>SJYA01003202.1:0-31098 GCA_006410615.1 Neotragus moschatus | reverse complement strand
GGGGGGCGGCGGGCAGAGTGGGGCGGTGAGTGAAGAGCATTGCTCATTGAAGTGTTTGCTTTTATACTGGTGAATTCATCGCTTGGTATCTGTCATTACCCTTTCCAAAGAACTTGTAACGTGTCTCATTACCTTTGCTACGCCTTAGGCTTTATCTGTATATTTTAGCTTCAGACTTGAATTTATTCTTGTACCTGGCCTGGTAAACATTTTTATCAATAATTTGTAAGAAGCTAGAAAGAGGTCTTGCCTATTAACTTTCAAACTACATTAGGGAGGTCAGGACATACCAGAGGTTTTAGATCATAGTTCTAAGTGGTCTCAACAAGCTAAAACATTGCCTGACACCTACTAGACAAAATTTAATAGAATTGTAAGTTTGAAGTCCTAGCTTTCTATTTTAAAAAACCAATTATAGAAGTATGTTCTTGAAGGGTCTGACTTGGCAATATTTCACATCAAGAGCACTAGGATATTTTACTTGACTAAGATTTGATGTGTTCCACCATTGGATATAGTTTGGAAAGGTATTGCCAATTTGGATGTAATGGACGTTTGGATCCTAATTTTACAAAGTGAGTGAGTTCTTGAGTTCTATACAGATACCACATCATCTAGAGGACTACATTCCATTGAAGATTTCATATTTTAAGAGAAACAGGGCAACTAATGAAGAGGGACGAGGTTGTTATGCAATTACTTGGTCTAGAATGGAAGAGATTAAAGTGACACATAAAATCTTTCAAATAGTTGAAGCAGTATCATGCGGATGAGGACATAGAGTTGTTCAAAGGACAAATGTCAGACCTTCAGGTTAAAGGTATGGGGAGGGAAGTTTTGGTACAGTGTAAAAAGGAGTTTTTTTATTAAGGTATCTTAGTAAACAGTGAAGGATTGTCCTGCACAGGAGTGGTGCTGAGTGTAGTGGAAAGGCTGAGACCAGAGCAGGAGGACCATTTTGGCACGGGGCTGTTGAAGAGACCTCTATAATCTTGTGGGAATATGGACAAGTCAGCTTCACAGGAGGGATCCTTTCTGACTCAGATTCACTGTTGTGCTAAGAATTTCAAGGTTTACCCAAGTACCGTCAATCGTTCCTTTGTTTATGTTCAGATGGTCACTTAGAATTCTAAGTTAAGAAACCACACGATCACTAACTTGGATACCTAGGAGAGTTTAATCTTCTAAAGGTTGAGCTATCTTTCTGCATTTTCTTTGACATTGCCCCTTCTGTGGGCATGCCCTCTGCTTTCCTTCTACAGTGGTGGGACAGGTAGGCACTGGTCATTTCCACTTCTCCTTTGTACCCCTTAAAGACTTTACAACCAAAAATGCTAAAAGACCTAATAGCATCCATATTGTCTCCCACCCTTTTTCTTTGCTTAAGCTCTCTGTGACCGTCAGTTCCCTTCAATTCCAACCTTCAGATTTACTCTTGATCCTTAGTTTCTCCTTATACTTATTTAACGCCCCCCCCTCCCCCGCTTCTTCCAAAAACACAGCCCAGTCCCACTTTGTTCCTAAATTCCTATCTTTGTTAACCTTCACTCGTCTCTTTTCTTCAGGCTCATATATATCTTTGGAATTGCATAGTATAGTGCTTAATAATTTTCAAATTGTCATGTCTCTGAATTATATATAATTTGGAATTAGGGTCTTAGCCTTACTTAATACTCTATTAATACTTGTTATTGGCTTACTGATTGGACTGCAGATATAATCACAAAAGAGAACCCAGGCACTAAAAAGGATTGTACCCTGACCCTGGCTTCATTAGTACAAGGTCTAAACTAAGCAATTTATTTACATACCAGAAGTATACTGTGCCATATGAATCATGTTAATGTGTCAAATAAGCTACTAGTTTACTTTTATGATGACATCCTTCTTAACTCTACCAGCCCCTTGTCGTCCCTGCAGGAATCTCAGACTGCCCATTTAAAGGAGGCTCCTAGAAGACTGTACAGCAAAGCCATAGGCTGGGTTTCCACTAGGGTTCATTCAGATGATAGAATCTTTTCCCCCAAGACTCTGGTTTCCCTTCGCTACAAAATGTCTTCCAAGATTAATCTCCAGTTTACAGATATTCAAGGGGTTAACTTTGATTCCTTCACCAAACCCAACTGTTTAATGTTTTTAATGGCATAATGTGTTAATAGCCATACAGCTGCTGTTTCTCAGCCTCTTCCTTTATTGAGTTAGGCACCATTTAGAAGGCTGAGTTCAAATTGTAAATGAATTATTTTTGCATATGGATCAATGGAAATTTAATAAAGTTTATTAAAACTGTATATTGGACCAAGGAGTGCTGTTTCCTCTCCTGGATACAAACCAACCTTATTAGGCTGACCCATATTCACTGAATAGTGAAGAAAAAAATATTTCTGGTCATTTAAGGATTATTTTGGTTCAACAGATGGTGGCTTGCATCAGAGGGCAGTTTTTCTTACTTATGGATTTATTTGCATATGCGCACGTGAACGACACCTAGAGATCCTCCAACCCATCCAGTTTATTTTGAATGCCTAGTGTGGTTCCTGGCATGAAGTAGGAACTCAGTAGAGTCTTCAAATGAAATGCAGGCTTAGGTGCAAAGATATGAAGTGATGTGCTAAGAGTCATGCAGTTGGTGATGGGCAGAATCACCCAAGAGCTGGGATCTCTCAGCCCAGTGCTCTTATCGTTCCACTGAACTGCCCTCCATTGATTCATTGCCTGTGAAATATCTTAAATGTTCCACAGATACCTTCTGCTAGTTCTCATGACAGTCTGAGTTTTTGTTGCAGTAAATGTTATCTTCATCTCAACTGATTGACGAGTTCTTAAAATAACAGCATTTCCAAGGTTCCCACTCAGATTGTAAATCACCAATATTCCAGTGCTTTGGAAAACATTTGGATAGTCTGGCAGCATTTCAGATGTAGCTCAGGCAGCCCAGTTGTACTTGGGGGTATCTGAAGGGCCTTTTACAAGACAGAGATCAGTGTTGGTTATTGGAGAACTAAGAGCAGGATACAGGCAATCTGTGATAGAAGACCCAAACTCCACGACATGAATGTTCTTCTGTAGATCTGGGATGAAAGCAGAAGAGAGCTAACATGGGCCTGCTTATTTGGCCCTGAGTGACAGCAGTTGGGAGAAGCAACCCTTTTGTGTAGTTTAAAAAGAAAAAAAAGAAGTGGGGAGATGCTCATTCAGCTTCCTGGTGTCAGATTCAACGGCAAGAAGAAGGCAGTTCTGTTCGGCTCTGGCTGGAACCACTCTCTCTGTCTGGGGGCCTCTTGTTTCTGTCATTCTTCCTGGAAAGTGGAATCCTAACTGTGGGCGGCTGGTTAGGACTGGAGCCTTGGTGATTTCTGAAAGTTATAACAAATGGAAGTCATTATCACCATTGCCCCCCTTACCTTTGTGCTACTTGAGGCAGAAAATGATTTTTTTTTTTCTCCCCTGGTTTGTTTTGGAGTCTTTCATCCAGAGAGAAAGGGATTAGCCTGTGGCTACAATAGTGCTTTCAGGACCTTTTGGCGTGCTGCAAATGTTTACTTATCCAGGTACAAATAGGTAAAAGCACATAGTTAAAGCTCCCAGCTGCAAGGTCATTTACCTTTTTAAAATTCAGCCGCATGTGCCGGCTGAAGGCGAGGGCTTGCTGGTATGAGCCATTAACTGCCTGTTGTACGTAACCTCGCCTTGTCTTACACACCGCTGCGTGCGAGCTGCTGGTGCCTGCAGCCAGCCCACCACGCATGCCTTACGAGCAACAAAAGCAGTTTAACTTGTGATCGCTGATCATATGATCCACTTACAGGGTGCAGGCTCAGTCAAGTAGAACTGGTAAATCATTAAAAATGTGCCTCGGTACTGTGCTTGCAGAGGAAAACATCCTGCTAACGTATACCGCCCCCCACCTCCCTGCCGCCACTCCAACCCCCAACCAGTTAGCTGCTTGGGGAACGAGTTGGTACCAGCTGCGTGTTGGAGGAATCCCATGTTGCTTTAGCCTAACATGGCGAAAGGTTGTCAACTGCTTCCAAGCAGCATGGGAGCAGAGGACAGGAAGACAGAGATCATCTGAAATGGTTGCCATCCTCCCCCCTCGTCCTTACTTACTCATTAACTCGACCTATGCGAAGTGCCCTCTCTGTGTTAGGCTGGGTCCTGGGGACTAAATTACAAAAACGGGAGGACGAACTCTGAATAAAGAGACTCTCACAATCTGCCAAGACCTCAGTTCACCACCAGGTACTGTAACACAGGCATCTCCCAAGTGCCAGGCATCCCTTAGAGGCCTGGGGAAGCCGAAGAGGAGATGATGCTTAAATCCAACCTTGAAGTAGAAATAGAATTTTGTCAAGCAAACATCTGCTAGATGGAGCAAATGGAACCGTGCCTGAAAGTCTTTTTCTCTAGAATTCTTTCCTTCATAAAACATATCTTTCTACTCACTTTCTTGCTGCTAAGTCGCTTCACTCATGTCCGACTCTGTGCAACCCCATAGACGGCAGCCCACCAGGATCCCCCGTCCCTGAGATTCTCCAGGCAAGAACACTGGAGTGGGTTGCCATTTCCTTCTCCAATGCATGAAAGTGAAAGTGAAGTCCCTCAGTCACGTCCGACTCTTTACGACCCCATGGACTGCAGCCTTCCAGGCTCCTCCATCCATGGGATTTTCCAGGCAAAAGTACTGGAGTGGGGTGCCATTGCCTTTTCCGACTCAGGGCCTTCAAAAATTGTTCTGTGAAGTCACAATGAAAGAGTCAGTGTATGTTCTCTTTTTATCTCCAACTTGTATTGCTACCTAATTGCTTCTGGCATCAGGTTATCCAATTATATCAAAAATCTTTTGGGAAGGGACCCTATCTCCACAGAGTTCTTGATTTTTCTTATAGCTCCAGGAAAGCTGGGAGGGTATTATTCCTCGATAACTCTCCTTTTGTTTTCTGATCAAGCAGTGAAAAGCCAAAGCCAAATTGCCATGAAATAGACAGTGAGACTTACAATGTACCAGATAAATGTTCCTACCTGGCACATACCAGAATGTCTGCTGTTTAAGGAAGGGAGAGGGAAGACCTTTTATGAGCACATGAGCGATGTGTATTATATACGTTATGTGCCTCCGTATGTTCTGAAATATTCAAGTCTCTCAGGAGTCCTGCAGTTTGCATGGTTGATACAACCTTAAAAAATGATCTGGACCTCAAGAGGCCCCAGAGAGTAGATTTAATAATGTATTCATTCCTGTAAATGTGANGAATGGCCAGGAGAGGGGCATCCTAAAGACCTGGGGTCTCTGCTGCCGAGAAGGTGTGGAACTGGCGAAACTCCTTGGAGTCTGAGAATCGGGCTGACTTGGTTTTTAATCCCACTGTAGATTTTAGAACTGTATGGCCGTGGGCATGTGACTTATACTTTCTGGGTCTCAGTTTTCTCTTTTTGTGGAGGAGAGTAGTAATAGGATATACGCATACGCTGGGAAACCATTAGACTTAGAAAGCATTTAGGAAACATTTGTTCCTATCCCACGCCATGTCCCCTTTCTTTTCTGCCCCCTTCTCCTTCCTCCTTAACTCCTATGCCCCCTCCTTCTGTCACGTCTCCTTTTCCTCTGATGGGAGGGATTAGAAAGATCAGTTCAGTTCAGTCCAGTCACTCAGTCGTGTCTGACTCTTTGTGACCCCACGGACTGCAGCACACTAGGCTTCCCTATCCATCACCAACTCCTGGAGCTTGCTCAAACTCATGTCTGTTGAGTCAGTGATGCCATCCAACCATCTCATCCTCTGTTATCCCCTTCTCCTCCTGTCTTCAATCTTTCCCAGCATCAGGGTCTTTTCGAGTGAGTCAGTTCTTCGCATCAGCTGGCCAAAGTATTGGAGTTTCAGCTTTAGCATCTGTCCTTCCATTGAATATTCAGGGCTGATTTCCTTCCAGATGGACTGGTTGGATCTCCTTGAAGTCCAAGGGGCTCTCAAGGGTCTTCTCCAACATTGCAGTTCAAAAGCATCAATTCTTTGGTGCTCATCTTTCTTTATAGTCCAGTTCTCACATCCATACATGACTATTGGAAAAACCATAGCTTTTGACTAGATGGACCTTTGTTGGCAAAGTAATGACTTTGCTTTTTAATGTGCTGTTTAGATTGGCCATAGCTTTTCTTCCAAGGAACAAGCGTCTTTTAATTTTGTGCCTTCAGTCACAATATGCAGTGATTTTGGAGCCCCCAAAAATAAAGTCTGTCACTGTTTCCATTGTTTCCCCATTTATTTGCCATGAGCTAATGCGACTAGTTGCCCTGATCTTAGTTTTCTGAATGTTGAGTTTTAAGCCAACTTTAATCACTCTCCTCTTTCGCTTTTATCAAGAGGCTTTTTAGTTCCTCTTCACTTTCTTCCATAAGGCTGGTGTCATCTGCATATCTGAGGTTATTGATAGTATTCCCAGCAATCTTGATTCCAGCTTGTGTTTCTTCCAGTCCAGCGTTTCTCATGATGTACTCTGCATATGAATTAAATAAGTAGGTTGACAATATACAATTTTGACATACTCCTTTTCTGGTTTAGAACCAGTCTTTTGTTCCATGTCCAGTTCTAACTGTTGCTTCTTGACCTGCATACAGATTTCTCAGGGGATACTTGATGGAAAATGTGTTGTTTCACATTAGCCCTGGTAGGATTTTAATTTTTAAATATTTTAAACCACCAAAAGCAATGGCACCATTAAATAAAGTTTAAAAATCAAATCATTGGAAACCAAATTGTTCACAAAAATCTTTCCATCTTTGCCTATTAACTTTTATCCTTTTACCCGTTGCAAATATTGTGTTAAAAATAGCAACAGATATATCAATACTATTCTAATATTTACTGTGTTCACTTAATATTGTATAATAAAAATTTAGCATATTTAGTTTATATTTGGTTTCTGTAAATAATTATGATTATTTCCATAATGTTCAGTATTTAGATGGGTTTTTTTAATTATATAAATATCTGCTAAAATATTTTGGAAACCACTACTCTCGATGACTGAAAAGGTCTTTTACAGCTCTTACATTCTATGACTTGATTATTTGTGTAAAGGTCCAAAAAATGCCCAATCTATAGTCCTTCTTTCCTTTTTTCTCCCGTAAGTGTTTCAGAACTGCAGCTCTGTGCCTAATGACCTTTTAGGCACTGGCAGAACTAGAGCCCCTTTAGATCAGATAAAAATAATGGCAAACTCAGAAGTGGTTTTGCCTGCAAAGGGCTTCCTGATTCTAGAGAGACTTTGGGGCAGCCCTCCACCCAACCTGCCCCTTCAGACATCTGCTCTGAATTACGCCCCCACCCCCCGACCACCACTCAGTCAGCTGAATGCTCCGCTCTTGATCTGACTCTGCCTTTTGCCCAGTTGTATCCTTTCTTGGTCCTTTGGTTCCTGATTCACCCTCATCCCTTTTTATCCTTTATTTTTCTCTCATTTTTGTTGGCTTCTGTCTCTGGACAAGAATACAGTTACTCCTGTTCCTCCACCCTCCCAACACATTGCGTCTATGGTGGAGGCTTCCTGTCTTCACACTGGAAGGCGTGGTGCCTGTCCCTGTGAGCAGGTTGGAAGACTCCATCTCTAGGCTGGTTCTGCGGCTTTTAATCCTTGAGATGCTGTCAAGTCTTTACCCCTGCTTCTGACAACTTGGCTCGTGCTTTTGTGTTGAATTATAATCATGGTATATAGTTTTCTCTTTGACATTAAAATGTTTTATTCATTCAAGCATTATGCACTGACATCTTTCTGTGTTTCTGGCAGCATGTTGGGTACTGGGGTTAATAGTATAGTTAATCTCAGAAATTTAATAGAGTTAATCTTGAAAGCTCTCTGTTAGTGTGAAGAAGAAACAAGCAAGAATGTAATTACTGATCCATGTGTTCAGCTGTCATCATAGAGGTTAGGGTCAAAGTTTTGGATGATGCAAAATATGGGGATCAGGCTATAAGTTGGTGACTTTTACTAACCAGCATTAATCACGATTCTTTTTTTTTTTTTTTTTGATGAGTTGTGAATGCAACTAAGGTCCTGGTTTTATTTTTCTTGGTATTCTCTGCAAAGGGCCTGGCATATAGTAGGTGGTTATTAAATCCTTGATAACTAAATGAGTGACGCTTTTTCTTATGAGAGAAAATAAATGTTTTTAGAAGAGTCAGCTTTATACCACACAATTTCAGGGAATGAATTGTGATGAAAAGCGAAGATTGCTTTTACTTGAAAGAGGCTGACAAATTTCCCAGACCTGGGATCACTTTATGCAGTGTATGATTTAGGGGTGAGTGAGCATGCCAGAGCGCTCCACTTGAGCTGAGTGATGGGGAATGAGTTGTGGAGCTCTGGTCTTAGATGGTATTTTGTGAAAAATAGTTGGAGATTTATGGCTATTAAACAACTTTGTAGCTGCCCCCTTCTTGTTTTGAAGCCTGCCAAATATCTCCTCCTGTGGTCTGTATCATGTTCCTTCCGGGCATCCATGATATTCAGACATATCCACTGGAATGCAGGTTTCTGTGGAATGCACCCAATGGGAGGGGGCTTGAATTGTGCAGTTCATCTGAAGACATTTGTTTTCTGGAGCCGCGGAATGAAATTCTCACTTTGCAAGTCTCTTTTACTGTATTTCGTTGAATCTTTTCCAGTGAGGTTGCCAAAGTTCTACCTTCCTTTCTGCATGATGGAAATTGCAGAGCACAGTATATTAGTGACCATTATCATTATTGATGTGAGTTTAAAAAATTATTAGTAACTCTCCAGTTGTGAGTAGGAGACAAGTACAAAAACCTACATATGCTTTGGCCAATCTTAAGTAGAAAGACTTACCAGGTAGAATAAGCATTTTAAGCCTTGGCATGAAGTGGGGGATTTATATTTATTGCTGCTGCTGCTAAGTCGCTTCAGTTGTGTCCGACTCTGTGCGACCCCATAGACGGCAGCCCACCAGGCTCCCCCATCCCTGGGATTCTCTAGGCAAAAATACTGGAGTGGGTTGCCATTTCCTTCTCCAATGCATGAAAGTGAAAAGTGAAAATGAAGTCGCTCAGTCATGTCCGACTCTTAGCGACCCCATGGACTGCAGCCCACCAGGCTCCTCCACCCATGGGATTTTCTAGGCAAGAGTACTGGAGTGGGGTGCCATTGCCTTCTCCGTATTTATTGCTATTTATCAGCTTTTCTATTCTGTTGTTACATTCAGTAACTTAAGAAGAATTAGAACTGGGATATTTCACCAAAAAAAGCCAATCAGAGATGGCCTTAATTCATTTTGTGCAAGTCTTGGAAAACTATTAGAGAAAGTGTTCTCTAATTATGGGTTTTCAACATCGGATGTATGGATTAGGTAGAAACAGGAACCTGTTTTTTCAGTTTTCATGTTTAATTTTGAGAAATTCAAAAATTGTAGAAAAGTTTGAAAAATAACAAGCACGCTTGATTACCCTACAGGATTTGTATTTTCTAATATGTTATTTTTTTTTTCAAGTGTTAAGTTTCAATATAAGAAATGAACCTTTTGTGTAAAATTTCAGCTCCCCACTTTGCATTAGCCCTAGTTCTGTTACTCTGCTCTCTAGTAGGGGTAACCATTTTCATGAGTTGAATATTTAACTTTTATATTTTTTAGATCTTTCCATATACACATGAGATCAAAGAACTGCATATTTACATAAATAGTATCACACTGTATTCACCATTTGCGACTTGCATTTTCACTTTGCATTAAATTTTTAGGCCTATTCAAATTGAGATCTATAAATCAGCTTTATTGCTCTTAAGTGCTAAATATTATTCTGTCATATGAATATACAACATTTTATTTATCCATTTTCCTCATTGATAGACATTTGAATTATTTCCAATTTGTTCTGTTGTAAATAATGCTGCAATAAACATTGTTTTATGTTCTACCTTACAGACCTGAGTAAAATTTTCCATAGTGTATATATTTTAAAGGGAATTGCAGTACCAATTTTCAGTTTTATTAGATATTGCTAAATTACTCTCCTAAGTGGTTGAACCAATGTACATTCCCACTGGCAAAAGATGAGAGGTTAAGAGTTTTGTTGTCCTTGGTTCTCTATGGCACTCTTTATTATGAGACTTAAAAGTCTGCCAACTATGATGAACAAAAAATTGTACTTTGTTGTAATCTGAGTTGCCCTTAAGGCTAGTGAATTTGACCATCTTCTCTTTTATTTATTGGCCACTCAGGTTTTCTCTTCTTTGAATTGTCTTTTTTTTTTTTTTTTTGTCCATTTTTATTACATTTTTAGTTATTTAGAGACAGATATTCTGAATGCAAATATTTTATTGTAGTTGTTACAAAAATCCTCTAACGGGGATATTCATAAAGTAAAATGTGAAAGTGTAATTTTTTGCCATGGATGGTTAGAAAATTTGCCAAGTACTTAAAGATTTGAGAATCATTTGTAGTTCTGAGGAGTCTCATTTACCCCAATTTTCCTGATCCCATTTTAGGCATATCTGCTTTATCCACATAAAGGAAAACATTATTTAAAAATTTCCACCAGCGTTTCTATTATCTCATTCTTGATATACGATGAGTGTATTGCTTCAATTTCAAGGGTAGTTCTTTATTCAGGGACAAGTAATGTGCAAATTTAAGACACTGTTTTGTCCACTTCTTTCATATGATTGTGCTTTTCTGAATCAAGCTTCTAAGCATAATTTTCAACATCACTATTAAAAAGATCACATGGACTTCATTTTGCTAAAAGTCAAGTCAAAGAACTGGTATTTAGAATCTTGGTTTGTAGCAGTTTTCCCAAACATCCAGCCACGAAAGTCTCACCAAAAGGCATAGTTTGCAAAATTCTTCTCTTCCTGGATTCTTTTCCATGACTTGAGTTTATAAATGGACACTGAGCAGAAAAGTAATTAAATGCTAGGCATAGGATGATGACTGCAAAACAGAACTAAAGCCACACAATTTTTGCTTTGACTAAAACTAGAAATAAAACTTAAATCACTATTTTACTCTTGGTTACAAAACTTGCATGTTTTGCCCAGTCAGAGATATTTGCTGAAAGGTAGTTTCTTCTAGTAATTTTAGGAAAAGCTGTCATCAAATTGTCAACAGCCCAAATTGAGATTAAAAGTACCAGGAAACATCACAATATAGCAACCTAAAACTCATCCTGGATTTTCAGGCTTTTTTAGCAATGAGATGGAGCAGAAACATTGACAGGGAGAGAAGCTCTGGCCTCTTGCAGAGGAAGCGTAGTTGATCTGTGGAAGGACAGCCCCCATTGCTCCTCTCCGGCCTCAAGCAGGAGCAGCATATGAATAGACGCCATACTTAGAACATTATCTTTGTGTCTCATTGATCAAATAGGGAAGCCCTATCGATCCAATAGGGAATACAGCAGACCTTGAATGCCAAATGGAGAAGCACCTGGTGATTCTTGTGTTTGAATTTTAATCTAACTGTTGATTGTTTTATATGATTACAGCATCTGAAAAAGTCTTTAGGTACTTTTTCAAATGTTTTTCTTAGCGACTGAACTTTGATCTTTCTGGACCCAATACCCTTGGATCAACTTTTAAACACAGTATATTTCTCTTGCTGCTGAAGTTAAGTAATGCTACCCAAAATCTGTCTCTACCTTAGGGACATAGCTTCTGCTTTTGCACCATTCAGAACTCTTTCTCTAAGTCTCCACTGAAAGCCGCTTAATCAAACATCTCAAATGTCAGAAACAGAGTTTAAAGGGTTTTTCTAGCAAGTAGGTCTAATCTCCTACTTAGTTTTGATTCCTATAATGTCTGTAATCTCTTTGGAGAAAAGGCCTGCTCCTACTAGGGCAAATATATCCCATAGAATGCATTTCCTTTTCCAGAAAGAAAAATGTAGCATTAATGAAATTTACTTTTTCATGAAGCTTGGAAAGGTTGTAAGCTTAGGATTTTGATCCTAGCAGATGTTCTTTTTAGGATATTAAAAAAAAAAAAAAAAAAAAAAAAGTAGTGTTTGATTCAGAAGTCTCCGGTAAGAATTGCAGTAGTGATTCTTCGTGTTCCACGCTACCTCACTCTGAATATGACATACTGGTCAGAAGCCCTGAGTGACACCCGGCTCTCCAGGTGTGGTCTTTCCTCACACCTTAGACCCCATGGTGGAGCACTAATTAGAGAAAGAGAGCAGCCTGGGTCACACCATATCAAAGTGGATGGTTAAAGAACTTTGCATGTAGGGGAAAAAAGCATCTTCACAGACAGATTTCATATCATTTTCTCTCAGCCCTCCAAATGGCAAAGTTTTGTTGATAACCATTGTACTTCAAATTTCAGATGATTTTTTTAGTGCTTTCGTTAAATGCAGCCACAACCCCAACTGCAAGATCTTCGGTATCACGTATCCTTCTCTAGGGTCGCTTCATGTTTCTTACGTCTTCACCTTTCCCCTGTCTCCATGCCGCACTGGGCCCAGTAAACCAGCCCTGTTTGTCCCATCCACCCTGCAGGCCAAGCTCAGCCTCTTCACTGGTTCCGTAGAAATCTATGTACGGTAAGCGTTTAATCTGTGGGAATTTTGGGTAGAAATCTATTGGGGAATAACTGTGACAGAAATCTAAGTCTGCATCATTTCCTGCCCTCAACATCTCTTTTCCTTCTCCTCCTGAAAATTCCACTCAATAAACAAACCATCCCCTTGTCTCAGATCCCTTCCACCGGTACCAAGTCCCCTCAAAGTATTGTATTTGACCCGACACTTACCAAAATATTACCTCAACAGAGACAGCTCTTGCTTCCTAAGAAGAGCCTTGGTCCATAACATGTTCTCCCAGCCCAGATCCCAAGGAGACAAGTTTGGTAAACAGAAGTGTTTAGTGTTTGGCATTGCTCATGTTGGTGCACTTTTTTTTCACACAGGCCTCCAGTGACAGCGTTGTTGTCTCTCCTAAGAGCCGCTACACACCCCTGCCTTCTGCTTCCAGGGAACTCACCAGTCACCGAGGTAGGAACCCTGCTTTTTATTGCATTTTGTGGCTGCAGGGAGAGATACTGGGCTGTGCAGAGCTTGGGGATCATTACTGCTGCCTTGGCACTTTGGATGGAACAAGTGCTTTTCAAGTCTGTGATGAGAAAACCCTACCTTGTAAAGCCTAGTAATTTTGACTCATATTAAATAGAATTTAGTGGCAGTCTATTGGGAAGGCAAATAGGTCTATAGTGGAATATAATTTTGTGAATTTTTTTTTTCTTTAAGCAAAGAGATTATCACACTCAAAAGTTAGAAAGGAAGTCATTACCTCCAGAGAAAGTGGTGGAGAGAAATTGGGAAACTCACTAATATTTGTAACAGTGTCACTATTTGGGAGTATTATAGTTGAAATCTGTAATTTCAAAATGAGTGAACTCTACATTACAGCTAAAAGGACAGAATCAATATGCAGTTTTCCTTGAATCCTCTGATCCTTGAAATTTTAATTTGGCTTACCTAGCTCTTTCAAAGCCCTGAATTTCTATTGTCATCTCTAGAGTCTGCAAGGAATATAGTTTAAACATGCTTTATCTCCATCCTGCTGTTTAAACCAAGGACCATGTGATCAGTTTTGTTGTAATTGGTTAGGACAGGAAGAGGCCATGTGATGTAATTTGGTTACCCCTTTTTATTCTAGTTATGACCACAGTCATATTTCATAGTTATGAATCTACCTTCCGAGGGTAAGTAAGAACAGGCTTAGGTTGAGGGCTCTACATACTTTTAAATATCACTTCCCCAAGCAGTAAATTCCCCTGGAAATTCAAGGGACACTGAATAAGGGCTTTTCCAGCTTTGTCACCCAAGCTGCATTGCAGGATGGGTGGGTAGGAGCCAAGTCTGTAGAGATTATCAGAAAGTGATGGAACTGGCTCTCTAGGGAGACGTGGGGGCTTTGGGTAAATGGCAAACTAACATTCTGTAGGATTCCAGGTATCTGTGACTTGGACTTGTGTTTTCTGTTTGTTGTCTGGATTCAGTGGAGTTGGTTTAATTAATTAATTAATAATTAATGTTAATTAGCACATAATTAATAGGCATTGGTTTAATTAGGGTTCAGTTGTGATTCCATTCTGGATGTGTGCAATTTGTGAAAATCAGTTTTGCTCAACGTCAAGTAGCATAAATAGCTGCCATTGTGTTTTTGAGGGGCATGAACAGACCTCTTCTGAATATTCTTATGAAAGTTTTGAGTATATCCCTTTAGAGACTGTTTTTCACAGGGGTTGGGGGATTCCTCTACACAAATTATTATACCCTGTCTAGAAGGAATAACAAATTAAGCCTTGCATCATAGTCTCATGGATTTATTTATTAGTCTCTTGTATTTGAATTGATTGAGTTTGTGTTGATTACATGAATAGAAACTGAAGTCTCAAAGCCCTCAAGCCTGCTTCAGTTCATTTGGCCATGAAATTGAGATTTCACAACAGGAGGACTTGATCAAATAAGTGATAGTCATCAGTAACAGAGCAAAGGTCATCTGTCATTGTAACAGTAAAATAAAAAATCTGAACCTTGAAGAAAAGGAATATAAAGTGATAAGTTTTGAAGATAACTTGGGTAATACTTGGAATATGGAAAAATGCCTAGTGTGGTCTGAGTTAAAATAGACACTCTTGAATGACATCAGAGTATAACACCAATGGAAAAACTGTTGTTTAATGGAAGCCAAGACAGATGTCTTGATTTTCCTGAGCAATTAATACACATTTAATACATTCGTTGCCTAATCATCGCTAAGTATACGTGGATGTTGAAAAAGCAAGTCAGCGTCATGAAATGATGGCCAGGTCTTTGGACTTATGGTCATGAGGAGACCAGAAAGAGAGAACCAAAGATGCCCATTGGGCTGAATTACTATTGGGCTGATATGTGTAGGGAAAATATAAGACTAATATATTTCAGCTTGGGTTGAACCATGCAGTGACAAATGAGAAAAACAATAGTTTTTAGCCCCAGAATGAAACCACTTAGTGACATCTTGGGTTTTTTTGTATTTAAGTTACAGAAATTATTCTAAGTTTCTGATTCCTTAGATCACCCAACTCCTTGAGGGTCATTTGTTAATATTTCCATGGAAACGGCCTACAAACATTTATCCAGAGAGATACTTCCACGTTATAAAGGCAAATTACACCAGTTGTTTCCCAGGTGAAATCCTCCATGATGTCTGAACTGTCTGTAAAGTCCTAAGTGGAAATTCTATCTGCAAATAATTTTTGATTCATCTGGTTCCCAATCTCTTTTCATTCCGCACCAGCGACTACACAAACTGGTAGGTAGTAGTTCATGTACAAATTGCTATTTTTCCACACATGCCATTTTCCCTGTGCTTGTCCTTTTATGTAACTTCCAATGTCGAGTTTGATAGGCCAGAGATCCATGTCCTAAGGACTGTAGATTCAAATGCAAGAGAACTCCCAGCTCAGAATAATGGTCAGGAGTCAGGGGACTCTATTTGCCCGTCTATAATGTATAGATAATCCAAACCTCCTAGAGACCGTGATGCCCAGTGCTTTGTGCTTCCTCCATGAGATGCTTAGTTACTGTACCTTCATGAAATTTCCCCCCTTCTTTATCTCTTTTGTTGTTGTTCATCTGCTAAGTTGTGTCCGACTCTTTGCGACCCCACGGACTGTAGCACATCAGGCTCCTCTGTCCATGGGGATTTCCAGGCAAGAATACTGGAGTGGATTGCCATTTCCTTCTCCAGGGGATCTTCCCAAGCCAAGGATCAAACCTGAGTCTCCTGCATTGGCTGATGGATTCTTTACTGCGGAGCCAGCTGGGAAGCCCTTATCTCCTTTGTGTAGTTGCTTATGTTCTGCTTTATATAACACAGGTCAGGTCTGGGTATGTCTTGAACTCCTCATAAATGCACAAGCTCCCTGAGGGGCAATACAGATTCTAACTCTTTTCTTTCACATCACTAACTCCTACTCAGGTATAAGCTGAAACACCCCAGCTCCAAGGAAAGCTCCTCTGATCCCACTCTATCCGTTTGCATTAGGTCAGTTTTCCCTTTTCAGGGGCTGTTTTCCTGGATGGCAGCTTTCGATGGAGATTGGGGTGGGGTGGAGGTTGGAGGTCCCAGTGTTTGTTTACATACCACTGTATCTTCAGTGCCTGTCACAGGACCTCCTACTTAATCAGAGATCCATAAATCTTTGTTCAGTAAATGGTGAGTGATAGAAACCCAGGGGAAAGGCAGTAACTTTGGTACCTCTTGTTGTTATCTACGTGCCTGGTTGCACATATATTGCAAGGTAACTTGATCGCATCTGAGGAAGGAGACCCATCTGCCTTTGGGGGTGAGCACATACTGAAGGGAGAGGCCAGTCTTAGAAATGGCAGACCTCAACTCTCTTGCTTTCAGAAACCCAAGTCATGTTGGATGGGAGCTCTATCTGTTGGTTCATTGCCAGACAGCCTTTAGCCATATTGCATAACTTCCAAGTAGATCATTATTTTGAAGTCATAGTTTTCAGACTCTGGTGTTTGGCTGGTGGAAAGAAATAGGATGAATTAAAGCAACTTATGGAATTCTTGGACTAGTACAGAAGCTCTCAGAGAAGGGACTGGACTCTCAGTAAGATGCAGGTTGTGGTAAAAATAGTTTTAGAATAGTCCACTTAAAATCTCTCTGAGAATTCTCCTCTAGTCTGAGCATGTCTTGAAAATATGGGGACATGGTGCTGTGTTAGTGATGCCAGCTGCTACCTAGTGACGGGCTGCATGCTACAGCTGCAGTGGGTAGCCACATTTATGAGGAATGTTGAAATGTTTGTGGGAGAAATGTCTCTTTCAATATATCCTGGCTATAGGATGTACCCCTGAAAGCTATATATTGCTACTTTTTATCTAGTAGCTATTAGAAGTAGAATTTGCATCTTTATTAACCACTGTGTATTTTGGGAAAACATTTCTATTTAGAGCAGAGACCATCAATACACCCAATAAGGTGCGGAGGGGGTAAATATTACTGTTCTCATTTAACAGAGGAAGATACCCGCAACAATTGCTAGGAAAGACTGAATCACTTAGCAACATAGGAAAGGAAAAAATCCAGGCTCTGTGTCCTTGGATCCCAGGCCACCCCAGGTATTTGTCCTTTGCACAGGGTGCGTGAAGCCGATGCAGGGTTCACTGTGGCATTGTGCTGGGGCATGGAGGAGAGAACGTACCGGAGCGGCACAGCCTGGAGCTGCCCGCTGTCCGGGGCGCATTCCCAAAGCCTGTGTGCAGGCTCTGACAAAGTATGGCATCCTTGTCTGTTCTGTCAAAAGAATTGCCTGTTACGCCTTTCTGACACCCTTTTATAAAAAAATTACAAATCTATACATGCAGAAGCAGAGACAGTTTGAAAAGCCAAAGAGGAAAATGCTCTGGTACCAGTCTGAATTCAGACAGGGAAAGTTTAATGCACACTATTCAAATTATGAAAGACTTTAAGGAATGAGAGGTTTACACATGCAGGAAAGGTCTGACAGGGCAGGTGTCCCCCCGAGTCTCAGCTCTGAGACCTGTGATTCTTAAGAGCCTGATGGACCATTTCTGTGCATCTCAGGAATCCCTGGGCATCTCCTACTAACTTTCTCAGTCTGCAGCACTCAGTTCTTCAGACTTGATGGACTACCCACATGTTGCCTTGCCCCTTCTTTCTGGATTTCCAGATCATACTGTCTCTCTCTTTGGCCCGCCTTAACCCAGAACCATGCACAGAGGGGATTTTGGGAAATGTAGTTTCTAGTTTCCTCTCTGATCTGCAGAGAAAACCTCAGGAGTGGATAGTGGCAGTGCCCAGTTAAAACAGACAAGTCGGCACATCTACCGTAATCCTACCTTGCCAACAGCTATCACAGTGAGGGTCTCATTCCAGTTGTATGCACACACCCATTTTGCAAAGTGACTGCAAAACCAGTGAACATCCCTGAATTATTACTACCCCCACGATTAAACAATCTGGAAGATGTACCATAGTTAGCTTGTCATATTATGCACTGGACTTTAAAAGTATGAAAGAGAGCAAGAAACCGAGAGGGGATCTGTTATGAAAACTTGCTTGAGGATGATAATACCCTACTTCTATGAGTTGTTGGAAACCTTGTCATTATTTTTATTGACACAGTTGTAAGAAGCTCATCCACTTCTCCAACCAGGGGCTTGGTCTGTTTGTGTTGGGAATTGATTGCTGGGACTGTCACCGAGTGATTTACATAGCAACTTATCATAATTAGTTATCATTCGCAGTTTCCTTAATGTGCACTGCATTTTATGCTTAGCAATTGATTTTTCTGTATTTCTCCATGAAGCAGCTCAATGAGTGTCATCCAAAAAAGAAGAAAAAGACAGGAAGAAAAACTGCAGGCATTTTTTATTTTTTAAACAGTTTTAGCTTGAGATATCATAAAACACATTTTCACAGAAGTTGTAAATGCAGAGAGTTTTTCTTTAATTATTTAAATAAGCCAAAGTGAAATGAATCAGAGGAAAATTAAACGGATATAAATGAAGATGTGTCAACATAGGTGAAGATGTTTGGGATGGGGAGATGTTGGCCACAAAAACTGTATGCCACCCACCAAGCAGAATACTTCCAGGAAAGCTCAAGATGGGGGTGCTTGATAACCAAACTTCATCATAATTTGTTTTAGCTTATAGGATTTGAAAACAGTCTTTCTCCTTCAGATAATTTAAGATCCTTTTTCTATTTTTCATATTTCTACCATCTTGCAAAGGTCAACCCACAGGGAATGTGAAGGCTTAAGTAGACTTGATCATTATAAATGGAATCTACAAGGAATAATAACAAAGACTCAAGGGAAATAGGTGTATTTATTTGCTGAACTCTTACCAGTTCAGCAACAAGAAGTCTTCTTGCCTATTGCTTGTTGGTTTTCACTGACCATTTAAAAAGATGGTATAGGCAATCCCATGGTTATGCTGACTCTGCCAGGTAGCTCTCACCTAAGATTAGACTCATAACCAAGGTGACCTGTTTGTTTGGGGCCTTCTGTTCTCCCAGAATATTTTGATTAGTTTTTCAAGGGAGCTAACCGTCAGATGATTTCTCAGGAAATGTGATTGATTCATTGAAGATTCAGAGAAGCGTGAGCGATCCAGCTTTCCTCTATGGAAAGTAGATGAAAGCTGTGGATAAAAAGAAAACAAAGAGGTGGGTAGGGATAGCAGCAGAGGGAGAAGGAGAGAAAGAGAGAAGAAAACTGAAAAAGGAAATGAAAAGTTGGCAGTTGCCATGGGCGCACTCCTAGCCGAGGGGGACATGGTTGGTCTGTGGGTCCCGCAAACAACTGCATAGTCTTGGCTCCCCTGTCTCAGATTCTGTGTGCTATGGCTTTGCCCTCTATGTGTGGGGGCAGAGTGTGTTGGTTCCCTGTGTAGAGCTATTATTAGCATTTTCTAATTATGTAAAAAATATTCCTCTGATGACATTTTCAACAGAAGCCCTCACTTTGGTTTTTTCTTCCCTTCATCATGCTTTCATGGGCTTAGAATCTTGGTAAAAGTCTCAGATGCTGAGAGATGCTAAAGTTTCCTTTATTTAATCGAGGTGACTAGTGATTTGACAGTAGTGGGTGACAGGTTTATTTTATCTGTGTGGCAGCGGGAGTCTATTTTCAGTGTGTGCGCTCTGTACCTAAGTAAAAGGACTTTACTAAGTGCTGAATAAATTGTACTTTCCTTTGATTCTAGACCTTGCTGAAATGGTTTAAAAACTCTAGTCTGGGTCATCAAATTCATCTCCCTGCTGCTTTGCAGGGTCAATAGCTTCACTGTGTGCAGAGCAAGGCTGGGTGGATTGGAATGGAGGGTGGTGTAGATTAAAACTTCCGCATATATATAGATAGATGTGTATGTGTGCTCTCGCTGTCTGGGAAGCTGTCAGTGATGGAAGAGCAAGCCAAGTGGAATCTGAAGATGGATGAATCTGTTAGACTATTACCAGGACTGGCATGGACTTTAGCCAGGAGCTTGAAGCAACCTCCTTTAAGCATTTGAAATCCATAGGGGTCCATTTCCTATCCTTTTTCTCCAAGGATGATTTTTCATTTGCAGTATCTGTGATTGCTTTATTTCTGCACTTTGGGCAGAACTGTGGTGCACTCATAGACACAAAGGGGCTATGGACTTGGTTCTTTCATTCCAGAAGCAAAGCAAGGAGGGGAAAATGGAATCTTGCTCCACACTCCGAACAGTAATACTCCTTACTTCTGTAGGATGGGAAGTCAAAAGGATAACCCTTCCACCAACAGACAGACCAAGTAAAAATAGTGGTAAAAACACGGCCCGCTATTTTTTTTTTTTNGTTCTGGGCCAAATGCATTGTTGATGTTGTGAGTTGTTTCTGCTGCTTTATGACCCTTTTGAACTCAAATAAAAAACCGCTCCAATTGGCAAAAAAAAAGAAAAGAAAAGAAAAGCTACTGTACACGTTCAAATCAATGTGACCTATATGCATAGCATTTTCTATAGTAGGAAAACAAAACACAAAACAGACAAGAAGACTGAAAACAGCCCAAATGGCTCATTAAGTAAAGTTGAGTAATATTCAGCATGAATGAGTGCACAAAATTGGGAGGGAAAAAAAAAACTCACTGAATGATACAGTATACTGTCATTATATAAAGTTCAAAAATGCAAATTAAAACATTATTTTAAGAGTCCTTATAGAAGTGGCAAAGCTATGAAGAAAACTACTGGAATTAAAAACTCAAATTCAGTTGCATTTACCATTGGTGGTAGGTAGAGGCAAAGACAAAAACAACCCAAGAGATTTATTTATCTCTAAACTTGGTGAGGAGTACACAGATATTTTTAAAGCTGTTGTTCTCAATATTTAATATTTTTTTCGTCATTTGTAATGGAGCAGGCATTGGATAATAATGAATAATGAGACAAAAGCAAACTCTTCCTGATTTATCAATTTAATATTTTCAAGAGGTAATTAACTCAAGGTAATTCTTCTCTGAAAAACAAACGTTAGTTTGGGGGACTGACTTCATATCTGACTGGGGGTCTTTGCCGGTCATGTCGCCTTTTCAGTGACTGAAGGCCTAGTGGCTCCCAGTGTTTCCTCTGGGCTGAAGGCAGCGGGGCCCAGGGATAGCACGGAGGAGGGAGCAGTGTCAGGAGGCAAGCTCGTGTAACTCCTGCAGGGTCATTTGAGTTCCCCATCGTAAGGAGAACAAGCATCATCTTTGGCAGAGGATGCAGTGTGGTCAGATTCCTCCCTGTCACTCAGCAAGTGATCCTGGGCTGCCTGTATATTATTCCAGCCATCTGGGTTTACAGGGGCACTGTGTAGTGGTTTTGTGGTGTGGAAGCTATTGCTACCTAATTTTTTTTCTTTCTTGAATATCACTTTGTAGTGTCATGATTACAAAGCTTGGAAGAAGATAAGCTCCCTGTCCATTCTGAGTATAAATGGGCACTTGAGATGAAACCACCTAGTTAATTTCCCCTTATTGCTGCAGGAGAATCTGAATCCAAACCACAACACAACCTAGCCTCTAAATCTCTATTAAAAACCACCTTGGGTAGTCTGGCAAAAGCTTTATTTAAAGTCAGCAGAGAATTGTAAAGTCAAAAGTGAAAAATGGTGCAACAAGAAAGAATCATAAAAAAATACTAGATCAGTTAAATGTAGGCAAAGGCAATTTAGTGTGTTCTGGCACCAGTCCTTAGTGAGGCAAAGAATGTGATGTGTCAGGGGTCGGCAAGAACATGTAGGAAATGTGAAATGAAGGTTGCCGCTCCAAGCTTGGCTCTGGGGCAGCCACACGGGCCATGCAGGAGGCCTTGCTCTTCCTTTGGACTAGGGATTTCAGGGAGAATATTCTAATTATCCCACTCTGGACATCTGTTCATTCCTTCTTAATGTTGTATGTATTTTAAAATTAGAAGTTTTTCATTCATGGGAATAAGCCAAGCCCGCGGCTACATAAATTGAGTCCAGCCAAGAAGGTAGATATTCCTCATCAGTACTCTTTAGTATCCTAGTCTCTTTGGGGTTACCACTTTGACCTGCATTTCATATTCACATTCCAAGCTGTGATTATTTCTGTCTCATCTTCTCCAGCTCCTTTAGTCAGTATGAGCTGTTCTGATTAGGGATAAGGATTTCTGTAGCTTCCATTTTATTCAGCTGCCATGTTTAGGTACTGTGCTAGCATTATCTTACCAACCTCACTAAAACCCTACACGGCAGCTCTTTGTATCATGCCAATTTCACAGATGAGACCAACAAGGGCTCAGAGACTCAGAACTCTTTGGAGGTTACTCACTGAATAGCAGAAACAGGATTCACCGGGCCTGACTGCTCAGGGGTGTCATGCTAGAAGGATTGCTTTGCTAACCTCATTTACAGTGGTACCTGGGGACCACCCCTCTACAGAATGTAGTTGGACTATAGGATAGTTTTGAGAATGAGACCAGTGTTTGAATCCTCACTTTACCTCTTCATGGCTTTGTGACCTTGGGCAAGATAGTCTGTATCTCCCTGTCTGTAATATAGGTATAATAGTAACGCCTACATTAGTAAGGTTGTCTTGAGGACCATGTGAGTTGATATAAATAGACTAATGTAGAGTTTCTGGCCCATTGTAAGCGCTCTATACATGTATGCTCTTATTGTGGCTGATGACACTTCTGTTATTAGTGTTATTGTTTTTGATGTCTTCTGGAGACAGGGTGCCTTCACTGAGGGAAATGGGACTGGCTAAAGGGGAAGTGAAGGGTCAGCCCCGTGGCAGGTCCACGGGGTGGATCCGTTGCTAGGCAACACCCTGAGTACTGTTGCAGTCCTACCTAACGTGGGGCACATTCACCTTCGGTAGTCCCTTTTCTCACAAATGCAGCGGTTTTGGAAGGTCAAATGAGGAAACTGGATTCTGTGGGGATACCCCTCCTAGGTACTTGTATTAACACATTCAGAATCAGATTCTGGCGTCACCTGCTTTTCTTTCCCATCTATAGATTTACTTCCTGGAGAAACGGAGAGGTTTGGAGACTTCCTTGGTTCTAACAGGTCTTATCAGAATCTCTGTCGTAGATTCAGGAGGAGTGATTGGTTTAATGTAAATGCTTTAGAAGATCTGAAAGAGATTAGAGAAACCTATTCCAGAGGATAAAGGCAAGACAGGAGGGAACCATTAATCTCATGGACATTCAATTCCCTAAGAACTTTTTGAGGAGTGACCAGAAACAAGCCAGGCCATATGCTGTCCATTTGCAAACCTCTGAGCTCTGGACTTTTTTTTTTTTTTCTTTTTTTACGGATCGAGGCCAATGCCGTTGCCTCATTTGGATGGTTCTTAAACTTGAAAAGGAACTGAAAGGTTGAGGCTTGCATGCAGAGTCGAAACAGATGATTTGACGAAAGTAGTCCTGACAAACACCAGGGCTCTCTCGATTGTCAGAAACAGTCTGATGATGACATGTTCGAAGCTTCCCAGACTGGCTTGCGTTTTGGTAAATAGGAACAATCAGGGAAGACGTAGTTATGCTGTGGAGAGATCTGAGATGTGGAGAGAACAAGTTAATTGTTCAGCTTCAACTGAGACCTTTCACTCAAGTCATTAATCACAGTGCACAGTCTGGAGCCTTGGCCCCGCAGTTCAGGGCTTTAGGCTGCTCTCCCGCTCCAGACCAAGGCTCATTCCAGGTGCTGGCCATTTGCGTTTCCCTCCAACTGGGCTGATTTATGGACCCAGAAATGTTTCCTGGTTTTTCCAAATTCTGTTCCATTACTTTGTAATAAAGGGGACATGTGATTTCTGGTTTTGTGCAGATCCTCAGTTTTAACATCCCTAGTACCAAAGATTTTTTCAATTAGTTTGTGGCCTGTCTTCTGTGACAGAGAGGGTAGAAATGTTGTTCTGCGTTTTGAGTATCAAAATGAAGACTTTTAGAAACTCTCTTGTTTCTTCCCTGCTTGGCTCTAGCTGAAGACACACAAGCCCTGCATGAGGCTTTGTTCCTGTGTTCAACATCTCAGTGCAAGTCAAGTCTTGGGAACCTTTAGTGACAGTGACTCACCATAGCGATTGGCATGACCCCATCCTGCCCCGACACGTACGGTTCAGGGTATAATATCAGGCCTTCCATCCTGAGGCCAGGTCTCCAATGACAGCGTAAGCCAATATTGAAGACTTCGCAAGAGAACCTGAGTGTCAGAGGAGGACACTGTAATATCGAGGCTAAACAGGGCATTGCCGAGTGTTACCTGTTTGACTGAAAGAAAAACCCAGTCTAAGCTGATAAGGGGCTACAGATCCCTTGGGAGTTTTCCCAAGTGGCAGAAATGTGTTTCAAGAAAGTAATTGGAAATTGATATTTGACATATCTCTGGGTTGCTTTTTATTCCTGATAACACCAAAGGGTTTGGCCAAGACTCAAGAGTGACTGACACGCGAAATCCCGCAATCCACAGCTGAAATACGATCTCTTCTTTGTTGAAAGTAAGCAGCTGCTTTTTGATTCTTTGTTTCCTAACTAGCACATCAACTGTAGAGACTTATGGGGCTTAGCTTGGTGAAATGAACTAT
The DNA here is from genome assembly GCA_006410615.1 of Neotragus moschatus. Lineage (NCBI taxonomy): Eukaryota > Metazoa > Chordata > Mammalia > Artiodactyla > Bovidae > Neotragus > Neotragus moschatus. The sequence goes on along the minus strand of SJYA01003202.1, from coordinate 6,504 downwards.
GAATATAGCCAATCCGGCCTTTCAATACTTCTCTGAAAGAAAGTCTTCACTAGCAGTGGAGAACTGTCCTAAAATTCAACTCAATTTAATGGTCCTTTTTCAGAGTCTGCTAAGGGCTCTATATTGCATTGTGTGCCGTGGGATGTGCAAAATAAATACCAAATATGGCCTTTGCCCTTGAGGAACTTATAGGCTCCTGGGAAGGATGATGTGTTTATGAAACGCATTTTCCATGGCAAGATAAGATATCATGTGTGCCAAAGTGACTGGAACCTGGAATAAGTACAACAGGGAGTCAGAAAAAGGAGAGTAGGTGGACTAGAGCTGTCAGGGAAGACTTTATGGATGAGGTGGGACAAATACATCAATATCCCAAACCCAGAATTCATCCTTAAAGAAACTATAGGGAACACAGAATCAGGTTGCCAAGAGATTGTGGAGCCCACTCTAAGTGAAAGTAAATTTGTTCAATATGAGGATAGATAATTTAGTTCAATAAATACTTACTGAGTGCACGCTTTGTGCCAACAACTGTAACTGATGAGGTAAGGGATGAATAATCCCTGCACAAAACACACGGGGTAATTCTCAGATGCTACCTGCTCTTAACCGAAGTTTTCAAAGTTATGCTGGCCTAGTGTGATTCCAAAACCTGTGATTTTTTACCACTTACCATTCCATCTCTCAGAAAGACCTTCCCATGCTTGCTTCAACAATACATATAGTAAACTTGGAATGACACAGAAAACATTATCATGGCTTTTGCCCAAGGATGATGTGCAAATTCTTGAAGCATGCTATATTTTTTTAAAAATAGAAGAAGATGACCTTACCCAAGATATCTTTGGGTTGAGGAGCTGAGTCTAGTTTTCTCGTGTAGTGGAGGAAGGACACAATCCAACTTCATAAGCTGTTTACAGTATAAAGAACGGCATGAATGCTGATTGTCACAGGAAGGGACACTGAGTTAGCATTTGAGTCGCCCCAAATTCCTGGGTTAGGGGGTATTTGGAGTAGCATTTGAAAAGTCTGAACCTGGCCCAAACTCATGATCATAAGCAGAGTCCAAGCTCTCTGAAGATCAGATTTTCTTGGAATTTCCATTATTCCCTTTGACAGCTGCTTTGGAAACCCAATTAGAAGGGTCTTCCATTATTAGCATGTGAGATAGTGTTGCATTGGGCTCTTTGGCTCTCATGAAGTCTGAAGTTGGAAATATCCAGATAGAGTGGTAGAGTCACTGAAAATTCTGTCTGGAGTCTTCCTTGCAAAATGAGGAAATCTATTATTTGTTCGCTTAAGGTACAGGTATAGCTAGGCAATTGCAGATTGGTCTAGAAAGAAGAGAAGTCAGGATGCCAGTGGTGGTGGCAGTGGTGGTCGTCACAGACATGGTAATCATTATTCCAAATATCCACATAATTTTTAAATAATATAACCACAGAACACCAGTAAGCCCTGGAAAGAATCTAAGATACCAAGCATCGAGGCGCAGAGGTGTCAGAGTTTATTTAGCTAAGCAATACCAGAGGAGAACTAGAAAGTCTCCCTTTCTAGCTAGCAATCATTCTCATACCACAGTGAGGCCCTGCTTTGTAACCCCTACATTTCTGCCTTGCATGGGACTGCTTTGAAGCTCATTTAGATATCAAATGTAAATGGAATTCCCACAAAACCTTTTTTTCTTTTTTAATTTGGAAGGACTGGTGGAAGGAAAACCTAGAAGAAATTTGAAAACACTCTTGATTCCTGTCAGTTTCCATAGTATTCAGTCACTCTCTTCATCTGAGAGGCTGCTTCTGGCCCCCAAGTGTAGATACACACACACACACACGTGTGCTCACTCGCTCATCTGCGTGCGTGCGTGTGTGCTGATATGCATTCCTCTTCATCATCTGCAGTCGTTTTACAAATAATGGCTTGTGTGTGTGTGTGTTTTATCATCTTATTTTTAAAAAGAAAATGACAACTTCAAAATTCTTTGCAGAAATAGTTCTTTTACAGTGTTAAAAAAAAAAAAGAAATCCAGTGTGTAGGCTAGGGTCATCTTTGAGTCACAAAATTCCATAAGGGGATTGGCACTGGGAGGGGATAAGGGGTGACTTTGGAATTTCTGTCCCTCGATTCTGGGCACATGCATCAAGTTGGTAACAAAGAAGTTAAGGTAGTGGAGGGCTAGTGAAATAGAGTCCAATGAGAAAGCTGGAACAAGGCTGAGAGTACAGAGTATTGGCAGGATGTAGAAGGAGACAGGGAGGTATGGGTGCCCTCTCCACCTCTTACAGCCTCTTTCTTATCTGTGAGGTCATCACTGGGCTGGGGGTGGGGTTGAGAGGATAAAAGGAGCTGAGACTTCTGAGTTGAAACTTTTGTTCTTGAGGGAGCTGTCTTGCAAACTTTCTTCTGGAATAGAAGCAAAGGGGTTTTGTAGAGTTAGGGACATCAGAGTGGGACTCAGAGTATAGGGGATAGACCATTCAAAACCGGATCGAGGTCCTGAGTTTAAGGATGAGAAAGTACTACAGGCTTTCTATAAACCAAGGAGCAAGGCAGCAGAATCAAAACCTGGCACAGGCTCTACTCACCAGGTACAGCTACTCAGCAGAATGGCTTATTGGAAATCATCCAGAGCGCTTTCAAGAGCAGCATGGCCCCCCAGATGTGGAACTTTTGAACTTTCTTCTATGTTGTTCAGGCCTGTGAGGAAAGCACCCTTAATGCTCTTTCCCTTGACTAGCTGAGCATGGACAGTGAGGAAGCCTAGGGGCTCCCTGAGCAGACTGGCTGCAGAAACCACCCTCTGTGGTGGGCAGCAGAGGTGTAAAATATAAATGACCAGAGGGTCCTCGATTTCACACTTCTGAGGAGGTGGCCACAACACCTAGGGTGTGGAGACCCCCGTTCCCAGAGGTTCCCACCTCCATCTCCCGTAGGAAGGTTACGACGAGTAAGTCTGGCCTTAGTGGTCCGCTGTTTCCCTGTCTGTAAGCATCATCTCATGCACACCCTTGTGCTCGGTGTCCTGGGGTGTGAGACCTCGGTTTACTTTGAGAAACTTAGAGGCCACTGTGGGAATAGGAAAGACGCGTGCAATCATACCATTATTTGAAGTGTGTGCAGAGCCTGCCTGACAACAGCTAGGGGACTTGGACAAATCAGAGAGCACTGTCACATATGGAGAGGTGCTCCCACCTTTTCCTCAGTAGCTGTTTCTTCTTACTGAAGAGTGAGAACAGTGAAAGGCCTGAAGCAAGCTGGAAGCAACTCCCTAGACTTGGTTCATGTCATGACCACAATGCTTGGTGGGATTATCAGTGAAAGCTCCGGCAGTCCTCATGGGAGAAATGCCAGATAGAAAGCGACTGAATGTTCATTCACCTCTTTTAAGTGCTTTCAGAAATAACTTGATTTACAAAAGAATATGGAATCACAATTGTCAACCAAGATGTCACTGTCACTTTAGGATGTCCAGAAACAAAGGGACATTATATGCTTTGTTCTTAGAGCACTACAGATGCCGAATTATGCACAGGGCTCCCTCCTGGCGCTGAGTGTGGTGAGCCTAGAGGAAACTGAGCGCTGATTTCAGAAAGGTAGTGCCTCGGGTGGTGTTCTCACCTGAATATCTCCCTGGAAACGTGGGAGGAAGCATAGCCCCCCCCCCCTCCTCCCCGCCCTGCTGCATTCTGACGGAGCAGGAGGCAGGCAGCAAGCACAGAAGTGCTAGAAATGGCAGGGGGTTTGGGGTAAGTTCTTCTCAGCCTCCATCTAAGGAGCTGGACCAGGCTACCAGCAAAGGGGAGGAGAAATAATTCCAAACGCTTGGTTTTGCCTGCACATCCACCTATACCAACAGGTGCTGGATTCAAAACGTGAATGTTTGATGAATACAGTGTCAGGCATCTGGAACAGAGAACAGTGGACTTGGGGGCTTGAGGAGGACTTAAATGTCTTTCATTTTAACCACCGCGGTCTAGATGCACATAGTAGGCACTGGAAATATTTGTTGATTAGATTTGCTTTGATTGGAATTACATGGTTGCTTGATTTTGAGTCCAGATGTTTGGCATCCAGCCAGAGCTGTGTGCTCTGCGTCTGTCATCAACCTCCCCTGGCAGAGATGGTTGGCTAGCGGCAGCATTCCTCCCATCCCCAGGCTGCGGTCTCATTTTGCCTCTTTCAGTTCCCGAACACTGGCTCGTGTGACTACGGGCCACAGGGTGTTACTTGCTCAGTCGTGTCCAGTTCTTTGCGATCCCATGGACTGTGGCCTGCTAGGCTTCTCTGTCCATAGAATTCTCCAGGCAAGAATACTGGAGTGGGTTGCCATTTCCTTCTCCAGGGGATCTTCCAAACCCAGGGATTGAACCTGGGTCTCCTGCATTGTAGGCAGATTCTTGTCGGTCTGAGCCACCAGGGAAGCCTTGGGTCACAGAACATGCAGCAAATGACCTGTGGAGCTGGCTAGCTGTAGAAGTTGTCCTCCACACCCTCATTCCCCTAGAGTCATGGTGGTTGTATTTTATGAGAGAAAACATTGGCATCTCAGCTAACAGACCACAGCAGTGCTGGTGATAAGGACTTGTGCAGTCAGGTATTCATCCATTCCATTGGTCATTGCAAAACTGTAGAGGACAGGCCCATTAGTTCCCAGCACTGACCAGGAAGCTGAGGAGGAAATATGAGAAGACCCATGGAAGGGAAAGTAGACGTTTCAAAGGTTAGTGGGGGTGTAAGATCTTCATTAACTCCTAGGGAACAGTGGCAGGATGGGTGGTTCCATTAGTGCTGATGGCATGGGCAGCAGAGGGGAAGGATGCCATATGGCAGAGTGGATACATATGCGTTAGACCCGAGTCTGCATTTCATATCTGCCTTGCAACTCCAGCGTGTAACTTTAAGCTCAGGCCTCAATTCCTTGTCTTGTAAACAAAGAGAATGTCCCAGGATATTCTTCAGATCCTCCTGTGACACTTTGATCAGGAATTTTGAGATCATTTTCCCATAATTTCAGGTCCCTGAAAACCTAGAACTTACTACTTTCATAGATAAACAGATAGACTTCTAATGCACTAAGGAACCTGGGAATGAAAAGTAGTGAAGGAAGGTTTAGACTGTGCACTGATGTCCACCAGAGGATCAAACAGTTGGATGGCATCACTGACTGAATGGACATGAGTTTGAGCAAACTTTGGGAAATGGTGAAGGACAGGGAAGCGTGGCGTGCTTCAGTCCAAGGGGTCACAAAGAGTTGAACACAACTGAGCAACTAAACAAAAACAACTACTGATGTCTTGGTTAAAAGACAGCAGCAGCTGTAGGTCTGTGAGGATCCATTTTGGATAAAAATACAAAGGTTTGTTATGATTGGGAATGGAGCTCTAATTCAAAGTAAGACAGTAGCAAGTTTGATCTTTCTTCATGGGTCACATCCTTGGTTCAGTTATTTATCTTAGGACCAAGAGCATCTTGTTGCCTTTGAATTGGTCCACAAACTGCCTTGGTTCATCATTGTTGGTATGGAAAGCTTGTGCGTAGATTCCAGAAGGTGTCNAAATACAAAGGTTTGTTATGATTGGGAATGGAGCTCTAATTCAAAGTAAGACAGTAGCAAGTTTGATCTTTCTTCATGGGTCACATCCTTGGTTCAGTTATTTATCTTAGGACCAAGAGCATCTTGTTGCCTTTGAATTGGTCCACAAACTGCCTTGGTTCATCATTGTTGGTATGGAAAGCTTGTGCGTAGATTCCAGAAGGTGTCTGCTGCCAGTGTTAAAGGTAGCACCCAAGAAACAGGGACTCTATTTTTGTGGGTAGCTGAGAAACGAGAGATAGGATAATCTGGATTTGAACCCAGGAGGTAGTGTAGGTACAAGTTATACTCCTGTCTAACTGAAAGACAGATTCATTACCCAGGTGGTTTCCAGTCTCTCTTGACTCCATGGAGTGAGGTCAAGTGTGTTACTTATACAAAGGACAAAGTGCCAGAGTCTTTAGAAACCTCTCACTTGTGTATAGTACTGTATTGCTTTCTGAGAAGTTTATGATAGTTATGAACCAACTTGATCATTCCCCAGAATGATGCAGTAATTATATTCCTAAATGACAAGAGGAAACTGAGGTCTGCGTATATTGATAGGGTTAGCTGTTTTTCAAAGGACATTTGATGGATGCTGGAATAAGTCCTACCCTGAAGCTGTTCAGAACCTTCTCTCCACAGCCGAACTTATTCTATAGTTTAAAATATACCTGATTCTGCGTACTTATTTTTAAAATACAGGAGCCCCTGGGAAAGAAGTCATATCAAGCTTACTGTCACTTAACTTCAGTCAATCAGTCATGTCCGATGCTTTGTGACCCCATGAATTTCAGCAGACCAGTCCTCCCAGTCCATCGCCAACTCCTGGAGTTCACTCAAACTCATGTCTGTGATGCCAGCCAGCCATCTCATCCTCTGTCGTCCCCTTCTCCTCCTGCTCCCAATCCCTCCCAGCATCAGAGTCT
>SJYA01003201.1:1312078-1344495 GCA_006410615.1 Neotragus moschatus | reverse complement strand
GTTTATCATTAGCTGTTTCACATATATTCTTCCAAAATTTTGCCATGGCTATACAGATATGAGTGCCTATAGTTTCTTCATATTTATACATATGGGAGATTTTTTATACACGCTTCTCTACTTTGCCATTATTCATTCAAAGATATGTTCTGTTCATTTTGGGTGTCATTTCTGTTCTGACACACATCAACATATCTCCTTCTTTAATTTTGTTGTTGTTTAGTCACCAAGTCGTGTCCCAACCCTTTGCAACCCAATGGACAGCAGCCCTCCAGGCTCCTCTGCCCATGAGACTTCGCAGGCAAGAAACATTCTTTAATAGCTGCATCACATTTGTTGTATAGCTATAACGTAACTTATGTAAACACTCCCTATTGATAGGATCAAGGTTACTTTCAGATTTTTGCCTTTTAAAATGAAACTGCACTAATTATTTTTGTACATATATCTCTGTGTATGTGTGAATACGACTAGGTAAATTTCTAAAACTAAGATTGCTAGATTAAACAGTTACATACAGTTTTACCTTTTGGTCAATACCGTTGGTTTTTTCCAAAGAGTTTCTCAATTTATACTACCACAAACAATGCTTATTTCTCCACACTCTTCCCAAAGTTATGTATTATCAAACTTTCATATCTATCTCATTTGATATGTGAAATACAGACTCATTATTTTCCTTTGCATTTCTTTTAGTATGATTAAAATAGAACATTTTCATTTGTTTATGAGTTACTTATATTTCTTTCAGTCTAAAATGTCTGTTCTTAATCATTGTCCCCTTTCCTACTTCTTTTAAGTTGGTCCCTTTCTTACTGATTTGCAGCATTTTAAAGCAGAATCAAGAGACTAGTTCTTTGACACATTACAAATATTAACTTTTACGTACAGAGGCTTAATTTACTTTTGTACATTTTGTAGTTTAATTTGACTTTCTTTTGGACGGTTTCTTACCCCCAGTTGTTTAAAATGTTTTCATAGACAATATTTTCAATAATTTCCACTCTGGTTTTCCATTTTCATAACCTTTTTTCCCTAATACATGGCTATTTAAAAATTGTCAGGGATTTCTCTGGTGGTCCAGTGGTTGGGAATCCGCCTTCCAGTCCAGGTGAAGGGTTTGATCCCTGGTCGGCTAACTAAAGTCCCATATGCGGTGGGGCAACCAAGACCACTACCACCGCTGCTGAGCCTGCCCACTGTAGAGCCAGGTGTCACAACTAAAGAGACATCTGTACACCATAGCAAAGAGCCTGTGCTCCACAACAGAGACCCTGCATGCCACACCTAAGACCACAAAAATCCAAACACATAATAAAAGTTTTAATTGTCCTATGGGCATCCTTCGACACATTAATTTTTCAAATTTTCAACATTTAAATTTTTTACCCATGGGAAACAGATTTTTAAGAACTGAAGTAATGATTTTTTAATAATCAGTTGACCCAATGTCATTCATTGAATAATTTCATTACCTGACTAACTGATTAGAAACTTAGCTCAATGATGTTTCTATTTCCCATGATGAATGTTGGTTTATGTTCTACTAACACACACACACACACACACACACATAATCCTAGAAACCTTTACAAATCCGACATAATGGGTTAAGTGTGCTAACACTTGTTTTCTGGTGCAAATTCTACATATAAATATGTAGAACATATACAATAAATATGCTGGGTTAGAAAATGTCTGATTTACTGATTCTAACACCTCTATCTTAATTGTACACAATATTTACAATAGTTATTGTGTCGTTCCTTTCTCCTTTTAAAACTAAAATGCATTTTGTAACCATAAGTCTAAGTCATGAGACTTACCGTGAATTCTCTCAGGGAGAATTTCTGCCTGGCCATATAGCAGCTCAGAGGAATGCCTTGCTCATGAGAGGGAATGAAATTCCTGTGCTCAACTGTGAGTGTGATTGGATTTACAGATTAACAAAATGAGAAAGATCAAAGCCCTCTTATCAAGCAGACCTACAAGTCTAGAGCTTGCTCTTCGAAGAAAAATGGCTCTGTGCCCTTAATCTTTCTAATCTTGACCCCACAGTGGGGTTTTATACTTAAGACACTGCCATCAGGATGCAAAATTCAACCTCAGGCCACATTCCACTTTCTCTTAACATGGGTGAACATGCCCTCAGTGACTAAACTGGCAACTGTATGGAAACTTCAGGCTTCAAACAGAATTTCTAATTCCATTAAACCGATGTTCAGCAGAGCACACTGAGTTTTGCGGTTACTAAAGAAATAACTAGGCACACATGCTTACTTTTAATTAATCACAGTCTCTTTTTTTCTCCAAATGATATGGACTTTGATGTTCTCATCTACACTACATCTTCTTTGTCAGTTCATCCATTGATGGGTACTTTGATTCTTGGCTATTGTAAGTTACTGCCATGAACACACAGGTGTATGTACACACACACACACATTTAGTATTTTTGTAGTCTTCGGATAAATACCCAGAAGTGGAATAGCTGGATAACATGATAATTTTGTTTTTAATTTCTTGAGGGATCTCCATACTGTTTTCCATAGTGGCCGAACCATTTTATGCTCCCATCAACAGTGTATGAACATTCCCTTTCACCACACCCTTTCCAACATGAGTTATCCCCTATATTTTTAACAACAGTCATTCTAATGAGTGTGAAATATCTCACTATAGGTTTAGTTGCGTTTCTGTAATGATTAGTGTTGAGCATTTTTTCTATGCCTGTTGGTCCTATGTAAGTCTTCATTGGGAAAATGTCTATTAAGATCCTCTAACCATTTTTATTTGGTTTTGTTGGTGTTGTTGTGTAAGTTCTTCATGTATATTTTGGATGTGTGTGTTAGTTTCTTGGTTGTATCCAATTCTTTGTGACCCCATGGACTGTCGCCTGCCAGACTCCTCTGTCCATGGGATTCTCCAGGGAAGAAATGGGGTGAATAGCCATTTCCTCTGCCAGTGGATTTTCCCAATCCAAGGATCAAAACTGGGTCTCCTGCATTGCAGGCAGATGCTTTACCATCTGAGCCACCAGGGTAGTGTATTTTGGATATTAACTCCCTATTGGATATATGATTTGCAAATATTTTCTCCCATGCAGTATGTTGTATTTTCATTTTGCTAATGGTTTCCTTTGCTCTGCAGAAGCTTTTAGTTTGTAGTCCTATTTGTTTATTTTTGCTTTTGTTTCCTTTGCCTGAGGAAACATTCAAAAGAATATCACTAAGATGAATGTCAAAGAGCATACTGTGTTTTCTTCTAAGAGTTTTATGAGTTTAGGTCTTAAAGTCTTTAAATGATTTTCAATTAATTTTTTTTTGCTATGTAAGACAGTAGACTAGTTTCATTCGTTCACATGTGGTTGTCCAGTTTTCCCAACACCATTTATTAAGAGAATATCCTTTCTCAGTTGTATTTCTTTGCTCTTTTGTCATAAATTAACTATCTCTATAGGTGTGGGCTTATTTGGGGGCTCTTTAATTCTACTCCATTGATTTGCAAGTCTTTTTTTTTAAATGCAGCTTGGTAAATATCCTTTCAGGTTTTATTTTGTGAATATTTTCATTGTATATAGTGAGAATCACATACATATATATTTTTATATCTTTCTTCCTTCATTTAGTGTCACATATCACAATCACCTTCAGATAATACTAAGAATTCTGCATAATTATTCTTAAGCACTTCAGAATATTCTTGCCTCAAACCAGCCTACTGTTTAACCAATCCACTGTTTATAGACACCTTCAGTGTTTCCACTATTGTGTTATGAAAAACAATATTGTGGTGAGTTCAAACTCTGCTCCACATTTTGGATTTTTTTTTAGTAGACAACTAGAAATACGAGGTTAAAAGTAGAGAACAAATGTTCCCACTCAAATTGCCAAATCATCTTCCATAAAAAAACTGTATGAATTTAGTTTCAGTGGCAGACAGGGCTGGTCTCATTACATCCTTATCAGCACTGAGGTTTCTGTATTTGTTTTGGTTTTTAGGTCCTAACTGACTTGATTGGCTTACACACATATTGCTGAGGCTCTGACATGTCTCTGAGGAAAGATAAGTTCAAGGAGAACTGTAGGTCATGGATGTCCTTATTTCTGTGAATTTCCTGTTCCAAGGCATAGGGATGGAGAGATGGGAGTAGGGAGATATTAGCGGTATCTTCTCATGATCTCTTTTATCCGATCGACAAACTTGAAGACTTTGCTATAGACACCCAAATCATTGCGTTGGCCACAAGGGAAACTTCTCCATGACACCAGGCTTCTCAAGGTGCCTTTGCACATCAGTGGACTCCTTAAGTCACTGTTGCAGGCACACCAGTCCACAGGTGCTGGAGTTCAGGGTGCCAGCATGAAGCATGGAGTACCCAGCAAGTCCCTACAAACCTTCCTGAAGTCTTGGGGGGAGATGAGCTTGATGTCTGTGCACATGAGCTGCACTGGAAAGATCACATCAGGGCCAGTGGCGGTGCCCCAGCCATAAACAGTGCACGTGGTCTGGGGCAGGTGGTGGGTCACAGTGGGAATGCATTGGATGTTCTTAATACTGGATGACAGCCTGGCCCAGCCATTTAGCTTCACCAGCATGAGGCTGTTAGGATGGGTCTGTGTGGAGTAACCCGGATGGTGGACAGTACCGTGNGATAACATGATAATTTTGTTTTTAATTTCTTGAGGGATCTCCATACTGTTTTCCATAGTGGCCGCACCATTTTATGCTCCCATCAACAGTGTATGAACATTCCCTTTCACCACACCCTTTCCAACATGAGTTATCCCCTATATTTTTAACAACAGTCATTCCAATGAGTGTGAAATATCTCACTATAGGTTTAGTTGCGTTTCTGTAATGATTAGTGTTGAGCATTTTTTCTATGCCTGTTGGTCCTATGTAAGTCTTCTTTGGGAAAATGTCTATTAAGATCCTCTAACCATTTTTATTTGGTTTTGTTGGTGTTGTTGTGTAAGTTCTTCATGTATATTTTGGATGTGTGTGTTAGTTTCTTGGTTGTATCCAATTCTTTGTGACCCCATGAACTGTCGCCCACCAGACTCCTCTGTCCATGGGATTCTCCAGGGAAGAAATGGGGTGAATAGCCATTTCCTCTGCCAGTGGATTTTCCCAATCCAAGGATCAAAACTGGGTCTCCTGCATTGCAGGCAGATGCTTTACCATCTGAGCCACCAGGGTAGTGTATTTTGGATATTAACTCCCTATTGGATATATGATTTGCAAATATTTTCTCCCATGCAGTATGTTGTATTTTCATTTTGCTAATGGTTTCCTTTGCTCTGCAGAAGCTTTTAGTTTGTAGTCCTATTTGTTTATTTTTGCTTTTGTTTCCTTTGCCTGAGGAAACATTCAAAAGAATATCACTAAGATGAATGTCAAAGAGCATATTGTGTTTTCTTCTAAGAGTTTTATGAGTTTAGGTCTTAAAGTCTTTAAATGATTTTCAATTAATTTTTTTTTGCTATGTAAGACAGTAGACTAGTTTCATTCGTTCACATGTGGTTGTCCAGTTTTCCCAACACCATTTATTAAGAGAATATCCTTTCTCAGTTGTATTTCTTTGCTCTTTTGTCATAAATTAACTATCTCTATAGGTGTGGGCTTATTTGGGGGCTCTTTAATTCTACTCCATTGATTTGCAAGTCTTTTTTTTTAAATGCAGCTTGGTAAATATCCTTTCAGGTTTTATTTTGTGAATATTTTCATTGTATATAGTGAGAATCACATACATATATATTTTTATATCTTTCTTCCTTCATTTAGTGTCACATATCACAATCACCTTCAGATAATACTAAGAATTCTGCATAATTATTCTTAAGCACTTCAGAATATTCTTGCCTCAAACCAGCCTACTGTTTAACCAATCCACTGTTTATAGACACCTTCAGTGTTTCCACTATTGTGTTATGAAAAACAATATTGTGGTGAGTTCAAACTCTGCTCCACATTTTGGATTTTTTTTTAGTAGACAACTAGAAATACGAGGTTAAAAGTAGAGAACAAATGTTCCCACTCAAATTGCCAAATCATCTTCCATAAAAAAACTGTATGAATTTAGTTTCAGTGGCAGACAGGGCTGGTCTCATTACATCCTTATCAGCACTGAGGTTTCTGTATTTGTTTTGGTTTTTAGGTCCTAACTGACTTGATTGGCTTACACACATATTGCTGAGGCTCTGACATGTCTCTGAGGAAAGATAAGTTCAAGGAGAACTGTAGGTCATGGATGTCCTTATTTCTGTGAATTTCCTGTTCCAAGGCATAGGGATGGAGAGATGGGAGTAGGGAGATATTAGCGGTATCTTCTCATGATCTCTTTTATCCGATCGACAAACTTGAAGACTTTGCTATAGACACCCAAATCATTGCGTTGGCCACAAGGGAAACTTCTCCATGACACCAGGCTTCTCAAGGTGCCTTTGCACATCAGTGGACTCCTTAAGTCACTGTTGCAGGCACACCAGTCCACAGGTGCTGGAGTTCAGGGTGCCAGCATGAAGCATCGAGTACCCAGCAAGTCCCTACAAACCTTCCTGAAGTCTTGGGGGGAGATGAGCTTGATGTCTGTGCACATGAGCTGCACTGGAAAGATCACATCAGGGCTAGTGGCGGTGCCCCAGCCATAAACAGTGCACATGGTCTGGGGCAGGTGGTGGGTCACAGTGGGAATGCATTGGATGTTCTTAATACTGGATGACAGCCTGGCCCAGCCATTTAGCTTCACCAGCATGAGGCTGTTAGGATGGGTCTGTGTGGAGTAACCCGGATGGTGGACAGTACCGTGTGGCCTTGACGTTCTGGCCTCCCACCAGCCAATCCCTGTGCATGGGCACATTGTACTCACTCATCATGCAGTAAGCAGTAGTGAGCCCCCACTGCTCACTGAGCAGCACGCCTCCACAGTGGAGCTGATGACCCTTGTGCAGGGCCACCTGCCAGGGCTGGGAGCCTCTTGGACATGGGACTCCATTAATAATCTCCAAACTCTCGTCACCCTGGGCATCCTGTGCAGCAGATCCCAGGGCAAACGACAGCAATAGGATCAGCAAGGGTGCTGCCATGGTGGCCTCTGAGTCTTTCAGGGGCTGCCAGCAAGGGAGGGCTCTCTTCCGCTGGGGCATAAATGAAGCCCCTTCTCAACTCTACAAGGTCAGATCCGATCTGAGCGCCAGACTTGGTTGGGAGCCAGGCATCAATGTCTACTTTTTCTAACAATTTTGTTCAGTCTTTCACATGTGTTCAACTCTTTGTGACCCCATGGACTGCAGCACACAAGGCTTCCCTGTCCTTCACCATCTCCCAGAGCTTGCTCAAACTCATGTCCATCGAGTCAGTGATGCCATTCAACCATCTCATCCTCTGTCATTCCCTTCTCCTCCTGCCTTCAATCTTTCCCGGCATCAGAATCATTTCCAATGAGTCAGCTTTTCACATCACGTGGCCAAAGTATTGGAGCTTCAGCTTCACCATTAGTCCTTCTGACAAAAACTGAGGATTGATTTCTTTTAGGATTGACTGGTTGGATCTCCTTGCTGTCCAAGGGACTCTCAAGAGTCTTCTCCAACACCAGAGTTCAAAGGCACCAATGCTTCAGTGCTCAGCCTTTTTTACTGTTCAGCTCTCACATCCATGCATGACTACTGGAGAAACCATAGCTTTGACTATATGGACCTTTGTAGGAAAATAATATGTCTGCTTTTTAGTACGCTGTCTGGGTTTGTCATTGCTTTTCTTTCAATGCCATGCTGTTTTGATTGCTACACTTTGTACTTTAACTTGAAATAAGGGAGTGTGATGCCTCCAGATCTATTCCTTTTTCTCAGGACTGCTTTGGCTGTTCATAGCCTTTGTTGTTCCATACAGGTATTAGGATTTTTTTGTTCTATTCCTCTAAAAAAAATGTCATTGGGATTTTGATAGAGATTACCTTAAATATGCATGTTAAGTAATATGGAAATTTTTGCAAAGTTAATTCTTCCAATCCATGAACACAGAAAATATTTCTATTTTGGGGTATTCTTTCATTTATTTAAAGAATATCTTAATAGTTTTGAGTGTACTATCTTTCACATCCTCAGTTAAATTTACTCATATGGATTTTTTTTTTTGCTACAGCAATAAATGAGAGAATTTTCTATATTTCAGACAGTTCAAATAAACGAAACAAGACTTTTCTATACTGATTTTTCACTCTGAAACTCCGCTAAATTATTATTTTAGTATTTTGTTAGTTTTAGGGTTTTCTGTATACAAAATTACATCATCTGCAAATAGTGAATTTTACTTCTTCCTTTCCAATCTGGATGCTTTATTTCTTATTCTTACTTAATGCTCTAACTAGAACTTTCAACACCACGCTGAATAAAAATNAAGACTTTTCTATACTGATTTTTCACTCTGAAACTCCGCTAAATTATTATTTTAGTATTTTGTTAGTTTTAGGGTTTTCTGTATACAAAATTACATCATCTGCAAATAGTGAATTTTACTTCTTCCTTTCCAATCTGGATGCTTTATTTCTTATTCTTACTTAATGCTCTAACTAGAACTTTCAACACCACGCTGAATAAAAATGGCAAGAATGGGCAGCCTCGTCTAACTCTTGATCTTTATTAAAGGAAAAGTTTTCAGTTTTTCTCACTGACTAAAAGGTTAGCTATGGGTTTCTCACATATTGCTTTTATTGTATTAAGGTACTCTGAGTTTTTATCATAAATGTGTGATTCACATTAAATGCTTTTTCTGCATCTACTGAGTTGGTTATATAATTTTTATTCTTCAGGTTGTTAATTTGGTGAATTACACTGATTGATTTACAGACACTGAATCATCCTTCTATCCCTGGAACAGATTGCACTTGGTCACGCAGTATGATAACTTTATTGTATAGTTTTATTTAGTTTGCCAATATTTTGTTGGATTGGAAAAGGTCAGTTTTCCTTCCAATCCCATAGAAAAGCAATGCCAAACAATGCTCAAACTACCACACAATTGCACTCATCTCACACGCTAGTAAAGTAATGCTCAAAATTCTCCAAACCAGGCTTCAACAATACGTGAACTGTGAACTTCCAGACATTCANATTCTTTTGCGCTGCAGTCTGCGTCTCGCGCGCCTCCCTGCCCAGCCCCCACCTGCTAATGGCAATGCAGGCGTCTGCCCTGTCTTTTCTGCTGGGGGAGTTACTGTTGGGCTCGTAAGCTGTTAGTTTTAATTATTTTTTTTTGTTTTGTTTTTCTTCCCTGTTTTGTTGCCCTCTGTGCTTTCAAGGCTCGCCACAAATTCGGCAGAAAGAGCTTTTCCTGGCATTTGGAAACGCCTTTCTTTCTTAAAACTCTCTTCCCTGGACAGGACCCCCTTCCCGGGACGGAGCTCCCTCCCTAGCTCCTTTTTCTGTTTCTCCGTCTTTTGTATTCTTCCTACCTGTTTTTGAAGACAATGTTCTGCTATTCTGGATGCCTGACAACCTCTGCCAGCATTCAGAAGTTGTTTTGTAGATTTTCCTCTGCGTTGAAATGTTCTTTGGATGAATTTGCTGGGGAGAAAGTGGTCTCCCCGTCCTATTCCTCCACCATCTTCTCTGAATCCCCCCACTATTTCCTATTATCTTTTTGGGTATTATCTTAGTGCTATGGCCTGGAGAGTTTTTCATCTGTGTGTACTGATTAGCAGTTAGTTGAATTCTCCGGTGGATCTTCCTGCAGAACTCTGCCGTTTTCATTCCATAGAGCTCAATTCTCTCCAGTATTCTGTTTAGCAAATTCTTCTCAGCCATGCTCCCCCAGCTCTTCTCTCTCATGTCAGGGAAATTGTTGCCCAAGTTTCCCTCTCCCCTGAATCTTTACCTGAGCACTCTCTCAGGATAGAAAGCTGAGCAATGATAGAGCTAATCTCATCTGTAATCAGTCTCTTGTGGCCCTCTCTCTTTCACGGCCAGATATTCCCTTTTTCAGAACTGTTTTTCTTATGCTTTGTTTTTTTTTTTTTTTTTTTTAGTTAAAAGGCTAAATCTAGTTATTATTTGACCTTGTTTGGGAGAGCAATCTATATAATCCCTTGATCCTTTCTAACTTCATACCTCCAGTACTACTAATTGATAAAGAGTTTCCAGAGAGGATAATACCTATCTGCTATCCCAAAAGTGGCCTCTCATTTCTCATCCTAAAACCATCGTGTTCCTGAAGCCATGGCAAGGTTAAACATGCTTCTCAGGCTCAGCTTTAACACAGTGTTAAAACACATTATATAAGTATGTGTACGTATGTGTGTATGTATGTGTGTGTGTGTGTGTGTATTATGCTATGTAGAAAAGTAGTGGTGGTATACCTATATTTTAAATACATACATATTCATGCCTTTTGACTTTTTTCATATACCCATGGGCCCTAGTACATGTCTACACAAGGTAAGCCTTCAGTAAATATTTATATGAACAAGTGAATTTAAAAATTGGTTAGCAGATCCTTCTTTTTCTCAGGTAGTAGAGAGCTTAGTGCATCACAATAAATTCCATTTTTAAAGCAGCACATTCCATAAAAATTACTGAAGAGATAACCCACTCTCTGAGGCCACTGAAGCACAAAAGCACAGGGCTGAACTTGAGGGAAGTCAGAATTCTGCCAGCCATAAGGAAGGAGCAAGACAACAAAGGGTATCTGCTACTTCAGACACACAGTTCTCCAAAGCACCTGTATCCTCTGTTCTAAAGAGAATGTCTTAAACACTTTAAACAATATTTTAGCCTAGTTTCATGACAGTATCTAACTTAAATGACTGTAAATATTTCCAGAACACAATAAACTCCACTTTCGTGCCAAGATGCTTCATGCAGTGTGTCACTTTAGATGGTAATTATATTGCATTAGGGAAGCAGACTGTGAAGCCTCAAAAGTAGAAAGAATATACGGGTAAATCTGTCATCTACCCCCACAGCACACAACCCTCTACAGAGGAGAATTCTATTATTTCTAGGATCATCTTAATTTCATATTTATTATTCTTTATTTTTTTAAGCTGTCTATTTTAAATATTTTAATACAGCACAATTCCTTGGGAGCAAGTGCTTGTTTTAATGATAGAAATTTCTTGCTTCTCCCACTTTTTATCCACTTTTTCACGGAGCATGTTCAAGCACATAATCTCCCTTCTTATATCTTTTCACCTTTTTGATAAAAAGCAAATCTTAATTCCCTTGTCGTACTCTTAATATTCAAATCATTCAAATTTTCTGAGTTTCAAGATAATTATGTCTACCTTACAGAGATTTCTTTCACTCTAAGAATGAAGGGGCAAAAATTCTCTGTACATGACAAAGCACTGAGCAAATTGTCAATGTAAGGTTTGAGGTATATGAAACTTTAGTGGTTATTCATCTTGTTAGCCCAATAACCTTATAGAGTGGCTGAACTGTGGTCACATTCAGTACATAGATTGGAGAAAGAGAAAAGGAGGAAGGATGATGGATGGGATATAAGGAGAAAATGAAAGAAAGGGAAAAGAGAAGAAGGAGCAGGAAAGAAAAAAGAAATGGGGAGATGAAAGTAGGGATAGGAGAAAAAAGAAAAGGGAGGAAAAGTCATGACTACTGTGAGACTGGTTGACTAATTTTGACTTTGACATGCATATAACAACTGATCACTGCCATAACTGTTCCCCTCCCAGACAACATAAATAAATAACAAAACAACAGCAACTAATCTTACATGATGTTTGGACATGGTAGTCTTAGGCTAAGGAGATGGAAATAGTAATATTTGCTATATTATGAATATTAGTACTCATGATTGCTTTTGAGGATTAAAGAGGAGGCTGGCACTCTCAAATGTTGTAGCTAAGCTGAAACCCTAGAAAATGAGATTCATTCATCAGAAGGACTGTCCTTTTTTCTATTTTCCAGAGTATATAGGAAACAAGGTACTTTAAAAATCTTTCTTAGATTCTGATACTTGAGTTAGAAATAATCTCTTTTATTTCTCTTTTTCTCAAAATAATCTCATTTATTTTGCTCTTAACTCATTAGTGGGAGCATCTTAACAAACAAAGAGAATAAAAGATATTTAAATCTTGCTCCAATACATAAAAATCAATTAATTATGTGTGTGTATCTGTGTGTGTGTGTGTGTGCACATGAGGTTTGTGATGGTGGCTTTTCGGCAGCCTAAAGCCTTATGCTTTTAAAAGACACCAATAATATTTCTTATGCAAACCAACAATTCTGGTGTTCTAACAGGGAAGAGACCACTTGGCGCCATAGATACATTTAATGATAGCACTAATAATCACTGCTGCCATTAATTAAGCACCTGTTTTGAGGAAATCACTGCACAGCTGCCATCTCCTTTAATTCTCCTGGTGAGGCTGTGAAGTTAGCATCTACATCAGTTTTTCAGTGGATGAGCCATAGCCTCAGAGGAAATAGCAAACTTTTGCAAAGATTGTGGCTGACACCTCTTATCATGTCCACCTCTCCAGGTCAGAGTGACTGAAGATCAGAGAGACGTGAAAGCAATAAAACAAAACATCTCAAGACCTTCTTTCATCCCTAAGAGCTAAGGATACATATACACACACTTTCATTTTAAAGGAGATGCCTGACGTTGTTGTAAATTCTTTAGTAATGTATTTTAATTAATCCTCTGACACTGATTTATTTGACTGATGGGAAAAGCGAAGTTTGGAAGGTTAAATTGCCCACGGCCCTGGCAAGTGTCAGAATATGTATTTGAGTTCAAAATACACATGCCTGTGCCCCTTTTCCTTATCACACTGACCTTCATTGCTCCACAAATACTTGCAGAGCACCTGCTGTGTGAAAACAGTTTTGCAAGTACAGGACACTTAGAGACATACGAAGATAAACACAGCCTTGAACTCAAAAAGCAAACTCCAATCCCTTTAAAAAGATTTCAGCTGGAGTAACATTTATGAGGAAATGTGAATTGGTTTGCAAAATTGTCTTCTGAAGTCATAAATTGTAACATTAACTGGTGGGCTTTTTCCTGTTGGGCAAATCTCTCACAGAAAGTGAGCCTTGACAGCACAATACTGGGAGAGGAGCTTATTAACGTGATGTATCCACGGCCAAGGGACACTGCCCATACTCTACCAGGCAACAGATTTTCGCCGTGAAGGCAAGCCCTTCCTCCATCTTGGAAGGGGAAAAGATTTTACCCATACGCTCTCAGATAATGCTTATCATAGCTCAATGGGTAGGAAATTTATTCCCCTTTACCACTGAGGCAACAAAGATTTATAAACGTCAAGGGACCACCTTGGGTCAAACAGGTCGTAAGGGGTCCAGGTAGGGTTCAAATCAATGTCTACCTTATTCCAAAGAATTATTTGCGCTGTACTATTCTGACCTCATGTATATAAATGTATCTGTATATGTGCATGTATGCAAATATGTACATGTGTACATACGCATATGTGTGCATGTATGACAGACGAACACTTCCTGTTGATCCTAAGACTGACTAAAAATGTTTTCAAACTTTATTGAGGTACAGCTGACAGAATTATGTTATTTAAAGTGTATAATGTGACAATCTGATATATAGGTACATCCTGAAAGAATTTCCCCATTGAGTTAATTAACACATCCATCACCTCGTATATTTACTTTTTTTTTGGTGAGAAAATTTAAGTTCTACTCTCTCACCAAATTTCAATTAACTGATAACAGTGTTATCAGCTATACTTAGGTTTTACATTTGTCTTTCTTGTATCTCAGTGGTCTCTTCAGGATTTTATTTTTAACCTGTGGTTATAGAAAGTCTGTAAGGAAGAAGGAACAAATATTTTATAACGATCTATGAATCAGTACTGTGGGCTACTCAGAACTCACCCGTTTGGTTGTTTTTCGTCATCTTTCCCTCTGCCGAAGCAAGATACAAGGGCCCTGGCTGCACCACATGGCTAAAACTGAGCCACAGAGGAAAAGGTTCCCCTTCTTGCCCTCTTTCCCCCTCACCCTCCCCACTAGCCCTCTCAGCCACCGAAGCCCCTCTCTACCGCCCCTGTGACCAGCCCTAAGCCCCAAGCCATCTTCCCGTCCCCTGCGTCCTCCACACCGCGCCACCTAACTTCATACCCACCATGTTGTTGTGGAAGTCCATGGGGGTTTGCAGAACCGGGTTCCACAGCCATCTCAGGAACTCTCTGATGAAGCTGCTTCCGCATTGGAAACCGTCCCTGCAGCTGCCCCACCGCAAGGCCACCCGGTTTTTTCCTGGTCCGGCCTCCTGGCAACGCCAGGTTTCCCTAAGGCCTGCGCTGCACACCTTGGCCCGTACGTGCATTAAGCAGACCGGGGAGACGGTGGAGTGGAAAGATTTTTTGGAAACCTCATTTGGGGACGCTGGCCTGGGGGCGACCATCTGCGACGCAGTTCCAGCGAAAGAACCGGAATGGGTACCAGACTCCAACATGCTCACGTGGACCGCGCCTGTGCACCTCCACCACTCCCAGCAGTATTCACGCGCAGACGCCACACGCTCAAGTGGACGGCATCTCCGCCATTCCCGGCAGCACTCGCGCCACAGACGCTAGCGCACTCACGTGATTGCACCTGTGCATCTCCGCCACTCCCGGCAGCACCCGCGCCACAGACGCTGGCATGCTCCCTTGGACCGCATCGCCGCCGTTCCCGGCAGTACCCATGCCGGACTCCAGCGCGCTCACAGGGATCGTGCCTTTGCACCTCTGTCACTCCCTGCAGCACCCGCGCCACCAAGTCCTCTGCAGCTTCAGCCAATTACAGGCTTCGTAGTGCCCCTGGGCAGCAGCCTGCACACCAGGGTCCGCGGCAGGGTAGTCGCTTCCTGTGGTATGGGAGGTGCGGCCCAGCCAGGATGGGTGTCAATGCCAAGTCTGTTTGTCAGCCCCATTCAGCAACTTGCAGCAGCTGCCGGTCCACTGCTGGCCAGGAGCCACAGCTCAGGGAAGGAAAGTTGTTTTCCACTTCCTTAGCAAGCCTGTGCACCGGGGGTGGTGGAGAGGAATGGACTGAGGGGACTGTGCTAAGGCTGTAGGGACCGTGAAGTCGTGAAAGGAGGAAAACCCAGAGGGCCTGCTCTTGCTGGCAGTTCATCTCTCCCGCTGGAAACACTTGCAAGCCAGAAAAAGGGGATGAAACTCCTGCCGTGACAGTTCACCATACGTGACTCTGCTATATCCAACATCTTGATGCATGATTGAGTTCAGATTGATACCTCTTAAGTGGTAAAGTCCATAAGTGTTTAGCTTTCATAAGCTTAATTCAAATGCCAACTCATTCCCAAAGTGTCTCTAATTACCCTCNGTTCAGTAACACTCCAGGAAAGAAAATAGTAAGGAAGCAAAAGATATGTGTGTGTGTGTATGTGTGTGTGTGTGTGGATGAGGTAGTGATATTAATAAACGTATAGAAAAAAGTTAAGCAAAATGGAGATGAGAGTGATGGGAGATAGAATATTTAGCATTTTTCAATATTTCAAGAATTTAAAAATGCTGCAGCCTCTGTTTTTACATATGCAATTTTATGTACCTCTCTTATTTATTGCCATAAAATAAATATCTGGATTTTTACTCCTTCCAACAGTAAATGAAAATACCTGTATTATGTCTTCCTGAACAACATTGTATGTATGGTTTTCATCTTTGCCAGTTTTTTAAGCCTGAAGCAAAATTTCTTTGTTTTAGTATTTTATTATTTATTAGATTGAGCGCTTTTTAAATTGATTTGTATTTCTTACTTTTAATTCATTTGTCTGCAGCAGTGGACAGCTTGATAACACATCTTTGTATTGACTTTCTCCTTTTCCTGGTTCTCCTTCCCTGATCTTTATTCCCCTTCCCTAGAATCACTTCTAGTATAAAATCCCTGCATGGAAATCTCCGTCTCAGGCACAGGCTTTTGTGAACTCGAGAAGGAACCTCAGAAGGCATCCAACCTTCTTTGATCTCTTGTGCCCCTCTTTGCACAACTACAGACTTTCCTTGGTAATCAGGGAAATTGAACCCCAAACAAGAGCATACAGAGTCAGGCTCTTGGCAATGTGGTAATTCACAAGAACACTGTATTCACCTATTCCTCACCTCCGATGTGGTTTGTCAAGGAAGGAAATGGAGAGCAGAGTAGAGCTGTCCTTGACTTTGTTAACCTAAAGAATACAGAAAACATTCTTATTCCAAGAGTTGGAAAATGGTTAGCCGAAAAATACTTACCAAATTGATGTCAAGACAGATGGAACTAGTCACCACAAACAGCATTATTCTTTAAAAGGGTCTGTGTTTGCTCTTTGAAAAGGCAGCATTTCTGCTCTGCCAGAGTAAATGGCATATGCAAATCCTGTTTAATACCCTTCCTTGAGGAAGGCTGCTTATTTGCTTTTATGTGTTTCTATAAATTGATTAGCCAGGAACTTACTTGTTTATACTCCAAATAAAACAATAAAGAATTGTAATTATATTTCACTGCTGGCCCACAGTTTCTGCCCTGGAGAATATAACAAAAGGACAGAAACACCCCTCCCTCCTTTGGAACTGAGAGCTGTGCTCTAGGCTGTTGGCAAGATGTCTGTTATGCATGCCCCAGCAACCATCAAATGGACCCTAGGATTAAGATTCCTGTCTCCAGGCTGAGAGCCAAAAGTTGCACGGTAATTGCAGCATGTTGCTTGGAATTGTATTTGATAAGGAATTAACGACATGTGAAACACTCTAATCTTGAATATCTCCTGTTTCATTGTGATTAAAAGAATCAAAATGCAATCTGACTTGGGGTTGCAGGTAGCCTAAATTGGGCAGCCCTCCATCATGGTAGAAAGCACAGTGAGGTAAGGGATTGTAGTTTCTGTCTGAGAAAATGGGGTAAGTGNCGACATGTGAAACACTCTAATCTTGAATATCTCCTGTTTCATTGTGATTAAAAGAATCAAAATGCAATCTGACTTGGGGTTGCAGGTAGCCTAAATTGGGCAGCCCTCCATCATCGTAGAAAGCACAGTGAGGTAAGGGATTGTAGTTTCTGTCTGAGAAAATGGGGTAAGTGAATCTCAAAGAAGAAATCATCTTTCCAAGGTCATGTTCTATACAGATGGCAGAACTTGCCTTTGTGCTCATCACTGCCTGATTCTTCAACACCGTGCTCCCAGCAGATACTCACACACATAAGATTCATACTCATATGAGTATTGGTGGGGTGCTTACTGTGGGCTGGGTGTTCTACTATATGTTCCGAGTACCCACTGTTTTAGGTCAGAATGCCCACAGCTCCTGAATTTGTACAGGGCACCTGGTCACCCAGAGATTCATTACTAAGCTTCCCACTAGGTGTGGCCCAATGACCCAGTTCTCACTAAGGGACTATGAGCACTGGTCATAAAATGTGCCACAGCTGATCAAGTGCCCAGTAGCAAAATGTGCAAACTTTGTATCTTTTTTCTTAAAGTGCTGTGCTCTCTACTCTCTCTTTCCCTTTTCCCTAAAACAGAAGCCTGATACAGTGTCATGGAGTCTAGTCAACCACATCTGGAGAGAGCAGAGAGTCAAAATAGATGGATCCTGGTAGGTGACCTCATGGAACAAAACCACCAGTTCACTCTGGACCACCTTCCTGCCTCTGGGCTACTATGCAGAAATAAATGAATCTCTTGTACAAACCACAGTTTGGGGGAGTCTCTTCATTAATATGGGGCTTCCCTGGTGGCTCAGATGGTAAAGAGTCTACCTGCAATGCAGGAGAATCGGGTTCAATCTCTGGATTGGGAAGATCCCTTGGAGTCCATGGGATCAGAAAGAGTAGGACACAACTGAGCAACGAACGCTCACTCCCCCCACCACCACTTTCATTAATATAGCCTGTGGCGCTAGTGGTAAAGAACGCACCTGCCAATGCAGATAGATCTAAAAGACCCAGGTTCAATCCCTGAGTTGGGAAGATCCCCTGGAGAAGGAAATGGCAACCCACCCCAGAATTCTTGCCTGGAGAATCCCACGGACAGAGGAGCCTAGCAGGCTGTTGCCCATAGGGTCACACAGAGTCGGACACAACTGAAGCGACTTAGCAGGCATGCACATAACCTGAATAATAAAGCTCCAAGGGACACTTAGAAACACTGGAGTCAAGGAGATTAAATAATTTGTCAAAGTTCACTTAGCTAGTTAAGAGGCAGATCCAGGATTTAAACCAAAATATTTTCTCCATTTTCACAGTTTTTCACCAAACTGTAAAATTGACTTAGAAAAGTGCTTCTCAAAGTTTTGCAGGCACTGGAAACCTCTTGGAAAACTTGTTACTATATAGAGTCCTTCCCTAGACATTTGGATCAGGAGGTTTTGGCCCAGCTTAAGAATGTGCAATTCTAACAAGCTCCCACGATGCTGACATTGCTTGTCTAGGGGCCATGTTTCTGTAGCACTGAACAGCTCACTCCTTAAACAGGGATGGTAGACAAAAGAATTAGAGAAATTGGATTTTAATTAGGATATTAAGGAATTTAAGTTCAAAAGGCAGAAGCCTTGGGCAACACGACTGAAGGCAGAGAGCTGGATAATGGTGACAGTAATAACAAGCATGATAAAAACCAGCATTTATTGTGTTCTGGACACTGTTTTAAGTACTACATGCATATCAGATTTAATCCTCACATATATTCTCCGAGGTAATTTGAAAATCACCTTGCATATACAAGGAAACTGGGAGGTAAGGATTAGTCCCTGTGGTTACAGTCATTGTGGGTGCAGACTAGGAAACACGAATATATGTTTGTCTGACTTCTGCACTGGGATTCCACTTAACCTCTGAATGTTCCTACTCCTGTATTTGTCGTGGTACCCAGTTTCATAATCACAGCTCTTTAATGCTTATTATAAAGTAAATATTATTCCTAAAGGGGCACCTGAGGAATTTGCACTAACCCATTTATTTCTCTGGAGAAGCTAAAGTCGATAATACTTGTATTGATCCAGACCCGCCAAATACATCTGGATTTCTCCAGGCTTTAGTTTGGCCCATTTGTCACATGGTCCATTTGTAGATATGCTGTAAGAACTACAGTTCCTGTGCGGAGACGAACTCAGTCAATGGGAGAATTAACAATGTTAAGAAGCAAAGTTCCGAGAAAGTGAACAAAGACATATATACTCCTAAAGAGAAGTAAAAATCACTTTATACTGAGAGGAGATAGACGACAATCTTAAACTCAGTCCTCCCACTCTTCAAGGTCAGCGTCTCTTTCTGTGCTGTGGCCTTTCAGAATAAACTCACATTCCCAGGGAATTCCCTAACAGTCTGTTAGTTAGGACTCTGCACTTCCAATCAGGGCCATGGATTCTGTCTCTGGTCAGGGAACTAAGATCCTGCATGCTACACAAAGTGACCAAAAATAAAAATAGACATTTCCAGATGCTGGAATTCTAAAAACCAGAAACATTAAAATATTTTTTAAAATTACATCTCCAAGCATATCTGACCCCTTTTTGCCTCCTCCAAAACCTCAGGGCACTTGTGGTCCTGGTCTCCCTCTCAGGTAGGACAGCTGAAGCGACCATGTGGAAAGCATGCTAATCCCAGCCAGAGTCAGGGCTGTGGAGGCTTAGTGGAGATTTGTCCAATAATTTGAAGTTTCCTGAGGACTGACTGCAGCTCGTCAGGACCCCAATGAATGCTCCTTAAAAACAAGTTTAAGGAGACATGTGTAATCCCACAGAATTGAAGTGAAGTGATTAACAGAGGTGTTCTGAGCTGCTGGTGGCTGGAGGACACGTGAATGTGTAAGAGTATTTCCTGAGAAGTATCACCGCTGTTCACGTGGCCAGCGGTGCACGCGGCATGTCGAAACCAACCCCAGAGGCCAAGGGCATTTATCTCTCAGCATCAGGACCCAGGGGACCCTTCTGAGGCCCAAATCTGGAATGAAAAACAAGTCCAAATTGATATGATTTTTCCTCCTAGACATCCAATCCTTCTTTGCTAAATCCAACTCTGGCACGTTCTTAAGAGAATGAAGATTCTGTGATCTAAGGAACACTGGGAATCAGACTTCAGGACTAAAAAGAACTGGAGCGTTGCTGCCAAGAGGTGGAGACACCACTGGATGAAAACAGACCAAGTACTATTTGAGGTTGTCTTTACCCGTGTAAGAGAAAACATGGCATTTTCCATCTAAACTGTAAGGTTGCGAATGTTCGCAGGGATGTAGAGAAACATTTACTGTTGGTGGGAATGTAAATTGGTGCAGCCACCATTGAAACCTACAGCATGGAGGTTTCCCAGAATAACTAAAAATACAACTACCGTATGATCCAGCAGTTCCACTTTTGGGTACATACCTGGAAAAGACCAAAAACACTAATTCGAAGAGAGAAGCACACCCCAGTGTTGTTTACAATAGCCTTGTTTACAATTGCCAGTATGTGGAAGCAACCAGTGTCCATCAGCAGATGAATGGATAAAGCAGGTGTGATACATAAAGACAATGGAATATTACTCATCCATCAAAAGAATGAAATTTTGCCATTTGCAACAAAATGGATGAACCTAGTATTATGCTAAGTGAAATAAGTCAGACAAAAATACTATATGATATCACTTATACGTGGAATCTAAAAAATACTAAAACTAGTGACTATAACAAAAATGAAGAGACTCACAGATATACAGGACAAAATAATTGTTGCCGGTATGGAGAGAGGAGGGGGAAGGGGCAATTAGGGGTAAAAGAGTAAGAGATATGAACTATTAGGTATAAAATGATTTACAAGAATATATCATACAACGCAAGGAATATAGCCAGGATTTTATAATAACTCTAAATGGAGCATGTGAAATGAAGTTAGATTTGCTCAGTTGTGTCCAACTCTTTCTGACCCCATGGACTATACAGTCCATGGAATTCTCCAGGCCAGAATACTGAAGTGGGTTGCTGTTCTCTTCCCCAGTGGATCTTCTCAACCCAGGAGTTGAACCAGGGTCTCCTCCATTGTAGGTGGATTCTTTACCAACTGAGCTACCAGGGAACCCGTAAATGGAGCAAGACAATTGTTAAATGTTATGTGTTATAAATGGAGCATAACATTTAAAAATTGTGAATCACTGTATGTTCAGTTCAATTCAGTTCAATTCAGTCGCTCAGTTGTGTCCAACTCTTTGCAACCCCATGAACCACAGCATGCCAGGCCTCATGAACTCCCAGAGTCCATGCAAATCCATGTCCATCGAGTCGGTGATGCCATCCAGACATCTCATCCTCTGTCATCCCCTTCTCCTCCTGCCCCCAATCCCTCCCAGCATCAGAGTCTTTCCCAGTGAGTCAGCTCTTTGAATCAGGTGGCCAAACTATTGGAGTTTCAGCTTTAACATCAGTCCTTCCAGTGAACACCCAGAACTGATCTCCTTTAAGATGGACTGGTTGGATCTTCTTGCAGTCCAAGGGATTCTCAAGAGTCTTCTCCAGCACCACAGTCCAAAAGCATCAATTCTTCGGCACTCTGCCTTCTTCACAGTCCAACTCTCACATCCATACATGACCACAGGAAAAACCATAGCCTTGACTAGACGGACCTTAGTTGGCAAAGTAATGTCTCTGCTTTTGAATATGCTATCTAGGTTGGTCATAACTTTTCTTCCAAGTATGTATACTTATATAATTTGGAAAGCAACTACAATAAAAGTAAATAGTAGGCTTACATTATTTCAGATTCAAACCTTGATTTTTTTTATCAAGAAGACATGAGATTTAGTAAAAAATATATATATAGATAGATATACATATATATTATATATAGTGCTTAGTAAAAAAAAAGGTATGGTGCAAAATGAGGCACTGAGAATATAAGGAGACCAAGACATGGAGAAAGAAGAATTTCGGTTCAGAAAACTTTCATATTAGTCCTGAATGTTTGATCTTAGCCAAGAATGTTATCTGTCTGAGTTTCCATATCCTTAATTTGTAAAAAGGAGTTAAACAAGTACCCATTTTATAAAATTATTAGTAGGATTAAATTGCAAAGTGATGATGAAAATCTTTGTTTTCTGTGTTTTTTAAAGTATTTATTTATTTGTCTGCATCAGGTCTTAGTTGTGCCATGCTGGATTTTTGTTGCGGCAGGCAGGCACGTTAGTTTAGTTGCCCTTCAGCATGTGGGATCTTAGTTCCCCAATCAGGCAGGGAACCCAAGTCCCCTGCATTGGAAGGCAGATTCTTAACCACTGTACTACCAGGGAAGTCTCTGAAATTCTTTGTAAATTGATTTATTTCTTCCTATTCTCTTCTCTCTAAACTGAGAGTACACAAAGAAAGCCTTAAGATGTCAACCAATATCCTTTCCTCTGAAANTAGATGCTTGTATCATCAAGCTGAGCCTTGCCAGGGAAGTGGAGCTGATGGGTGAAGAGGAAGAGGGAGTTGAAAGCTGACAGCTGATTCCAGGTGCCATCACTGAGCTCCATACATTTAGGGCTTTGATTTTCCTCTGCTTCCTAGAAAATGAGACAAACATTTAAGCAAGGCTGGTATGAGATGGCAAAGGACAGGATGAGTCCCTGAGCAGTAGTTAAATGTCACTCTCGAGCCCTGGTATTTGAAACACAAATGGAGCACCCAGGTGTTGCAAGTCACAAGGACTCTGTGGCGGGTGCTAAAAAGGCTCGTTTTACAGCTAGGGCCACCTTCCAAGGGGGCAGTCCTCAGCACTGCACAAAGTTCTTCCATCACTTCTCACTCCGGTGATGACTCCTGCCTGGTTATTGGTGTGGTTTCTCAGTTGACTAGATTTCAAGCTATTGAAAAGCAATCAGGATGCGAGGACTAGGTCTCAGCGCTGAGCTGGAGTGAATTTAATTGGCTGTGAGATGCTCCAGCTGAGAAGGGAGGCAGGCGGGGTAGTTCCAGAATGCTGACCCGCTGATGGAGCTGTAATGAGGCAGGAAGAACATGGCTTCAAGGGTGCTCCCAAATGGGATTCTTTTGTTGAAATGAAGTCANCGGAGTGAATTTAATTGGCTGTGAGATGCTCCAGCTGAGAAGGGAGGCAGGCGGGGTAGTTCCAGAATGCTGACCCGCTGATGGAGCTGTAATGAGGCAGGAAGAACATGGCTTCAAGGGTGCTCCCAAATGGGATTCTTTTGTTGAAATGAAGTCAGGAAAAGCAGGAGAGAGCCCTTCAAGTTGTGTTTTCACGCTTGAAAATGACAACGGCTACCACTAATACGTGTCTGTGAATTGGAGGGAACCTGGACAAATGCGCAGCTCAGAATGTGTGGGAAAGTGACCCTCATGCCTAACACAGCTATTCAGTTTTTCTATCTTGTCGCTTCCACTCTTGCCTGTAGGACGAGATAACATGAACAAAATGTGTTTTTGTCAGTAAGAGAATTGAAAGCTAGTGGCTTCTTCTTGTTTCAGATCTATAGACATGGAATGAAAGGCAAGAAATATTTTAGCAAAGCAAAGGAAAAACCATGTTCTAGTGTGTGAAAGGAGTGCTCCCCAGGTGGCGCTAGTGGTAAAGAACCTGCTTGCCAGTGCAAGGGACATAGAGATACGGGTTCAATCCCTGGGCTGGGAAGATCCCCTGGAGAAGGAAATGGCATCCCACTCCAGTATTCTTGCCTGGAGAATGCCATGGACAGAGGAGCCTGGTGAGTCACAGTCCATGGGATCACAAAGGGTCAGACATGACTGACACATTCACTTTTCACTTCTAAACTGAGTCAGAGGTCAAAATAAGCCTGATACTAAAAAGGACAAAGAAATACCAAGGAAAGAAAATGTAGGGAGCATTCAGTATCCCTATAATGTATTATCAACAATGACAAACAATACAAAAATGTGCTTAGATAGTCAGAAATAGGAAAATTAATCCATAATCAAGCAAGAAAATAAGTCAATAGACACAGATGCCAAGATAATCCAGTTATTAGAATTAGCATAAAAAACCTTTAAAAGAAGTTAATGCGAAATATGCTCATGGATCTAAAGATGATTATATTGAGAGAACATGTGGAGGAGCTAAACAGCAAAAATAGAAATAAACCCTACAGAAATAATCAAATAGAAATTTTAGAACTGAAAAACCATAATCTGGATGTAGAAATTTATGGTGGTTTAGTTGCTAAGCCGTGTCCGACTCTTTGTGACCACATGGACTGCACCCCACCAGTCTCCTCTGTCCAGGGGATTTTCCAGGCAAGAATACCAGAATGGGTTGCCATTTCCTTCTCCAGGGGATCTTCCTGATCCAGGGATTGAATCGGAGTCTCCTGCTTGGCAGGGGGATTCTTCATTACTGAGCCCATAGAAATTCATAGATTGGGGCTTAACAGCAGGCTTGATACTGCAAAATCAAGGGTCAGGAACAAATTAGTAGAAATTCTCCAACCTTAAGAATAAAACGGGAAGAAAGACCAAACAATGAACAAAACCTTTGTAGAGAAACCAAGTTCTATCTTCAAGGGTTAGCTCTTTTTTTTTTTTTTTTTCCTTTTGGCAGCACTCCACAGCATGTGGGAGTCTAGTTCCCTGACCTGGAGTTGAACCCATACCCCCTGCATCATTAGTCCAGAGTCTACTGGACCACCAGGAAAGTCCCAAGGGATGACTCCTCGTATTGGTTCAGTGTTTCACTTTTATAAGCACCGTCCCATTTAATCCTCACAATAATTCTGTAAGTACCATTCTTTCTATTTTGTAAAAGGGAAAATTGAGACCAAAAGGTGTGACTTGCCCAAATTCCAAGCCAGGATTTAAGTCCAGATGTTCAGAACCTCGTCTGCTTTACTTTCCTTATGGGTTCCTCTTTGGTGCCAGATCCTCACTCTTTAGTATCTTTTATTCCCTGTCTGCATATTTAATGTTCCCGAACCTCAGAACCTCCACTTCCATCTGGAGGTCTCCACAGGAGAGCCCACAGTCAACGATTACCTCCACCTTCCCCGAAATTTATCTCCCTGGCACTGACTTATTAAGAATAAAGTTGTCAGAGCCAATGAAGGAGACGTCTTGGTAACCTGACAGCCTATTCCAGACTGATTTCTATTGTGAGAAGTTATTAAATGGTCTTGCAGTGGTGTTTCACCTTCACATAATTTAACTGGGATAAGACGGATATAGCTCCCACCTCATAAGACACTGTATTAAAAGCTTATATTGCATACATTATTAATTTTTCATTTGGGCATCCGTTATATTTATGGTAGGCACATTGCCAGATGCAGGGAATATACCAGAGTGTATAAGACCCCTGCTTTCATTAAAATGTATAGTTATATTCAATCTGATTTAATCTTCAAATGTAGTCTATCTCTGTCAGGGAGGAATCATTATTCTCACTTTATAGATTCAAAAACTGAGCCTTGCAGAAGCTTGACCTGCTTAAAGTAATATAGAGAGTAAATAAATGTAGCCCGTATGCAAACCCAGCTGTATCTGATTCAAAATCAGGTGCTCTTAAGAACTCTCCTTGTTAATGATCTCAAAAAAGATGGTGAAAATGGCAAAATAGAAAAATTTAAAGGATAAGTCAGGATGGGAATGTAGCCAGGCTAGTCCTGGTAATAATTATCACGTAGGTCAGCGTCTGTGGGTGCTTTTCTACACCTTTAATATACATTGTCTCTCATAGCCCTTCAAAATAACATCGCAGTGTAGACTCCCAAAGACACGAGTGGTAAAGAGCATGCCTGCCAATGCAAGAGACGTTAGAGACACTAATCCCTTGATTGGGAAGATCCCCTGGAGGAAGGCTTGGCAACCCACTCCAGTATTCTTGCCTAGAGAATCCCATGGACAGAGGAGCCTGATGGGCTTTAGGCCATGGGGTCGCAAAGAGTCAGACACAACTGAGCAACTTAGAGGGCACACACGAAGATATTACAGTTCTCATCTACACATTGGAAAACCACAGTTCAGAAGGGTTCAGGAATTTTTCTCAAAGTCAGTTAGTAAATAACTAGAACACCTGGGATTCAAGCATAGGCCCGCCCAACTCTAAGTCTTGATCTTTACTAAGACACATTGTCATGCATGGTCCTGCTTGTCCAAGTCACAAGTACTAGGGGCACACTCCCTTCCTCCACTTCCTTTCCAGACTCCACACACCCTGTCCTTAAGGCATCTCCAACTGAGAGATTCACCTGAGACAGATGACATAGCACTGGATTTGGAATCAGAGATTCCCACCCTGATCCTAGTCCTGCCACTACCCTTGGCCAAGGGCCTTTCCCTCCCTGGTCTCACCAGTTTTCTGGTCTGGTAATCTAGTCACCAGGGCTTCCCTGGTGGCTCAGAAGGTAAAGAATCTGCCTGCAATGCAGGAGACCTGGGTTCGATCCCTGGGTAGGGATGATCCCCCTGGAGAAGGGAAAATCTACTCACTCCAGTATTTTGCCTGGGAAATCCCAGGGACAGGGGAATGTGGAGGGCTATAGTCCATGGGGGTGCAAAGAGTTGGACATAACTGGGAAAGTAGCACTTTTGTTTTCACATTCAATCTAGTTGCCAAGAGGTTTGGAGCAGGTATAGAGAAACCTCTAGACTGTGACCTACTGATTTACGAAGTTGATGATCGGCCAGGAGCTGATCAACTCCTCAACTGAGGCAGGAACAGAGAGACTTACCATGTTGTTCACATCCTTGGAAGGACGCCAAGGGAGGCACCTTTCAGTGTCTGTGTCAAGAGAGGGGACCAGCAGCGAGAGAAGCCACCGAATCTGTCGGGAAGGGGCCAGAACCAGGACTGTGTGTAACTAACAGAGAGGCCAGTGGTGGGGACCAAGCATGGTAAGGAGCCTTGCATCTCACTGGGCTTATCCTGCTAAAGTTTCTGTTAAAAATGTTTTGCTAAATAGACATTTCTCCAAAGAAGACATACAGGTGGCCAAGAAGCACATGGAAACACACTCAGCGTTGCTATTATTCGAGATATGTGAAAGAAAACTATAATGAGATATCACCTCACACCAGTCAGAATGGCCGACATCAAAACATCTACAAACAGTATGCTCTGAAGAGGATGTGGAGTGAAAGGAACCCTCATACACTGTTGGTGGGAATATAAATTGATGCAGCCACCAGGGAAAACAGTGTGGAGGTTCCTTTAAAAACTAAAAAAAGAGCTACCATACCATCCTGCAATCCCATTCCTGGGTGTATATCCAGAGAAAACCACGGTTTACAAGGATACATGCACCCCAGTGTTCATTGCAACATTGTTCACAATAACAAAGACATGGAAGCAACCTAAATGTCCATCGACAGAGGAATGGATAAAGAAGATGTGGTATATATACATATACACAATGGAATATTACCCAGATGTTTAAAAGAATGAAATAATGCCATATACAGCAACATGGATGAACCTGGAGATTATCACACTAAGGGGAGTAAGTCAGAAAGAGAAAGACAAATGCCATATGATATGATTTATATGCAGAATCTAAAAAGAAATGACACAAATGAACTTATTTACAAAACAGAAACAGACTCACAGACTCAGAGAATGAACTAAAATTACCAGGGTGTGGGTGGGGAGGAGAGACTGGGTGTTTGAGATTGACATGTACAATGTCAAAGCTTTATTAAAAATAGATAACCAACAAAGGTGTACTGTAGACACAGGGGACTGCTCAATATCCTGTAATAACCTAAATGGGAAAAGAATTTGAAAAAGAATAGCTACATATATACATATAACTGAATTGCTTTGTTGTACACCTGAAACTAACCCAACATTGTTAATCTAAAAAAAACTAAAACTGTAAATATAATATCAAAAAATAAATGGTTGGAAGCCTAGACGGCTGCATCTCTGGCAGTGTGTTTCTCAGGCTGAGAACTTGAGGGAAGAAGAATTAGCAGGTCCCCCAAAGTAACCTGAGTCCTTTGTCATGTGGACCCAGGCTCTAACACAGGAATGACATGCACAGCAAATCCCAACCACCTGGGCAAGAAGCAATAAGGTTCTGAAAGTGCCGTTTGTGTGAGAGAAAGATTATTTACTTTTTTATTTAGTATAGTTCTCCCACTCTACTCTCCACCCTTCTTCTGTGTCTAGCGGGTGTTGGAAGAAGCACTCTGAATCTGATCAAAGCAGTCTTTCTCCGCATCTGACTTGTTGAAACTCAGAGGGAAACACTTTTTCAACAGCTACAATTTTCAAAAAATTGATGCTTTTGAACTGTAGTGTTGGAGAAGACTCCTGAGAGTCCCTTGGACAGCAAGGAGACTCAACCAGTCCATCCTAAAGGAAGTCAGTCCTCAATATTTATTGGAAGTACTGAGGCTGAAGCTGAAGCTCTGATACTTTGGCCACGTGATTTGAAGTGACTCATTGGAAAAGACCCTGATGCTGAGAAAGACTGAAAGTAGGAGAAGAGGGTAATAGAGGATGAGATGGTTGGATGACATCGCCAACTCAATGGACATGAGTTTGAGCAAGCTTTAGGAGTTGGTGATGGACAAGGAGCCTGGCATGCTGCAGTCCACAGGGTCACGAAGAGTCCAACACGACTGAGTGAATGAACTGACTGACAATTTTAAAATAATTATTTCAAACGACCAAATACACAAAGAGGTGAATTTGTAGTCCGAGGAAGATCCCCTCTGAACTCCCAAAGCACACACACCGCAAAGTTCTCAGGATCTCAGTTTCCCTACTTGTAAAGTGAGGTGCTCCAGACAAATCTTATATCTAAGATTCTTTCTAGTTCTGAATTCTGTGGGTCTATTAATGCATTAGAGTTCAATTACCCCAGAATGCCTGTAGGTGATCAACTTTCTCAGAGTGCCAAACATAATCCAGCAGGAAATCTTAAATAGTTATCCAATCTCAGATTCCTTTGAGAATGCCAGTTAGGAACAGGGGTAGAAAATTGGAACCGAGAAACAACAGCCGTGATATTAATTGTCTTTGCTTATCAGTCTAAAGCAGGGCTGAGGAGAGCATCTTTTATTTGCTTTAGTTCGTCAGTTTCTTTTGTTTAGAGCAAGTGCACGTTCAACAGCATAAAAATGGATGTGGTTTTATTTTCTGCTAATAACATCCAAGGATGTGGCTTCACGATTGCTTTTCTTGTTTGTTTCTGTTGTTGTCCAGCATTTGGAATAACTGGAACAAAAGGAAGGTTCAGAGAATGACTAACAGTGTGGAAGGCAATGCTGAGATTTTATTCTGCCTGACTCAAAACCAAAGGATCTAAAGACTGATGCCTGCGAGTGTGCTGTTGCGTCAGTTGTGTCTGACTCTTTGCAGACTGTGAAGAGTCCATCCCCTATGGACTGCAGCCTGCCAGGCTCCTTTGTCCATTCGGGTTCTCCAGGCATGAATACTAGTTGCCATGCCCTCCTTCCAACCCAAGGATCAAATTCGGATCTCTTATGTTTCCTGCATTGGCAGGTGGGTTCTTTACCACTAGGGGACCCTTGGAGACTGATGCCTGGCCTATGGAATGCTGCAGTGAAACACTGAGAAAGGAGCCCGGAACACTTAGGCTGGTGAGCTGTGAAATCAGTCAAAGAGGGACTCGTCCAAGGTGCTGGTGCTGAGATGGTAGAAAGAAGCGAAGCATGGCCACGTTCTAGTCGCCAAGATCTCTGAAGCTTATGGTTTTCTAATGAGGGCCTTCAGTGTTCGCCCTGCCCTGCTAACACCCTGCGCTGGAATAGAATAGCTATTTTTCAAGGCCATGCAATAAAGCCTTGCAAGAAAGAACATACATTGAGATTAAAATCAGTTACATGGGTAAAGTGCATAGCTCAGTTCCCTATTCATATGCCACAGAGCCATGCACAATAAATAACACCAGAATCGCAGCAGCAGCAGTGGTAAAAGTGGTCACATTAGGAGTGGCGATTGGAGTGGTCATTGCTGCCGTTACCCTGTTATTAAGTAAGAAGTGGAAGGTGAGTGCCCTGCTGGGGGCACTCTCCCATCCAGTCTTGGTTTTTGGTATCAGCCGTCAAGGACGGTGGGCGCTCCCCTAGAAGAGATGAAGGGGGTCGGAGTAAAGGTGCCATGGGTCACAGTAGCTACTTACATACGCTGTCTAATTTCTATACTTCTGGGGTATGTCTTTTCAACTCTGTGTTACGGATGAGCAAACTGAGGGTCAGGAAGTTGAAATGAGCATGCTACAAATTCATACAGTTGCTAGGGGCTTCCCTGATGGCTCAGACAGTAAAGAACCCACCTGCAATGCAGGAGACGCGGGTTTAATTCCCGGGTCAGGAAGGTCTGCTGGAGAAGGAAATGGCAACCCACTCCAGTATTCTTGCCTGGAGAATCCCATGGACAGAGGAGCCTGGTGGGCTACAGTCCGTGGGGTCACAAAGAGTCAGACACAACTGAGCATACATGCAGCCTCCGTTGACTAAGAGGTGTCACAATAGCTGCCTACATACATTGTCTAATTTCTCTACTTCTTTGATAGGTAGTTTCAACTCTGTTTTGCAGATGAGGAAGCTGAGGGTCAGAAAGTTGATATTAACATTTTGCAAATTCATGCAGTTGTNAAAGAGTCAGACACAACTGAGCATACATGCAGCCTCCGTTGACTAAGAGGTGTCACAATAGCTGCCTACATACATTGTCTAATTTCTCTACTTCTTTGATAGGTAGTTTCAACTCTGTTTTGCAGATGAGGAAGCTGAGGGTCAGAAAGTTGATATTAACATTTTGCAAATTCATGCAGTTGTTCAGCGGCACAGGTAGAATGAAAACCCAGAACTGTCTGGCCCCCACCACCTGCTTTATAAGGCACCCTCACCTATATATATTCTCAGATTACAGAGCGGAAATGGCCTGTCTGTTGCTCACTTTACCACACAGCATTGCTATTAGGGAGGTATTATTGGGCCTCCCAGGTGGCTCGGGGGTAAATAATCCTCATCCCAATGTAGGAGACACAAGAGAGGTGGGTTCAGTCCTTGGGTTGGGAAGATCCCCTGGAGAAGGAAGTGGCAACCCATTTCAGTATTCTTGCCTGGAAAATTGCATGGATAGAGGAGCTGAGCAGGCTACAGTGCACGCGTTGCAAAGAGTCAGACAGGACTGAGCACGTGCCCACGCACGCACACACACTCAGGCATACGCATGCACGCAGGTGTTGTTATCCCTGTTTGAGATCCACAATTAAAGTTTTAACTCCAGCTGTCCTCTCGT
This sequence comes from Neotragus moschatus, assembly GCA_006410615.1. Taxonomy (NCBI): domain Eukaryota; kingdom Metazoa; phylum Chordata; class Mammalia; order Artiodactyla; family Bovidae; genus Neotragus; species Neotragus moschatus. The sequence goes on along the minus strand of SJYA01003201.1, from coordinate 1,313,324 downwards.
ATCATCCCAGCATCCCCACTCTGGTTGTAGGAGTCCTGTGGGAGGGGGGGGTGGTCATCCCACATCTGCCCTCCCCAGCCCCCTTATCCACCCTGCAGACAAAACTGGCTCTGTGTGCTAAGTCGCTTCAGTCGTGTCCGACTCTTTGCAACCCCATGGACTGTAACCTACCAGGCTCCTCTGTCCATGGGATTCTCCAGGCAAGTGTACTGGAGTGTGTTGCCCTCTTCCTGGAGATCTGCCCAACCCAGGGATCAAACCTGTGTCTCTTACGGCTCCTGCATTGGCAGGCGGGGTCTTTACCACTAGTTCCCGGAGGATTGTTCTTCACTTCAGCTTCCTGCTGGGCTTTATTACATCCCTAGTGTCTGGAGTGAGGGTGGAAAGGGATAGTTTGGAGCTTCTGATGCTCAGCAATGAGTGAGGTGGCAGTGACCAAGGTAACAGAGGCAGGACCCCAGGGTTTCTGTGGGAAAGAAGACAGACAGATATGGCAAACTCTAGCAAGTTGTAAAGAGTCAGCATCCAGAGATTGCTGAAAGTAAAAATGGTGATCGAAGCAGACTAGCAATTAGTAATGCATGCGTGCTCAGTTGCTCAGTCATGTCCAGCTCTTTGTGACCCTGTGGACTGTAGCCTGCCTGTCTCCTCTGTCCATGGGATTCTCCATGTAAGAATACTGGAGTGGGTTGCTGTGTCCTATTCCAGGGGATCTTCCCAGCCCAGGGATCGAATACACATCTCTTGTATTTCCTGCGTTGGTAGGCGGGTTTTTTCTTTTTTTTCTTTTTTTTACCACTGAGCCACCTGGAAAGCCCCAACCAATAACAGGTCAATCTTATAAGTGTCAAGTTGCACCCAGTTGCCTACATTTCTTTACACATTTTGTTAGTTACAAATTCTCCTTGTCATGTTAATTCTTGGTAAGAATTTTAATCGCTTTTTGGTTTTTCTTTCTTTTTTTTTAAGAAACATAAGGCTGGCTAAATCGTGGGTGAGTCTTCAGTCATCTGACCAGGTATACAGAGCAGGAAAGAGGAAGTTTCAGCCATTTGCTGAACGCTGAGTAAACTAAGGGTACAACCCTACAGGGGCAGACTCATTTCCCCAAACACTCAGGGGATCATCATGTATGTCAGTCCTTCCAGTGATGTACTGTAGAGCCAGGTTGATTGCGTTCAATCTCGTTGCTACCAGTACTCACTGCGACCCTTAGGCAGGTCAGTTAATGACCCCCCCCCCGCCC
>SJYA01003201.1:1276668-1311577 GCA_006410615.1 Neotragus moschatus | reverse complement strand
CCCCAAGCTGTTGTTTTGGTTAAAATAATGTCTTGAATATTAACAAAGAAAAATCTTTCTGGTTGGAAACCCTGGGGCCTTGGTCTTAGGCAGTCTGAAGATCTATTCCCTCAGTCACCCACCTCTGTTGCAGGGAAGGTGTTGGGTTGGCCAAAAAGTTCACTCAGGATTTTTCATAGCCTCCTTATGGGAAAAATCCCAAGCGAACTTTTTGGCTAACCCAGTATTCACCCCACTGCTGGCTACTTGTGGGTTTTGAGTTTGTGGGTCAGAGAAAGAAAGAAAGCTACCTCTCAGCCATCACCCTTCCACCCCAACAGTAGCCCTGTCTTCACCTAATATTTTGACAACTCGGAGTCCTCGTGTAGGAAAAAGAAGCTTTGATGTGTATACTTGAACTGCCCGCCAAGATCAGCTTCTTATGTCTGTTCAGTGGCTGATAGTCTTCTGGTACCAAGGAAGGCTGACTCACACCCTTTTCCTGCCCCAATGGGCAGCAGACTATGGTGGAGAGTATACCACATGGAAGAGCTCAAAGATCAGTGCTCCGGGCTGTGCACTCCTAGGAGAACTACGTTAACTTTCTGAAACTCAGCTTTCTCATCTGCAGTCAGAACAAGAAAACCTGCTTCAGTGGGGCAGTGAGGACTTTGGTGATAATGGGGATGAGAGCACCTGCCTCAAGAGCCTACTCAGCTGCCTGTGAAATCCAATGTGAAGAGTAGGGATTGTTGATACGAAGCTATTTTTGCCTATAGCGAAAGGAGACATCTCATTAACTCCCTTCTGGATGAGGGATACAGTTTTTCCCTCCCGGCTAAAGATGCATCCTCCTTCCTAACAGGGCTTCGTGAGTCCACGGTCATTTTTGGCTTCACCTCCCAGAGATGCCACAAGGGGGAGGACTTGCCCTTCTGGATATGCCTCTGCGCCATCACCACTCGAACACCATTTCCTGGTGTGAAGTGTTTTCTTCCCTAAAAACGGATGCAGGAAAGATAGAGANGTCCACGGTCATTTTTGGCTTCACCTCCCAGAGATGCCACAAGGGGGAGGACTTGCCCTTCTGGATATGCCTCTGCGCCATCACCACTCGAACACCATTTCCTGGTGTGAAGTGTTTTCTTCCCTAAAAACGGATGCAGGAAAGATAGAGAGACCTAAACCAGGCAAGGAAAACACGGTGGTCTTGCCTGATATAGCCAATGTCTAGACCTCATTTTCCTTATTTGTAAGATTCATAGAAAACTTGCAAAGCCTAGGCAATGATGACTCACAAGTGAAAAGATTTTGAGTCCTTGCCTTCAAGAAGCCACAGTATCAATGGTTAAACAGTCCTGCAAACCTACAGTTACCAAGTGATAAATGCTACTAGGGAATAAGCTTGAAGGAAGAAACCCCTAGGGTTTGTTAAGTGTCAGAAAAAACGGCTTCACAGACAAGGCAAAGCTTAACTTTAAATTTGAAGGAGAAATAGCAGTTTGGTAGGTGAGAAAAGATGGGTACTGCAGGCAGAGAAGATAAAACGCAGAAGCACGGACATGATGGAGGGAAGGCCAGTTAGCTCAGGACGCATTTGGGATGGAGTCTGGATTCCTACCCTTTGGTCCATGAATATTTGTTTATATATGATATTGTGCATATGTGGTTATTTCCATTCTTCTGTGAAGGAAATCCATTTGGGAAATCCATTGGGAAATGATCTCATCATTTTCCCAAATTGGTAATAAGGAGACTTATATAATATATATGTGGCCTTCCATGATGGCAGTGGTGAAGAATCTGCCTGCCAATGCAGGAGACACAGAAGACCCGGGTTGGATCCTGGAGTTGGAAAGATCCTCTGGAGGAAGAAATGGCAACCCACTCCAGTATTCTTGCCTGGAAAATGCTATGGACAAGGAGCCTGGCGGGCTACAGTCCATGGGTCACAAAGAGTTGGACATGACTGAAAGGCTGAGCATGCATAAACACGTGTATATGTAAAGATATACATAATTATATATAAAACAAAGGAGTTATATAATCTCTCAGCTTGTATAACCAACTCTGTCATTCTGTGGTATTTATTTACAGTAAAGAAATTGTGCATATAAAACTGTACCTGTGTCTCAAGGGTGTCTATATCTAATTACAGTACAACAATTTTTAATCTATTAAAATTATGAGAATCTCACGGACAGAGGAGCATGGCGTGCTGCAGTCCATGGTGTCGCAAAGAGTCAGACATGACTTAGCAACTAAGCAACGGCATATCTTGGGTCTTATATTGAGTCCTTTCCAGCCTTCCTTGAAATCTGCATTTGTTCCAGGACCCCTGCTTTCAACAGTCTTGGATAATTTCAACGCTCTCTCTCTGTGTTACCCAGACCTTTTCTTCTTTCATTTTTTTCTGTATTAAAACAAAATTGGCCAAAGATTTTTAAATATATGGCTAAACAGTGGAGGCGAAGGGAACAACAATCCCACACAATTTCCTCTTTTGTCAAATCTTCATAGCTTCTATCACCTCCTTTCTGTCGGCTGGTAACCCTGCTGCTTATTTCAGGGAGAAAAACAGAAGGACAAACAAAGAGGACTTTTCCATCTGCCTCCACATCCACGCTGCCACCTGCCTCTGTACGCATTTACCTGCCGACCTTCCTGTTAGTATCCAAAGTCAGCCTCTTCACTTAGCACCAAATCCCCCTCCTCATAGAAAGACATTTCTCTAGCATTGTTTGTCCATTCTTTTTCTTGTTTCATCACTTTTTTTCCCTCCCTCTACTAGATTTCTTCCACTACCCTTCAAACAGTGAAATATCTCTGGTCTTAAAAGAAAATCCTCCCTTTAAGCTCACATCCATCTTTGATGGTCACCCCATTTCTGTTTTCCTTTAGAACAAAATTCCTGAAAAGAGTTGTCTGTCTATATAAACCGTCTCCAGTGCCTCACCTCTCTGCTGCTCATCTGAAACTACTCCAGACAGATCTCCGTCCCTCGCAGAAACCAGACACAGTTCCAGATTCTCAGCCTTTATACAGTTTCACTCAACAGCAACACTGTCATACTCAATCATTTCCGGTTATTGAAGCACTTTCTTCATTTTAAGTGGACAGTACATTTTCTCATTTTCCTTCCCACCTGACCGGCCGCTCTTTTTCTGTCTCCTTTGCTGGATTTCTTTTTTTTTTTTTTTTCCCTTCTCCATTTCTAGATGATGGAGTGCTCTACAAATCACGCCTTTTTCCTCCTGTCTTCTGTAACCACATTATACTCCCTCCCTGGATGGTGTCCATAAATCATTCGGAACACTTTCTATTCAGTAATGTTGCCAAATTTATATGAGTGGATTAGACTTTTGACTTGAATTTCAGCATCATGTGTTCGACTGCTTCCTGACACATTTGCTTGAATGACTAACAGTTATTTTTAGTTCCTCACCTACAGCACCACCCACAAACCTGCTCCATGTCCAGCTTCTTCTGTCTCTGTGAATGGTACCACTATTCCCCAAATTGCACGATCAAAAACCTTAGCGTCATCTACAACTTCTCTCTCTCTCTCTCTTTTGTTTTTTAATGGAGATACACCTCTCAGCTTCTCATTTGAAATATACTCAGAATCCAACCTCCTTTCTCCATCCCGACTAACACTACCCTGCTATACGTCAGGAGGTCCCCACCTGATCCCCAGGCATACACTTCTAAGGATCCTGTTTTCATTCAGTTCAGTTCAGTTCAGTTCAGTTCAGTTGCTCAGTCGTGTCCGACTCTTTGCGACCCCATGAATCACAGCATGCCAGGCCTCCCTGTCCATCACCAGCTCCCGGAGTTCACTCAGACTCCCGTCCATCAAGTCAGTGATGCCATCCAGCCATCTCATCCTCTGTCGTCCCCTTCTCCTCCTGCCCCCCAATCCCTCCCAGCATCAGAGTCTTTTCTAATGAGTCAACTCTTCGCATGAGGTGGCCAAAGTACTGGAGCTTCAGCTTTAGCATCATTCCTTCCAAAGAAATCCCAGGGCCGATCTCTTTCAGAATGGACTGGTTGGATCTCCTTGCAGTCCAAGGGACTCTCAAAAGTCTTCTCCAAGACCACAGTTCAAAAACATCAATNGACATTCCAGGTTCCTATGCAATATTGCTCTTTACAGCATCGGACCTTGCTTCTATCACCAGTCACATCCACAGCTGGGTTTTGTTTTTGCTTTGGCTCCCTCCCTTCATTCTTTCTGGAGTTAATTCTCCACTGATCTCCAGCAGCATATTGGGTACCTACTGACCTGAGGAGTTCCTTTTTCAGTATCCTATCATTTTGCGTTTTCATACTGTTTTCATTCTTTCCTCCCTAATCCACAGCAGCCAGTGTAAAGCATTTAAAATGTAAATTATATCCTCCAGGCTCCTCTGTCCATGGAAATCTTCAGGCAGGAATCCTGGAATGGGTTGCCATTCCCTTCCCCTGGGGATCTTCCTGACCCAGGGATTGAACCCAGGTCTCCTGCTTTGCAGGCAGATTGTTTGCTGTCTATGCCACCAGGGAAGCCCCATTCCCTGCTCCTAACACTCAAAAGGCTTCCCGTCTAAACTCCTTAAAATATCTGCAAAGAAAAAGGTGGCCCCTACACCCTCCTCTGCACTCAATTTCTGCCATATCTTTAGCTCCCACTCCTGTTCCCTGAATGCTTCCAAATGTGCTGCTGCCTCAGTTTCATGTTAACAGCTTTCTCTGTTAAAATGTTTCGCTATAAAGTTGGAACTCTCTCCTTCACTTCATTGAGTCTCCACCTAACGTAACTCTGAGCATCTCTGTGATCTCTTAAAATAGGACCCCGATTTTCTCTTTGTTCTTCCTAGATTTATCCATACCTGATATTAACATAAATGTATTTCTCTGTTTGTGATCTGTCCCCTCCACACACAGAGCTATTTAGGACAGAGAGTTTTCTCTGACTTACCACTGTATACATGCTCTCAGAACAGTGGCCAGCATCTGATTATCATTTATATATGGTCCCATTACCTCATGGCAAATGGAAGGGGAAAAGATGGAAGCAGTGTCGGATTTCCTCTTCTTGGGCTCCAAAATCACTGCGGACAGTGACTGCAGTCATGAAATCAGAAGACGATTGATTCTTGACAGGAAAGCTATGACAAACCTAGACAGTGTATTGAAAAGCAGAGACATTACTCTGCTGACAAAATCCGTATAGTCAAGGGTATGGTCTTCCCAGTGGTCACGTATGGTTATGAGAGCTGGACCGTAAAGAAGGCAGAACACCAAAGAATTGATGCCTTTAAACTGTGGTGCTGGAGAAGACTCTTGAAGGTCCCTTGGACAGCAAGGAGATCAAACCAGTCAATCTTAAGAGAGATCAACCCTGAATATTCACTGGAAGGACTAATGCTGAAGCTGAAACTCCAGTATTTTGGTCATCTGATGTGAACAGATGACTCGTTAGAAAAGTCCCTGACACTGGAAAAGATCAAGGGCAGAAGGAGAAGAGGGCATCAGAAGATGAGATGGCTGAACAGCATCACCAATACAGTGAACACGATGTTGGGCAAACTCCGGGAGATGGTGAGGGACAGGAAGGCCTGATGTGCTGCAGGCCATGGGATCGCAAAGAGTTGTTCATGACTGGGCAACTGAACAACAACAGTGCAATAAATATGAGAGGGCAAAAGTAAATAAGTCTTTGGTCTTTGTGACAACCTTCACACAAGTCCTATCCAAAAAAGGGACTCTAACAAAAGCTACTGACAAGGACTGGCTGATTTGTCTTTGGCCATGTGTACCTAGAGTATATGAAGTTTTCATAGAGTAAGTAAAATTTACATAGATGAAATCATCTGTTAGGCAGAAAATTAACCTTTAAACTTGGAGAAAACAATAATTTTCAATAAAAAGAGACACCTTGATATGAGTCTCTAATAATACTATTAATAATGGTAATAGTGATTTCTACTGAGTATTTATCATATGCTATGTGCTATTCTCCCTAGAGAAGGGCATGGCAACCTGCTCCAGTATTCTTGTGTACAGAATCCCGTGGTCAGAGGAGCCTGGCAGGCTACAATCCATGGGGTTGCACAGAGTCGGACACCGCTGAGCAACTAACACAAAGAGACAGGTGTGTGCCAGTCTAAGTGATTTATACGTGCTAATAGGAAATACTTACATTACCATGAGCAAGGCACTTTTAATATGTTCTCCACTTGACAGGTGAAGATTAGAAGAGCAATGGATATCACAGAACAAGTAAGTGGCAAAAACAGGTTTCTGAACTAGGGAGCCTCTCAATTACTCTGTGGCTTTTTCTTCTGAATAAGGCACACACAACCAATAATCTCAGGATAAGACTCCTTATTCTAAGCTGTTTCATCAGTCATTATGAACCTGTCATCATCTGCTTGTATCTTTTAAATTAATAAAAAATTTTCTATTTAGAGAGTTCAAGTATTTATATATGCATGTTCATTCATATAAGATTCATATAAGATAGATAGAGAGAGAGATTTTGCTCTGTGAAAGACCTTGTAAAGAGAATGAAAAGAAAAGCTACAGACTTGGAAAAAATATTTACAAACTACATGTATTTTAAGAAATGACTTATATCTAGAATATATGTAAAAAATTCTCAAAACTCAACATTAAAAAAAACCCATCTAAGTAGAAAATGGGCAAAAGATAGGAACAGAGACATTCCATCAAAGAAGATAGGCAGATAGCAAATTGGCACATGAAAATAACTACATAATCAGCCATTGTTGGCATGCAAATTGAAACCACTGTAAGATACCACTATATGTCTANCAACATTAAAAAAAACCCATCTAAGTAGAAAATGGGCAAAAGATAGGAACAGAGACATTCCATCAAAGAAGATAGGCAGATAGCAAATTGGCACATGAAAATAACTACATAATCAGCCATTGTTGGCATGCAAATTGAAACCACTGTAAGATACCACTATATGTCTATGCTGCTAAGTCGCTTCAGTCATGTCCAACTCTGTGCGACCCCAGAGACGGCAGCCCACCAGGCTCCCCCGTCCCTGGGATTCTCCGGGCAAGAACACTGGAGTGGGTCGCCATTTCCTTCTCCAGTGCATGAAAGTGAAAAGTGAAAGTGAAGTCACTCAGTGGTGTCGACTCTTAGCGACCCCGTGGACCGCAGCCTACCAGGCTCCTCCATCCATCCATGGGATTTTCCAGGCCAGAGTACTGGAATGGGGTGCCATTATCTATGTTAATGGCTAAATTTTTTCAAAGCACCAAATACTTAGAAAGATGATGGAAAAATGGATCACACAAACATTACTTTTAGAAATGTAAAAACGATATGGCCACTCTCAAAAACAAGTTAGTAGTTGCTTATAAAATTAAATGTGCAGCTAACATAAGCTAGCAGTTGTGCCCTTGGGCATTTATGCTAGAGAAGGAAAATATGTTCACATGAAAACCTATATGTAAATAACAGAAATTTTTGTAAAATTTCCAGCCAAAAACTAGAAACAACACAATAATCTTCAATGACAAATATCTAAACAAGCAGTGGCACATTGTGACGATGGACTATAACTCAGCAAGAAAAAAAAAAAAATTATTGTTGAACCTCAAGGGGAATATGCTGAGCAGAACAGGTCAGTTGAGGAAGGTTGCATGTTGGAAAACCGTATGGAGGTTCCTCAAAAAGCTAAAAAATATAGTTGCCATGTGATCTAGCAGTTTCACTCCTGGGTGTGTATCAGACAATACTCTAATTCAAAAGGATACATGCACCCTTCTGTTCATAGCAGCAGTGTTTACAGTAGCCAAGACATGGGAACAACCGAAGCATGGAAACAACTCAGCAGATGAGTGGACAAAGAAGATGTGGTGCGTGTATACAGAGGAATGCTACTCAGTCATAAGAAACCACGACGCAATGCCATTTACAGCATCGTGAATGACTCTAGAGATTATCATCCTAAGAGAAGTAAGTCAGAAAGACAGACAAATACCATATGGTATCACACTTATACGTAGAATCTAAAATACTATACAAATTAGCTTATTTATGAAACAGAAACAAACTCACAGACATGGAGAACAGACGTGTAGCTGCCAAAGGAAGGGGTGATGGGAAAGGGATAGATGGGGAGTTTGGGGTTAGCGGATGCAAACTATTACACGCAGGAAGGGTAACAGCAAACTCCTATTGTACAGCACATGGAACTATATTTAATATCTTGTTATGAACCACAATGGAAAAGATTATATAAGTGTGTGCGTATAACTAGACCATTTCACTGTCTAACAGACATTAACACAACATTGTAAATCAACTGTACTTCAATTTAAAAAAATTAAAGCGTGTACATTCAAATTAATGCAATCCAGTTACTTGCATTAATTTTTTTCAAAGTGGATATGTTATCAGTTGATATACAGATAAGCTCATTTGTTTCTCTTTTGTGTTGAATTTTGAAAATATATCCGTGGAGACACATGTACAATTATTTGCCTTAAAACTGTCAATAGAATCTTTTATATGAATAGATTTCCTAAATACTAGGTCATTCTTCGATTCCCCAGAGTAATTATCATTTGTCTATGGTGACATTTTCTTAATATGTTATTGGAGGAGTCCAGTCTTTTGCCTTTGTGTATTGTGTTGCTTGTCTTCTTATTAAGGAAAATTGTAAGAATATTCACAAAGATACTTAAAAAAATCACTGATACATAAAATATATGGTGAAATGACATACACATTGAATTATAACCATAAGATGAATATTGTGTATGTTTGTATAGAGAATATAAAATATTTTCTGTCAGTTATGACTTGCTCTTTCATTTTAATAATGGTGCTTTTTGAAGAGCCTTGTCTGAAATGCTCTCTCTCTCTCTCTCTGCTCTTTTCCATTATGTAACCCAAGAAATTTCCCTCCATGTAAAGTCAATGTAAGCTGGCTTTCTGCCAAGCAGAGAAAATCCTCAGGAATGCCTAGTGAGCTCTAGGCAATCTATCAACAGCTTTCTTTGTGTCAAGGTGTTAAATCAACAAAAATATTCATTGCCATTTGGGAACTCAACTCAGCGTATTGAAGTAGCTGGTTCCAGATCATACAGCAATTGCAATATCGACTTTTATTCTTCTCTGGGAAGCAGATGGTATCATTCTCCCATAATGTTCATTTCCCATAAATTTGATATCTTTGCTAAGCCATTTCAGTTTTCTCTATTAATTTAGATGTATGTCTCAACTTCCAGCAAGATTGTGAATTCATTAATAGCACAATAGATTTCACAATACTTTTAATACTGAAAAAAAAATTCTGAGCACCCTAATCTTGTTCTTGGTCTAGTGTTTTATCCAAAAAAAAAGAAAAAAAGAAAATCACCAATTTTTACTCAATTTTCCATGTCAGCAACTTCAGAATCATTTCTGTCTCCTCCTTACATTTTACTCAATTGAACATCATGCATTCTACTGAGTTAAACATCAAGCCCTGCCAACTGTTTACCTCTAAAATCTGTTTTTCTCCATACCCACTATTGTGTATTTAGTCCAGACACATCATTTTTTTGCTCACATGATTAATAATTTTCACTCTGTTTTCTAGATCTCACTGGGTGATACATAAAGTCACATCCAAGACATCCTCTGTGTTGCAACCAGCAGTACTTTCCACAAATCTATTTCATTCTCTGGTTTATTTACTCTATGCAGGCACTCTGCTATGCTTTCTGATAGTTAAGATGAAAAAGGAAGAGCCCCAGGTTGGACTTTTACAAGTAGGGTAGACAAACTTTAAAAAGTAATAAATGATTAAAAAATGAAAACATGAATCAATTTATTCGGAAGCATATAAATGTGAGTGAATTTTTGAGCTAAACCTTAAAGGAAGGGAAGAATTTTATTTTTTCTGTACTCCTTTGCTTTTTCAGTTGTAACCAACTATCCGCTCCAGGGCGCCGGTGCCTCAGGTGCCCTTCCTGGGTCCTCTTACTGTGGCAGGACTGACTACTGTTGCTATGTGGGGTCCCCCATCTCGGCCCAGCTGGCTTCGAGTTTCTAGGGCAGAGGCTGCTGGCCCACCGGTGAGCATGGCTGTGTGGAGATGTGGCTGGTAGCTTGATGGGTGGGGTCCAAGAGCTGGAGCCAGCCTGATAGTGGGCAGGTAAGCCCCTGGCCCTAGTAAGCTAGAAGGAAGAGTCCAAAATGGTGCTTGCTAGCGCCAGGGACCTCATGAAAAACAAGTCCCCCAAATCGGCTGTCTCCAGCATCTGCGTCCCCAGGCAGAATCCCAATCTCCTTCCGCCTCTCCAGGAGGTTTTCCAAATTCAGCAGGTGGGTCTGACCTGGGCTCCTTTCAAATTACTGCCTCTGCAGTGGGACCCAGAGAGTGTGAGACTTGGTGTGTGCCCTTTAAGAGCAGAGTCTCTATTTCCTACTGTCCTCCAGGTCTCCCATACTATGCAAGCCCTGAGAGCCTTCAAAGCTGAATGCCCTGGGGGCTCCTGGTGCAGGACCCTCAGGCTGGGCAACCTGATGTGGGACTCAGACCCCTCCATCCTTGGGAGACTCTCTGCAGCTGTGATTATTCTGTTTTGGTTTACCTACCTATGGAGGTAGGTCTCAACTCCATCACATCTCCACCCCTCCTGTTTGTATTGCTGTGGTTCTTTCTTTATATCTTCCATTGTGGACAATCTCTTCTGCTCATCTTCAGGCTGTTCTCATAGACAGTTGCTATGTACACAGCTGTGTGTGTTCATGGGAGAAAGTCACTTCAGGGTCTTACTCCTCCACCATTTTGGCCACACCCTTCAGACTTCCCTGATGGCTCATCAGATAAAGAATCCTCCTGGAACAGCAGAAGATACAAGGTCATTCCTTGAGACAGGAAGATCCCCTGGAGGAGGAAATTAGCTTAGAAGCAGGACTGGCTGCTCAGGGCTGAAAAACTCCCCAGGGGGTTCGTAGACAATTAATGGGTATTGAGAGTGCCCTCAAAGAGATTCGCTAACATCCTTCATGTGTTGGTTTGTTAGGGTGTTGTAACAAAGCATCACAGACTAGAAGGCTTGAACAACTTACGTTCTTGGCGTTCTGAAGTCTGTTAAGTGCAAGATTGGACGTAACAGCTCCACGTCAGCAGAGCTGCTCTCCTCAGAGGCCTCTCTCTGTGGCTTGGGCGTGGCTGTCTTCTCCTTGAGTCTTCACATGGTCTTGCTTCTGTGTGTGTCTGTGCTCCAGGTTCCCCTTCATATAAAGACACCAGGCATATTGGATTATGAACCATGCATAGGACCTCGCTTTAACTTGATCACCTGTCTAAAGACATGAGCTCCAAACATAGTAATAGTCTGAGGTGCTTGGGATTGGGGCTTCGACGTGTAAACTTTGTGGGAACACAATTCAGTCTAAAGCATTTGCCAAGTTGAGCAGATGGAGACCTGAGTGAATTGGAATGCTAGAAAGACGTAACTTTTAGCATTTTTAAAGATATTTTATTATTAAATCAATATCCATCACCAATTTCATCATATCCAATGCTATGCCCATTTGCTTCAGAACTCTTTGTTAAAAAGATGGAGAAGATGTGATTGGGGGTCCCCGTGAGTCCTTCTTTACTGCTGTCCCTCCACAGAAATCATCAACATTTATCCCCAAAACATGTCTGTGGATATTTTTATTCCTTACGTTGTAAACTCGCTTGTATTCTAAGCTGGTGAAAATACAGCTCAGAATACTTCACCAGCTTAGGATACTAGCAAGTTTAATATTCTTATGTAAGTATCGCCTTCAGACTAAAGTCCATACTCCCTAGCATGGTGCAGTCCTTAAAGACTGTCTTTACCTGCTCTTGAGTTCACCCACTGCCCCTCCCTTATACGCCGGTGAGCTGAACAAGTCATTTGCACTCATATATTTTCTCCCCTTGGACGTGTTCTTGACTTTGCCTAGATTGACCTTACCTCCTGCCGTCTGGTTTCCTGTCTCTCTATACTCTTGTATTATTGAATAATGCCTCTGCCACAATCAATACACATTACATCGGATTAAAATTGTAAGTTGTCTTATGTGATTTACCCAGAGAATTCAGAATGCCTTGGATACAAGGAGTGAAGCTTTCATAATTTAATGTTTAGAGCTTAGCACGTGAATATTGTCAGCCAAACTAAGATTTGATGACTGAATGATGAATGAATTGATTAGTGGCTGATAATTTTGATTGTAAAATCGCTTGGAGGGGCTTCCCAGGTGGCGCTAGTGATGAAGAACTGCCTTCCAACGCAAGAGGGATGTGGGTTCAATCCTTGGATCAGGAAGATCCCCTGGAGAGCATGACACTCCACTCCAGTATTCTTGCCTGGAGAATCTCAGGGACAGAGGAGCCTGGTGGGCTACAGTCCATGGGGTTGCACAGAGTTGGACGCGACTGAAGCGACTTAGCACACACACATTCACTGCTTCATGACCCATGCCTGTTCCATGAAACGGAGAAAATGTTTCATTTTTAAATAAGTCTTAATATGTTTCTGATTCCCCATTCCAACAACAGAGGCAGGACCTTGATAAAGAGAAAAGACAAACATACTTTCCAAAAATTATTTTTCTTCTGCTGAGATTTTCACGAAATCACTGCCTTCCTTCTGTGGCTGTGGCGTGTGTGGGTGACAGGGTCCAGGAACCCTGAGTACAGCCTTCACTTGACATCTGACCGCTCAGTAATGACCCCTCTCCCCCACCCAATCCTTCTGGGAGCTGTTACAAGCGAGCAGGTGGCAGGGACTTTCATTCCCATCTTATTAAGATGGAGAACCCTATCCTGGAAACAAAATCCACCTTGTAAGGGAGAGGGGATTTAGGGAGAAATATAATAGAGCCTTCAAACAAATTGAAAAGCTAGTCCAGGTTCTAAAATTTTAAAGCCCTTTTCATCACATCCATATTCGAGATCTGTCTCTCCTCAAGGAGAAAACAAAATTATTTCTATTCAATCCTAGGTCATCGGCTTCCCAGGAGAAGGCAAAAGTCAGCTCTTCCCAGCTAACAAAGTCTCCAAGCTGTAGCTCTCTCTGCGTGGCGGACAGCTCCTTACCTGCTTCCTGCCAAATGGAGCAGTCACATTCTGCACGCAGCCTTGCTCACCATCAGGGGTAACTGCTTCCTTGGGGTGTTTGAGAAGCCCAGCAGCCTCTGCAGGAGATTCCTGAGGGCTCCCCTCCGGCTCCCATTACCCCTTTCTGACACCAGCAGCTTCCAGGCTTCCTGGGAGCACCTCACCTGGGTCGGCCAGAGGAAGGCACCTTGGGCGACCCTCCCTCCTGAATGCCAGAACCGGAGGTTAATTCCCAGGCACGGTGCCCGGGCCAGCCAGAGAGTGTGCCCTGGAGACAGGCCGGGCCCTGTCTGCTCTCCAGCCTGATTAGTGGGAGCAGACTGAGGCCATCTAGGCTGGCAGACTTCAGGGCATCCTGGCTGCCTGTGGCATCATCGCTGGACAGCAACTCACAGGACAGAGCCAAGACCTCACGGGCAGCTTTGCCTGGAAGGGAGCGTGAGAGCAGGGAAATAGGACCCCCAAGTGGTCTTCTTTAGGGGTCCTCAGGATGCCTAACCCGGGACTCATTATATGACGGGTCATTATCACCTACCTTGGCTCAGAGACTGAACAGAAATGATCCTACAAAAGTCAATAGAATAAAATTCCACTTAATAATGCCATAGCTTTATATATAATAAGGTTGGGATAGCAGCAAGCACTGGAGAAGGCAACGGCAACCCACTCCAGTACTCTTGCCTGGAGAATCCCAGGGACAGCAGAGCCTGGTAGGTTGCCATATATGGGGCCGCACAGAGTCAGACATGACTGAAGCGACTTAGCAGCAGCAGCAGCAGCAACAAGTACTTGAAACACAAGTAATATGTAATTTAAAATAAAAGCTCTCCCATTACACACACACACGCACATACAGTGAGCAAAAAGAGAGTTTCTTTATTTGGAAAAGAAGTGTTGTTCTCAACAAACAACTGTGTTGTTGTTGTTCAGTCCCTTAGCTGTATCCGAATTTTTACAACCCGATGGACTACAGCACCCCAGGATTCCCTGTCCTTCCCTATCTCTTTGAGTTTGCTCAAACTCATGTCCATTGAGTCGGTGATGCCATCCAACCATCTCATCCTCTGGCGTCCCCTTCTCCTCCTGCCCTCAATCTTTCCCAGAGTCAGGGTTCTTCCGATGAGTCAGTTCTTTACATCAGGTGGCCAAAGTATTGGAGCTTCAGCTGTAGCATCAGTCCTTCCAATGAATATTCAGGACTGATTTCCTTTAGGATGGACTGGTTGGATCTCCTTGCAGTCCAAGGGATTCCCAAGAGTCTTCTCCAACCCCACAGTTCAAAAGCATCAATTCTTCAGTGCTCAGTCTTCTTTATGGTCCAACTCTCACTTCCATACATGACTCTGGGGAAAAAACATAGCTTTGACTAGATGGATATTTGTTGACCAACTGATGTCTCTGCTTTTTAATAAGCTGTCTAGGTTTGTCATAGTTTTTCTTCCAAGGAGCAAGAGTCTTTTAATTTCATGGCTCCAGTCACCATCTGCAGTGATTTTGGAGCCCAAGAAGATAAAGTCTGTCACTAGTTCCATTTTTTTCCCCTATCTGTTTGCCATGAGGTGGTAGGACCAGATGCCAAAATCTTGGAAGACTGTGAAAAAGTGACAAATTTGAGAAACGCTGACTGACTCTAAAGAGATCAGAAATATTATTTAGAAGGACCATTTCTCTGAGACATTTCTACACTATAGTTCTAAGATTGTTTCAATTCTTTCATGCAGTCTTGCCTGTTTCCTCAAATAGATGATGTTCCTAGCCAGATCAGTGTTTATCTCATCTACTTTTGTATAGTTTATGGTTTCTAGGAAAGTGACAGGCATAAAGGAGGTGCTAAACCAGTGTTTCCAAAAAGGAAGGAAGATGGGGAGAAGACAACGCTGGCAGGATGGAGGCAGGAAAGGAGATAAGGGGGAAATAGATGAGAGATGTCTCAGGGTTTTCCAAGAGAATAGAAAAACCCACTCTCTGGGCCAAAATATAGGTTAAAACCATTATTTTTTCCTTGCAAGGGATGCAAGATGTCCAGAGGCCATGAAGTTAAAAAGCATTCAGCAGTTTTTGAACATAGCTCTTATGCTCCAATCAAATTCAATGATCAAACACCATTTGGATACACTCTGCAATGCTTTTTAACTTTCTTTCACCTACAGCTGCCTATATTCAATAAATAAAACTCCTGGGCCCAGGAGCAAATAAGCAGAAATCTTAAACAAAAGACTTCAAACAGGGCACTTGGATGCTTTTTAAACTTTTTTCAAGGTAGGTGTGCAAATAGCAAAAGACAGCTCTGAACTTGATCCACCTGCTTCAAACCAACCATCTACCTTTAAGTGCTCTTTTTTCTTGTAAATAGGACAGATTGCAGCGTGCTCAATGCTAGCAAATACTGTATTCATGAAAGAGGTTTATCCCCTGATAATTCCCTGAAACAAAAAGGAAAGAGGAAGCCAAGGTAGGGACTCAAAAGTTCAAAATTCTAATGTTTTTCTCTTTCATTAATTTTGAGGAAAACATGGGGAATCTTTATTTATCTAAATCTATAGCATCCTTATCTGTTTCCTCCACCCCATCTCTCTGCTTCTCTCTCCCTCTCTCTGGAATGTGAATGCCTACATGCCCGCTCATGTGCATACACTCATGTACACAAACATGCGTGTACTTTCCCCTGGAGGACGAAAGAAAGGAAAGGAACACATTGAATCATTCCTGGGAAGTCTGAATGTTCATTTTATTTTTCATCATTCCAAAATTTACTAGGAAGAATAATGTGACAGAATTTAAAATAATTAAAAAAAAAAAAAAACTTTTCCTATTTGTTTCCCTAGAATTTACTTCCTTTGTCCTTGTCTTGCCTCTGGCCTCAATCGTTACAGCACTTTAAGAAGAGTCATCTCTGGTTCTGGTTCTAGTTAAGGTGAAGTAGGCACCCTCCTCCTTGTCTCTGTGACTAAGTACAGCTGGGAAATGTGGACAAAATCCACAGAGTGGATGCTTTAGGACTTTGAAAAACCAATGATAGCAGATAGGCTAAGGAAGAGGACTGAAATTCAAAGTACCACCCAACTGTGGTATTTACCATTTTTTTCCCCACCACTTCATGCCAGAGGGAGACACAGGTGTGGAAACACACACAAAGAAGCAAGGCTGGAATTCCGGTGAGATGAGTGATGCAGAATTAGAAAGTGCAGATTTGGATCTGGTCTTTACTTAAAATTGTAATATTCTGTTCACTATGAATTTTTCATTAATTTTGATTTTTAAATGATATATTAAATCTTTGTTTATCTTCATTATTGACTTTTGGTGCCCCCTTAAATTTTGCCCTTGCAGCAAGTGCCTCAATTGTTTCACCCTTGTCCTGGCCCTATAGGAAGATGCGGTAACTAAAACCCGTTTTTTGGCTGGAGGGCCAGAAAAGTGAGCCCCAAGAAAATTGGAAACTGCCAAGGAGATGAAAAGAGAGGAGCTCAGGAAAGTGACTCCCTGAAAATTGTATATGAGGACTTCCCTGGTGGTCCAGTGGCTAAGACTCCCTGCAATGCAAAGGGCTTGAGTTCAGTCCCTGGTCAGGGTACTAGATCCTGCTGCTGCTGCTGAGTCACTTCACTTGTGTCCAACTCTTTGCGACCCCATGGACTTTAGCCCTCATCTGTCCATGGGAATTCTCCAGGCAAGAATACTGGAGTGGGTTTCCATGCCCTCCTCGAGGGGATCTTCTAGACCCAGGGGTCAAACCTGTGTCTCTTACGTCTCTTGCACTGGCAGGCAGATTCTTTACCACTAGCGCCACCTGGGAAGCTCTGGTCAGGGAACTAGATCCTCAGTTCAGTTCAGTTGCTCAGTCGTGTCCGACTCTTTGCGACCCCATGAATCACAGCATGCCAGGCCTCCCTGTCCATCACCAATTCCCAGAGTTCACTCAGACTCACATCCATCGAGTCAGTGATGCCATCCAGCCATCTCATCCTCTGTCGTCCCCTTCTCCTCCTGCCCCCAATCCCTCCCAGCATCAGAGTCTTTTCCAATGAGTCAGCTCTTAGCATGAGGTGGCCAAAGTACTGGAGCTTCAGCTTTAGCATCATTCCTTCCAAAGAAATCCCAGGGCTGAATTCCTTCAGAATGGACTGGTTGGATCTCCTTGCAGTCCAAACGACTCTCAAGAGTCTTCTCCAACACCACAGTTCAAAAGCATCAATTCTTTGGCGCTCAGCCTTCTTCACAGTCCAACTCTCACATCCATACATGACTACTGGAAAAATCATAGCCTTGACTAGACAAACCTTAGTTGGCAAAGTAATATCTCTGCTTTTTAATATGCTATCTAGGTTGGTCATAACTTTTCTTCCAAGGAGTAAGCATCTTTTAGATCCTACATGCCCCAACTAAGACCTGATGCAGCCAAACAAATATCAATCAATCAATCAATCTATTTTTAAAAAATTTTATACAAACTCCTGGGCTGAACCCCAAGCTGTCCAGTCATAACTCTGACGCTAATCAGCAAACCTTTAGTACTGATCCATGATACATCACTGCCAAGGACACAGACTGGCCCCTAGATGTAGGACAGGACAGACATGAGTAAATGCTTTGAAAACTCAGCTGACATTGGAACCACAGATGGGCAGTCCCACAGAAAGCAGGACTGACTTGCAGTCTGGGCCTACCTGAAACAAAATATCAACATTCTTCATAGTATTTAAATAGGATAGAATCGTGTTTTTAAATTAGGCAGCATATGAAGCATGAGGAAAATCTTAATTACACTGGAAAAGGCAATCAACGGACACCAAGGCCAAAATGATAGAGATATTGAAATTATCCAACAGTCTCTCAAGTAGCTATTATAAAATGACCCAGCAAACAATCGTAAATACTCTTTATGTATTTATTTAGATGAAAATGTAGAAAGTCTAAACAAAGAATTAAAACATATAAAGAGGAAACAAGTAGACATCTTACAGGTAGAAGATTCAATAGCAGAAATAAAGAATTCACCATACCTTAAATTTACACAATGTTATGTGTCAGTTGTATTTTAATAAAGCTTGAAAAAAATAATACAAATTCAGTAGTTGGATTCAACAGTGAAATGAAACTGAATTGAAAAAACTGAGAAAAGAATCAGAAAACTTGAAGACAGATAGACATACATAACCCAGTTTGAGCAACAAATATTGAACAAAAAAAAGAAAGAGTTACAGTTTTAGAGAACTATAAGTAAGTGTTAGTTGCTCAGTTGTGCCCGACTCTTTGCGACCCCATGGACTGCAGCCCACCAGTCTCTTCTGTCCTTGAGATTTTCCAGGCAAGAGTACTGGAGTGGGTTGCCATTTCCTTCTCCAGGGGATCTTCCCAACCCAGGGATCGAACCCAGATCTCCTGCACTGCAGGCAAATTCTTTACTGACTGAGCTACTAGGGACTGTAGGAAAATGTAAAAAAAAGGTCAAATGTTTGTGTCATCAGAGTCCCGGAATGGAGTAGGAAATGGCACACACACACACACACACACACACACACACACACACACTACATTAAACACACAGAGTCCCAGAAAGTGGTGAGGACAATTTGGCGCTGAAAAAATAATTGCTGAAATAATATTAGCTAAAACTTCAAATTTTCTATTGAACAATTCTGTAAATTTTAATGCTTCTGTTGAATCATATAATGACTACTGCAAACCAGATTTCAATCCTAGGTCTTTTTTACTCAAAAACGTATTCAGATCCTGTTTATGTGCTTTGATAGGTCTGCACTTGAACTTTCCAAACAGACACTCTCCTTTTTAAAATGTCAAGGGAAGGTATTATTTGGCTCTCGTAATTTCCTCCAGTCTCCGAAGTTCCTGACACCAATCTATCATTGCTACATTAACAATTGTGTTCCAGGCAGTTTCCCTCAAATCAAGTTTCTTTAGTAGATGAAAATATCCAGTGGCCTAAAAGAAATTGAGGCCACCCCTCTGAAAATCAGCATGGCATGCTTTCAGTATTTGGAGTCTCTTTACTTGCTGGGCCTTTAGCTGAGGGTGAAGGGGAAGGTTAATGTGAAAATTATATACCTCCTACCCTTACCTCTGAGAAAGCCATCACATAAACATGAAAGTCACCAGACAGCGGTGTCCAGGGGGAAAGTTGGAGCTTCACTCACAATAGTAAAGTTAAAGCCGAATGAAATCAGGAGGTTGGGGCCATGAGACCAAGCCTGAGAATTTAAATGAGTTTTATCAAAAGCTTTAATTACACAGAGGTTTGCCAAGGACAAATAGCCAATTTAGTTTTCAATCAGGTACACTGTTAGAATGCTTAAGCATTTTCATTCTGCAGCAAAGCCACTGGTCAGGGAAAAAAATCTGAATGAGATGAAAAAAGTATTCTTATTTATGCCATTGTTGCTCACAGAGCAAGTGTCCCATACCAGGTAGTATAGTACAAAGTATCATTTTAAAATCAGAACTTGTCATAAATCTCTTATCTCCAGTTGTACATGAGCAGGTCTTTATATTAGGGTGGCCAAAAGTTCATTCGGTAAGATGGTCCAGAGAAACCTGAATGACCTTTCTAGCCAATTCAGTCCCTCTGACCTGACCTCACTTTCATTAACTGTGGAGAATGAAGATATGATGTGGCCTCTCATGACTGTTGGAAGAATTAATGCACATGAAAGGCTTTGCACAAACCAGACCTCACCTCTGAGGGCTTGGGTATTCAGGAGGAGGCATTTTGCTTGCATGTGGAATGACAATTAACATTCGTTTCAAAGGGCTTCAACTTCATCCAACTTCATCCTTTTCTGTAAGGCGTGAAGATTCAGGCTAGAATAAAACCAGGTCTCTTTGAGTTGACTATACCGCTGGGTAGTGTTCTGCAGCTTTCTGGCTTTGAAACAACTCTGTGAAGCAAGTAGGTCACCTGGAATATCAGTATGAATTTTGGAAAAAAGCAAAAGGGTAATAAAGATCATCTAAGAATGCCTCAAACACAGTTTGAAGGCAAAAAAACTGATTGATAATTCAACTCAAATAGGGTTCACTGAGCACCTACTGGATATGATCCGTTTTCTGCCCTCTAGCTGCCCAAAGCATACCTGGGCAGACAGAAATCTCACTGGACTTCCTCGTGTGATAAGGCTGGTAATGGAAAGATATGTAAGGAACAGAAGGAATGTAAAAGAGGCCACTAACGTTGCTCAGGAGGACAGGTATGTTTCACAGAGAACATAGTGCCTGAACAATAAGACAGGGTTATTTTTTTATTGACATATAGTTTTAATTTACAATGTTGTGTTAGTTTAAATCCAACTTGAACATCTGGAAGTTTACGGTTCACAGACTATTGAAGCCTGGCTTGGAGAATTTTGAGCATTACTTGTTAGCGTGTGAGATGAGTGCAATTGTGCAGTAGTTTGAACATTCTTTGGCATTGCCTTTCTTTGGGATTGGAATGAAAACTGTCCTTTTCCAATCCTGTGTCCCCTGCTGAGTTTTCCAAATTTGCTGGCATATTGAATGTAGCACTTTCACAACATTATCTCTTAGGATTTGAAATAGCTCAACTGGAATTCCATCACCTCCACTAGCTTTGTCCATAGTGATGCTTCCTAAGCCCCACTTCACATTCCAGGATGTCTGGCTCTAGGTAAGTGATCACACCATCGTGGTTATCTGAGCTGTGAAGATCTTTTTGTATAGTTCTTCTGTGTATTACTGCCACCTCTTCTTAATATCTTCTGCTTCTGTTAGGTCCATACCATATCTGTCCTTTATTGGGCTCATCTTTGCATGAAGCGTTCCCTTGGTAACCTCTAATTTTCTTGAAGAGATCTCTAGTCTTTCCCATTCTATTGTTCTCTATTTCTTTGCATTGATCACTGAGGAAGGCTTTCTTATCTCTCCTTGCTATTCTTTGGAACTCTGCATTCAAATGGATATATCTTTCCTTTTCTCCTTTGCCTTTAGCTTCTCAGATTTTCTCAGCTATTTGTAAGGCCTCATCAGACAACCATTTTGCCTTTTTGCATTTCTTTTTCTTGGGAATGGTCTCAATCACTGCCTACTGTACAACGTCATGAACCTCAGTCCGTAGTTCTTCAGGCACTCTGTGTATCAGATCTAATTCTTTGAATCTGTTTGTCACTTCCACTGTATAATTGTAAGGGATTTGATTTAGGTCATGCCTGAATGGTCTAGTGATTTTCCCTACATTCTTCAAGTCTGAATTTTGCAATAAGGAGTTCATGATCTGAGCTACAGTGAGCTCTCAGTCTTGTTTTTGCTGACTGTGTAGAGCTTCTCCATCTTTGGCTGCGAAGAATATAATCAATCTGATTTTGGTATTGACCATTTGATGATGTCCATATGTAGAGTCTTCTCTTGTGTTGTTGTAAGAGGGTGTTTGCTATGATCAGTGCATTTTCTAGGCAAAACTCTGTTAGCCTTTGCCCTGCTTCATTTTGTACTCCAGGGTCAAATTTGCTTGTTACTCCAGGTATCTGTTGACTTTCTACTTTTGCATTCCATACCCCTATAATGAAAAGGTCATCTTTTGGGGGTGTTAGTTTTAGAAGGTCTTGTAGGTCTTCATAGAACTGTTCAACTTCAGCTTCTTCAGCATGACTGTTTGGAGCATAGACTTGGATTACTGTGATATTGAATGGTTTGCCTTGGAAATGAACAGAGACCATTCTGGTGTTTTTGAAATTGCATCCAAGTACTGCATTTTGGACTCTTTTGTTGACTATGAGGGCTACTCCATTTCTTCTAAGGGATTCATGCCCACAGTAGTAGATGTAATGGTCATCTGCAATTCACCCATTCCAGTCCATTTTAGTTCACTGATTCCTAAAATTTCAGTGTTCACTCTTGTCATCTCCTGTTTGACTGCTTCTAATTTGCCTTGATTCATGCACCTACCATTCCAGGTTCCTATGCAATATTGTTCTTTACAGCATTAGACTTTACTTCCATCACCTGGGTGTTGTTTTTTTGCTTTGGCTCCCTCTCTTCATTCTTTCTGGAGTTATTTCAAGAGACTGACTCAGACTTTCCCACGAGTGTCCAGGAGTCTCCGGTGGAGGTATGGGTCGGCGGTGGGTTGCTGCCGGATTGGGGATGCTGAGTGCAGCAGTGCCTGTGTGGGACCTTTTGAAGGAGGAGGTCATTATCTTCATTATCTCTACCATAGTTTGGCCTCAGGTCAAACAAAAGGGAGGGAACATGGCCCGGTCCCCTGAGTAATATAGCAGCAGTGTTTAATCCAGAAAATTGGATTAAAGATATGCTGAGCATGGCCTGGCCCATCAGAACAAGACCCAGTTTCCCCCTCAGTCAGTCTCTCCCATCAGGAAGCTTCCATAAGCCTCTTATCTTTATCCTTCAGAGGATGGACAGAATGAAAGCCACAATCACAGAAAATTAACCAATCTGATCACATGGACCACAGCCCTGTCTAACTCAATGAAACTATGAGCCATGCCATGTAGGGACACCTAAGACAGATGGGTCATGGTGGAGAGTCCACTTTCTGCCATGACTCGCCCCATAAACAGGAGGTGGAACTAACAGGAGGGCAGGGAATTCCTTGGAGCATCCTCTCGAACAGAAAATCTTGCTCAGCAAATCTCTGCCTCAGTCAGAGGTTTTCACCTGCAGTGCAAGGTCCTATAAATTTCCAGGTGAATGACCATACATTTTGGCAGCCAAAACAAAGGAGGAAATCTGAATGTTTATATGATTCAGTGTGTAAGAAAGGAAGGCAAACCAAAAGCATGAAAAAAAACACACTTATCAGTGATATGAAAACCAGAGAATCACTTCTCTGGGGCCTCACACAGAGGACACTGTTTAATTTAAATAACAATGCCCACAAGAACACCCTGGTTGTAAATACAGCACTCAACAGAAAGACCATAACCATGAAATCTCGGGTCGTTCCCACTGGTGATTTGCAAACTAGAAATAGATTTTACAGTACCTAGAGGAGCAAATGGATAGTATAACCCTCAGACAGTCCTGCATAAGCATCGCTTTCTCAGAGCCAGTTTGATAAGCACAGAGAATCTGTGCCTTTGAGAACCAGACTCCTGAGTATTATAGCAGCAGTATTACATGGTGGCTAAAAATTTAGGTTCTAGACTCATACTTACCCAAGTGCTTATTGTCAATTCTATGACCGTGGGAAAGTCACCTACCCTCTCTGGGCCTCAGTTTTCTTGTTGGTAAGAATGGGATAACAATAGGATCTATATCATAGAGTTGTTATGAACAAAAAATAAAATGTGTGGAAAGCACTTAATATGGGAGACATGGTAGGCATTTAATAAATGTTAGTTATTAACACATGCTATGAAGGGAAAACATTAACTCCGCTAACATGTCACTTCCTTTAGTTGAGTTTGGTTATACTGCATTCTGGCTTCTAATTTCTATTCATTTCTTTTTAAAATTAGTTTTCATTGGAGTATAGTTGCTTTACAGTGTTGCGTTAGTTTCTCCTGTGCAGCAAATGAATCAGTCATCCATACATACACATATAGCCCTTCCTTTTGGACTTCCTCCCCATTCAGGTCACAGTGCATTGAGTTGAGTTCCCTGTGCTATAAAATAGGTTCTCATTGGTTGATTTCTTTCCAGTGCTCCTGCTAATGTGAGGGAAGGAACCCACTTGATTAGGCAGTTACTCCTTTTATGTGAAAACATAAGCCTCACTTCTTGAAAGAAGCATCATCTTTCAGGAATGTTCCTAAACTAGCCATGAATCATGCAGCTCAAAGGCCTCCACACAAGCCACACAGCTCTTGTGGGAGGAAGCTCCCTTGGTTTCTGCCCAGAGTGTTCCTCTCGGGATTCAGAGTCAAACGTTACTAGCCTCAGGAATGTTCTGTTTCAGGGTTTCCATGGAGCCA
Organism: Neotragus moschatus; assembly: GCA_006410615.1. Classification (NCBI taxonomy): domain Eukaryota; kingdom Metazoa; phylum Chordata; class Mammalia; order Artiodactyla; family Bovidae; genus Neotragus; species Neotragus moschatus. The sequence goes on along the minus strand of SJYA01003201.1, from coordinate 1,287,571 downwards.
TTCAGTAATGGTTTATTAAGCACCTACTATGTGCCAGTTGACTCATTGGAAAAGACTCTGATGATGGGAGGGATTGGGGGCAGGAGGAGAAGGGGACGACAGAGGATGAGACGGCTGGATGTCATCACTGACTCGACGGACATGAATTTGAGTGAACTCCGGGAGATGGTGATGGACAGGGAGACCTGGCGTGCTGCAATTCATGGGGTCGCAAAGAGTCGGACATGACTGAGCGACTGAACTGAACTGATGTGCCAGGTATTGTGCTTGCTCCTGAGCCTCTTATAGTGAACAGATTGCATGGATCCTTGCTCACAGGGCCCCCAGACAGGCTCCTCAGCTCCTAGTCCCCATGTGCTTCAGCATTTTGTAAAACAGTTTATTTTAAAAGAGCTTTTTGATCTTCCCTTAAAAATGGAACTCCTCTGTCCTACTTGAATCCCCAAATGGATGATAAGAGTTTGGTCCCGTGGTCTATCCATCTGCCTGTGTTGGTACCATTCCACTCCAGACCTCTCAGCAGGGCTCCTCTGTGTAGAAAATCTGTTCCACCTACAGAACCACCCCATGGCTGATCCAAGTACCACAGGCATCAATGCATCCCTGAAGTCGCATCATTTTGTCAGCAAGTCTGGACACACAGAATGGACACGTGGTTGATGTATCTCCAAGCACCTGGCCTGCTCACTGCCAGCCAGCAGCGAAGCTTGAGCTTGCAGACTAGCCAGAGAATTGCAGTGGTGCAGACGTGCTGCCTTCTCCCACCCCAAGGCTGCACCCTGACTCTGGATGCTCACAGTCTCCTTGGAGGCTCTAGCTGCACTATAATAATCTTGGTAAAAGTAAGCCTTTGTGATTCTAGGCAATCAATTAGGTCAACATTGAATTGTGTGGATACTCACTGAGCTCAGCAAATGAACGGAATCAAGATCTTCACTTTTATCTCCTTGGCATGCTCCAGCTTCTCTTAAAGTGGCCTATCTTTGAGAGGCAAAGGCAAAAGTTACTCAGAGTGGCCACAAAAGGGAGAAGGCACAGTATCCATTTTCCTACTCTTTATGCAAACATACTTTTGATCAGGTCCATCCTACTTTCTGTGTCCAAAGAACAGATAGATCCTTGAGTCTCGTTAAGAACCACAGATCTCTGGGTATGGCATTTGTTATTGTTGTTCAGTCATTCAATCATGTCTGACTTTTTGTGACCCCATGTGTTACAGCTTGCCAGGCTCCCTTGTCCTTCTTTGTTTCCCAGAGTTTGCTCAAATTCATGTCTATTGAGTCAATGATTTGCTATCTAACGTCTCATCCTCTGTCATCCCCTTTTCCTTGTGCCTTGAATCTTTCCCAGCATCAGGGTTTTTTCAGTGAGTCAGCTCTTCCTATAAAGTGGCCAAAGTATTGGAGCTTCAGCATCAGTCTTTCCAATGACTATTCAGGATTGATTTCCTTTATGATTGACTGGTTTGATCTCCTTGCAGTCCAAGAACTCTCAAGAATATTCTCCAGCAATACAATTCAAAAGCATCAGTTCTTCAGTACTCAGCCCTCTTTCTGGTCCAGCTCTCACACCCATGCGTGACTACTGGAAAAATCACACCTTTGACTATATGGACCTTTGTTGGCAAGATGATGTCATGTCTCTGGTTTTTAATATGATATCTACTTTAGTTCCACTTCATTTTCTACCATAAAAGTGATATCTGAGGTTGTTGATATTTCTCTTGACAATCTTGATTCCAGCATGTGATTCATCCAGCCCAGCATTTCACATAATGTACTCTGCATAGAAGTTAAATAAGCCAGGTGACAATATACAGTCTTGATGTACTCCTTTCCCAGTTTTCAACCAGTTATTTTTTCCTTCTCCAGTTCTAACTGCTGCTTCTTGACCTGCATACATGGGCTGGTAAGGTGTTCTGGTATTTCCATATCTTTAAGAATTTTCCACAGTTTGTTGTGATCCATACAATCAAAGGCTTTAGCATAGTCAGTGAAGCAGAAGTAGATGTTTTTCTGGAGTTCTCTTGCTTTCTCTTTGATCCAACAAATGTTGGCAATTGATCTCTTGTTGCTCTGCCTTTTCTAAACCTGCTTGGAAGTGTGTACTGCTGAAGCTTAGCTTGAAGGATTTTGAGCATAATCTTGCCAGTGTGTGAAATGAGCAGAGTTATACAGTAGTTTGAACATTCTTTGGCATTGCCATTTTTTGGGAATAGGATGAAAACTCATATTTTTCAGTCTTGTGGCTACTGTTGAGTTTTCTAAACTTGCTGAAATATAGAGTGTAGCACTTTAACAGCATCATCTTTTAGGATTTTGAAAAGCTCTGCTGGAATTCCATCACATCCACTAGCTTTGTTCATAGTAATGCTTCCTAAGCCTCATTAACTTCACACTCCAGGATGTCCAGCTCGCAGTGAGTGACCACACCATCGTGGTTACCCAGGTCATTAAGAGCTTTTTTGTATAGTTCTTCTATGTATGATATGACGTAGAAGACTAGTATAATATAGTGTCACTTGTATGTGGAATCTAAAAAAAAAGGGTGGGGGCATAAATGGAACTTAACTACAAAATGGAAATAGAGTTAACAGATGCAGAAAACAAACATGGTTACCAAGGGGTAAGAGGGGGAAGGGAGGGATAAATTGGGAGACTGGAACCAATACATAAGCACAGTATGGGGCTTCACTGGCAGCTCAGAGAGTAAAGAATCTGCCTGCATTGCTGGAGACTCGGGTTCAATCCCTGTATTGGGAAGATCCCCTGGAGAAGGGAATGGCAACCTGTTCTAATATTCTTGCCTGGAGAATTCCATGGACAGAGGAGCCTGGCAGGCTATATAGTCCATGGGGTCTCAAAATCTTGGACATGACTGAGTGACTAACAATTAACACTACTATACATAAAATAGATAACTAATAAGGACACACTGTATAACACAGGGAACTGTACTTAGTATGCTGTAATGAAACAGTACTTACAGAAAAGAATTTTTTAAAATGGATGTATGTATATGTACCACTGATTCACTTTGCTATACACTTGACATGAATGTAACACTGTAAATCAACTATAATCTAATTAATTTTTTTTAATATCTGGGTCTTATTAAGATTATTCAGATTTCTATTCCCATCTACCTTATGGACAAAGGTTTGTGACATTATTCAGGAGGCAGTGATCAAGACCATTCCCAAGAAAAAGAATTTCAAAAAGGTGAAATGGTTGTCTGGCAAGGCCTTAAAAATAGCTGAGAAAAGAAGAGAAGCTAAAGGCAAAGGAGAAAAGGAAAGATATACCCATTNTGCAGAGTACACCGTGCAAAATGCTGGCCTGGATGAAGCACAGGCTGGAATCAAGATTGCTCGGAGAAATATCAATCACCTCAGATACGCAGATGACACCACCCTTATGGCAGAAAGTGAAGAAGAACTAAAGAGCCTCCTGATGAAAGTGAAAGAAGAGAGTGAAAAACTTAAAGCTGAAATCTCAACATTCAGACAACCAAGATCATGGCATCCAGTCCCATCACTTTATGGCAAGTAGATGGAGGAACAATGCAAACAGTGATAAACTTTATTTTGGGGGGCTCCAAAATCACTGCAGATGATGACAACAGCCATGAAATTAAAGGATGCTTGCTCCTTGGAAGAAAAGATATGACCAACCTAGATAGCATATTAAAAAGCAAAGACATTACTTTGCCAACAAAGGTCCGTCTAGTCAAGGCTATGGTTTTTCCAGTAGTCATGTATGGATGTGAGAGCTGGACTATAAAGAAAGCTGAGTGCTAAAGATGCTTTTGAACTGTGGTGTTGGAGAAGATTCTTGAGAGTCCTTTGGACTGCAAGTAGATCTAACCACTCCATCCTAAATGAAATCAGTCCTGAATATTCATTGGAAGGACTGATGCTGAAGCTGAAATTCCAATACTTTGGCCAGCTGATGTAACAACCAACTCATTGCAAATGACCCTGATGCTGGGAAAGATTGAAGTGGGAAGAGAAAGGGATGACAGAGGACGAGATGGTTGGATGGTATCCATGATGGATATGGTTTTGAGTAGGTCCTGGGAGTTGGTGATGGACAAGGAAACCTGGCATGCTGCAGTATATGGGATCACAAGGAGTCAGACACGACTGAGCAACTGAACTGAACGGAACTACCTTTCTGTATAACACTTTACATCAGACAGAACAAGGGAGTACAGAGAAGCCAAGCATCTTGTTCAAAACCACAAAGCAGGAGAACAACTGAGTTGGGACTGGAACTTAGCTCTGACTCCAAAGCCATATTTTCTGTTACATCAGGGTTTCTCAACCTCGGCACTATCAGCCAGATAATCCTTTGCTGTCTGTGTGTCCTACATCCCATATTTTAGAATATTTAGCAGCAAGTTGGACCTATACCAACCAGCTGCCAGTAGCAATCTCCATTTATGGCAGCCAAAATTTTCTCTAGACATGGCCAAATGTCCCTGCATTAAAAACTGCTGCTTATGATAGAGAGAAATCATTTATCCAACCTAAGTGGTCCTTCCTCCTGAAAAATCACTGAAAGAAGAAATTACATAAGGCACTATATTAGGGGACTGTACCACTGCAAAGATACATGAAGCATTTATCTTTTAGGAGCTTAAGAAAAAGGCTCTAGAATCAGGGAAAGGAAGTTGGGATCGCTTGTGGGGATAGTAATTTGTTTTATCAAGGAAGGGAGCTATTAAAAAATTGTTGTTTATTCATTGGTCTGTCCAACATTATCAATACGCTATAATGATGTGACGATAACATGGATCGTAATAATCACAGTTACAACAACACACTTGCTAATACTGCAAATGAGGAAACTGAAACAGGAAAATGAAGTGGGCTGCTTCAGATCAAGCAGCTGTGAAGAGGAAAGGCCAGCACAGACACCCATTTCTGTCTGGTTCAGACCAGCATTTATGGGATCACCAGGGGTGGACAGTCACAGATGCTGCAAAAGACCCAAGTGCAAGCAGTTGGCAGAAGCTTCAGAAGGGAAGTGAAAATAGCAAATTAAGCATGAGTTGCAGTGCTGAGTAAAATAAGAATATTAATTATACATATTTGGATAAAGCATCCCAGATGTCTGGCGACATTAGCCTGTTTGTGTATTGTAAATGCAGACATTGTTTTATTTAATAATCATTTAAGGATCAAATTGCAATATGTGTTTGCCTTAAAAAGAGGACTGCCTTTAACTGGTAACATATTTAACTAAGGCAAATTAGAAACATTGGGGCGATGGAAAGATCTTTTCTTTACATAAACTTAATTGAAAAAAGAAACTCAAATGATATCACATTTTTTATCCTAGCTTGTTCACAGACTGAAGCCACGCTGGTGATGTTTCTGCCCTTTGGGTCTCTGAGACACTTCTGCAGGCTCCAGAGAACTGCTCTGAATGGTTCAGTACACGCGTGAGGCCTGACTTCCTCTCCTGTGATGGCTGGCAGCCTAAGGAAGACCTGCCAAGCCTCTCCACTGGTGCCCGGCTGGCTCGGCCTGGAGCTGTCACGGTGACAGGAAGCGAGCGGGCCTCCTCGGCTTTAGCTTCCTGTGACTGCAAGGCCTCATCTCAGTGACTGAAGGTTTATTCCACGCGGTCCACTCTGAAATGGGCTTCTTCAGGGGGGGAAATTTTATAGTACATGGAAAAATCTTTTTTAATCTTTCAAGAGATGTCATAAAAAATGCTTAATGTACTGGAAAAAATGACATGAAATAGCTTTTAATGTAACAAAGTTGGGGAATATTTATAATATGTATGACAGAAAAGGACCTATGGTTTTTAATATACAAAGAGCTTTCATAAATCAAGAAGACGAAGATGATTAACTCAATAGAAACACAAAAAATGTATACAGGAAGACATTTCACTTGAAGAAATGCACTGGCCAATAAATATAAGAAAACCATATTCACCATAACAGATTTTAAAAATTAAAATGAGATGTGTTTTCTATTTATTATCTTGATATATATGACATATATATATGATCCATATATTTCAAAACATATATATAACGTACACACATATATATGACAAAACAGTCAACCTTGCTATTCTAGAATTTTTTTCATTTCAAATTCTCACCACCTTGGAATTGTCAGATAAATTTATATTCATATATCAACACTTTAAAGAGGAGAAAAGTTCAATAAATAATGTATAGTAACAAATATTTAATGAAACAGATTTGGCAATCAAATACTAAATTTTCAGTGCTTCAATCATATCTGTTTCGTAATTACTTCTGTGAATCTCATCTCTCCAGAAGCATCTCTAAGCTCCTTCTGGAAGGTGGTAGCACATGTTTTCCCTAAAAAGTAGCTGTTTAACATAACTACTGTTAATTAACTTGAGTAAGACAAAAATGCAACATAGAAGAACTGGACTAAGAATTCAGAGACTGTTTCCTAGTGCCAGATTTCACACTAAAAAGGCTGGTGATCTTCAGCAAGTCCCTGAAATCCTCTGGCTGCATTTGCCTCACCTGTTAAATGAGTGTTAGACAAATTAAAGTTAAAATTTCACGACCCCATGCATCATTGATTTCCCCTAAGTCTACTTGGCCACCTGATGCAAAGAGCTGACTCACTAGAAAAGACCCTGATGCTGGGAAAGATTGAAGGCAAGAGAAGAAGGGGATGACAGAGGATGAGATGGTTGGATGGCATCACCGACTCGATGGACATGAGTTTGAGCAAGTTCTGGGAGATGGTGAAGGACAGGGAGGCCTGGCATGCTGCAGTCCATGAGGTTGCAAAGAGTCGGACATGACTGAGCTGAACTGAAATTTAACTAAAGTCTAACATCTAGGATTTGACTAGCTTCTGTGACTTCATTGTTCTGTTACTGTAGACTTCAGTTCAGTCGTGTCTGACTCTGTGACCTTGTGGACTGCAGCACACCAGTCTTCTCTGTTTAAGAGTTTGCTCAAATTCATGTCTATTGAGTCGGTGATGCCATCCAACCATCTCATCCTCTGCCAAGCCCTTCTTCTCCCGCTTTCAATCTTTCCCAGCATCAGGGTCTTTTCCAATGAGTCAGTTCTTTGCATCAGGTGGCCAAAGTATTGGAGTTTCAGCTTCAGCATCAGCCCTTCCAATGAACATTCAGGGGTGATTCCCTTTAGTACTGACTGGTTAGATCTCCTTGCAGTCCAAGGGACTCTCAAGGGTCTTCTCCAACACCACAGTTCAAAAGCATCAATTGTTCAGCGCTCAGCTTTCTTTATGGTTTAGCTCTCACATCCATACATGACTACTGGAAAAACCATAGCTTTGACTAGATGGACCTTTGTCAACAAAGTAATGTCTCTTATTTAACTTCCAATTTCCTCAGCAGTTATATGTTGAGAATAATAGCACCTAACTCATAGGGTTGCCATGTGACTTAAAGACTGTCACCTACAATATGCTCAATAAATGTCAGGTAGTTGCAGCAATAATAGTGATAGTGCTATTAAATAGCTTTTAATGTAAGTGACAACCTTGACCTTTATCATGTTTTAATATTTCCCTTCTGCCCTCATTATGGGATCATAAGAGGAAAGGTGATCTCAGTGCAAAAGCAAGGAGGAATTACTACTTCCATGTACATTAGTCCTGAGAAATGTGGGAAAGTGCCCGTATTGACTCTCCAGCAGGATCTTTGTATCAGATAAGTTTCTTATGAAGTGGACTCAAATTTTTTTTTGCTTTCAGATATTTGAGTTCAGCAAGAAAATAAGCATGCATTTATGAAACACCTACTGTATATTTCAGCTTCCCAGGTGGTACAGTGGTAAAGAGTCACAGGAGACATGGATTCAATTTGATCCCTGGTTAGAGAAGATCCCCTGGATTAAGAAATGGCAACCTGCTCCAGTATTCTTGCTTGGAAAATGCCATGGACAGAGGCGCCTGGTGGAGCACAGTTCATGGTATCACAAAGAGTGGGACACAACTGAGCGACTGAGTGCACACACACACACACACACACACACACACACACTGTATATTTAGCACTGTTCTAGACACTAACACACGATGACTGAGAAAAGAAAGATGTGTTTCTGACCTATTTTGTAAACATTGAAGAGACAGAGAACAAAAGTAGATAAAGGAGGAATAATCATTTTGCTATGAACAGAAGAAAAAAGGCTCTGAAATATAGAGTTTCCAGGAGGATTCACTGAAATAAGTCCGTTTGGTGATAATCCAATATGTTCAAAAAACCATGCATTTTAAGCATTTAGAGCAGATGACTATGGGATTTTGACAGATATTGCCTGAAAAAGAAAAATTTTGTATTCAAGTAACTTGAAGGAACTGTGGTTAAACCTTAAACAGATTATTTTATTGCAGTGCTTATCAGCGCTTTTATTTACTGACACACAATGTTAGTTTTCACAGGAAAACTATAGAGTGTACCGCCTTCCAATCTTACTTAACTACAGAACCATATTTTCACAAATCATCTTTAGAAGAACAAAGTTGACTTGTGAACATGTTCTGGAAATTGCAACTTTAGAAAGATCATACAAAATTGAAAAAAAATGAAGTTATACTAAATGATTTTCTAAGAATATATTTTTAAAAATTCTGAAAATTTTTATACTGTAATATAGATACACTTGCTGTGAAGAATATTTCAGTCTAGTATTTTTATCTCATTAGTCTTGAATGTCCTATACTTAACACCCCTAGAGAACCTGAACAAATTTATTTTCTCAGTCTTCTTAGTATGCAAACAAGTTGACCTTGACCTGGGTCGGAGCAGCCACAGAAACAGGTATAGACAGTAGAGAAGATCAGCAAGTTTTTCCAATTTTAGTGGAGAAGGAATAGAATATTTGATAATGGGAGAAAACAGTAGCTAAAATGGCCTGACTGTGGGGTGGGGGGCGCAGATAAATTAGGAGTTTGAGACTAGCAGACACAAACTTCTATATATATAAGAGATGAACAGCACAGCCCTGCTGTTTTAACACAGGGAACTATATTTAATGTCATGTAATAATAATGATGGAAAAGAATATGAAAATAATATATATGTATAGCTGAATCACTTTGCTGTATACCAGAAACTAATGTAACACTGTAAACCAACTACACTTCAAATGAATAAGTAGGACTGAGTCTTGACTCTCCACTCAAAACTGTGTGATGTGTATCCTTGGGAAAGTCAACACAGCCAGCTAACATATTTTGTTAATCCATGGGTGGGTATATTAATAGTGAATGGGTGGAGTAAGGAGGGGCGGGAAGGAGGATCAAGAGGAAGGGGATATATGTGTACATGTAGCTGATTCCCTTCGTTGTACAGCACTGTAAAGCAACTATATACCAATTTTTAAAAATAAATAAAATTTTTTATAAAAATAGTGAGGCCTCATAGGGTTGCCATGAGGACTGAATGGATGTATTAATGCTCTCCATTAATACTTGGTTTCAGAGAGTGAACTGCAAAGGTTATATAGCACAACAAGACATTTCTCAGTTTATGTCCATCATGATACAAAGAGAAAAACATCCCTTTGACTTCATCACGTGTCCTTACGAAAACTTATATTTCAGGTTTAGTTTTCTGTATCTTTTTCTGGGCATTTTAATGAGAAGTTTGGAGAAGTATCAAGTAAGGTGACTGTAAATTTAGAAACTGCTGCCTCATTTATAGAAGAAATAACCCTGAAGTGATCTCAGCCCTGCACAGTCATGGCAGACTGCTTCGTTCTATGATCACCGAAGCAGTCAGGGACTTCTGCTGACATTTCTGATTTGAAGATTTAAACACACAGTTTCTAACCGATGGTGAAATAATAGGTTCACCTGATTGCTAAAGCTCCATCTTAGAGACACTCCCAACTCCTCGCTGGCTCTCTGCACACAGACGTGGCAACATCTTTCATATCAGAGGCCTTACTGAGTTACCATTTGAATATGTTGCCTGAGATTATTGCAGCCAAAATATTACTCTCGAAATCGTTGGAAATGCATGCTGATGAGGGAGGGAACTGATTCCACTGGATGAATCCTGGGTCTCATCCTCCTACCTAAACATTTTGAAACAGGTATGTTTTCTTTCTACAGTTTTGTGTAACTCATATCCCCAGTAAGAAGTCGGGATATTTGTATGTAATATCATAAAAGCATGTAATATCAAAAAACAAACAAACATAAGCATGTTGCTCTGTCTTAGTCGATGTTACATGGTTACATACAAAGGATAAAATAATACAGTTTGAATTGCAAAACATGGCAGGATGCACCAGTCTCCCTGCAGGAAGTGGGGCCTGGTGGTGAAGTGCACTTAAACACACCTGGATTTGACCTCTGTACAGTCACCAGTAAATGTGAACTGGAAGAAATTACCTGAACATTCAGGTTCTCAAGTTTTCTCATCTGCAAAGTAGTTATACAAATTTCTATTCTGTAGGATATTTTTAAGAAGCTTATTTTTTCCTCTCGATTGTTCATTACAGTATAAACTAGCTTCTATGATAGAGCCATATTTAATGTGTACAATTTATGAATTTTTCGAATGTGTACACACTTTCATCAAGATATAGCACTTTTTTTTTTGGAGAATCAGACATGGAGAAGGCAATGGCATCCCGCTCCAGTACTCTTGCCTGGAAAATCTCATGGACGGAGGAGCCTGGTGGGCTGCCGTCTATGGTGTCGCACAGGGTCGGACACGATTGAAGCGACTTAGCAGTAGCAGCAGACACAGAGAACAGACTTATGTGGGGTGGGAAAGGAAGGAGAGGGTGAGATGTATGGAGACGTTACCATATGTAAAATTTATAGCCAATGAGAGTTTGCTGCATGACTCAGGGAACTCAAACAGGGGCTCTGTATCAATCTAAAGGGGTGGGGTGGGGAGGG
>SJYA01003201.1:1206164-1271550 GCA_006410615.1 Neotragus moschatus | reverse complement strand
ACCCCCCCACTCCCCACCCCCTGCCATGGAGAAACAAACTCAAGGAAGTTAGGTAGCTTCCTAGCATCACAACTCACTGCTAAGTAATGGGGCTGGAATTCAAGCCTCTGTCCAACTCTGCTGCTGCTGCTGCTAAGTCACTTCAGTCGTGTCCGATTCATAGCGACCTCATGGACTGCAGCCCACCAGGCTCCTCCATCCATGGGATTTTCCTGGCAAGAGTACTGGAGTGGGGTGTCATTGCCTAGAGCTCCTAGAACACCTTGATTGCCATATTAAAGACATGTAAAGAAAAAGGAAAAAAGCATTAAGACTTAAAGTGGGAACATAGTAACCTTCATGCTTCTCACATATTATCACATCTAATCCCCAGAGAGTTTATTTCTGCCCTCTTCCTCACTTTACTTTTGAGGAATCAGAGTTCAAATTTTAATCTAGCTTCAAATGACAGTATCTCCCCACTGTTTATCTAAAGAAAGAAGACTTTCTTTTAAATTAGGTCTCAAATCTCCCAAAATACTCAACAAAACGGCCAAATTAAACCTCAGTATTTTAGATGGAAGGTTAAAGAATGTGATACAATCCTAAAGTTGGAAAATGCGGCGATGTCAGATCAAGACAGGTAAACCCTTACTCACTATATACACATTTTACCCCCTGGGTGAGTGTGCATAAAGTATCTAGGTGCTGCTGAGTCTTACTCACTTTGGACAACATATCATCTATACTTTGGGTGTTTTGTACTATTTTAAAAAATTTTGTTAACTTTTACATGTGGAGGCATTGTCTGATCTTGTGAACTAGAAATAAAGCAATCAATACCTGAAGAAGTTAGAACCTTCGGGGACCTCATATTAAAACAGTAAATTTGAAAGCTAGGATGCAAACTAGGATTGAAACAGAAAATTAGGGATTTCCAGATCCTATGAAATGTCATTGTATTTAAGCCTTATGTTTTTTCCTTTTCATTTTTTAAAACAACTAGTTTTGACTGTGCTGGATGGATCTTTGTCGCTGCCAGAGCATTCCTCTAGTTGCAGATAGGACTACTGCCTAGTGGGGGCGCACAGGCTTCTAACTGCGGTGGCGTCTCTCATCGCAGAGGACGGGCTCTAGGGCACGTGGGCTTCGGTGTCTGGGGCTCCCGGGTTCTAGAGCACAGGCTCAATCGCTGTGGTGCCAAGCACATCATCTGCGGCAGGTAGGAATCTACCAGGACCAGAGACTGATCCTGTGTGTCCTGCCACCTCCAGCAGATGGATTCACTGAACCACCAAGAAGCCCTCTTCGTTTTTCATTCAACTAATATTTGAACAAAACCAAATACAGTGACACTTTTTATATTAAAAGTCAAGAATTTTGCTGAAGCTATTATAGAAATACATTGACCCAAATCAGTACTTTATATTATTATAAAGTGAAAGTGAAAGTTGCTCAGTGGTATCTGACTCTGCAACACCCTGGGCTATACAGTCCATGGAATTTTCCAGGCCAGAATACTGGAATGGGTAGCTGTTCCCTTCTCCAGGGGATCTTCCCAACCCAGGGATTGAACCCAGGTCTCCCACATTGCAGGCAGATTCTTTATCTCTGAGCCACAAGGGAAGCCCAAGAATACTGGAGTGGGTAGCCTATTCCTTCTCCAGCGGATCTTCCTGATCCAGGACTTATATTAGTATAAGTTTCCCCTAAAATGGCAAGTCAACCTTTTCAGTCAGGCTCTGCTAAACAAAGTATTGCTGTCTGTATCAAGGAATTATAAAATCAATAAACTGAGGACACCAGTTGAAGTCAAAGCGTCTTTAACTCTGGCACCAATTCATTCTATTTTTGATGAAAGAGTCCTTGAGGAGGGCACTAGGAGGCAATGTGGACCCAGCCAATTTAAAAAAAGCTTTTCCAGAAATTAAAAGTATGTCTGTCCTCCTGATGACAGGTACTACTTTCTTAAGTTTTACTATCACCTAAGAAAAACAGAGAGAGGGAGAAAATTTTAAAAAACAAAAATACAAACACTGAAGACCAAGATCAAGAATGACATACTAGTCATCTCCGGTCACCAGACTTCAGGATATCAAGACGAGTAAAATGGGCTTGTCAGGTGGCCCTAGTGGTGAAGAACTCGCCTGCCAATGCAGGAGACTTGATCCCTGGGTCAGGAAGATCCCCTGGAGGAGGGCGTGGCAACCCACTCCAGCGTTCTTGCCTGGAGAATCCCAGGGACAGAGGAGCCTGGCGGGCTACAGTCCATGGAATCACAAGGAGTCAGACATGACTGAAGCAACTTGCAAGCACATGCTAAGCACATTGGACAAAAACTCTACTTTCACGCTGAATGGAGAAAGCTGAAAAAGAATGTTCCTCTCACCACCACCACCCCTGCTCCACGCACACCCACACACACACAAAACCAACCGGGGGGGATAAAAAGCAATATACAAAATTACAGCTTCTCTTGAGCCCATCAGATAGCTGAGGTTTCAAGACAGTAAGACCTGGATTGAATTTCAAAGAGGAATAAGCTCCTTCAAGGAGAGACAGGACATGTGAACTGTGTCTGTATTTCTAGAACATCGGAGAAAGAAGTGGATGCTGTAAAACTGGTAAGAAAATGTCAACTAAAATTTAAATGAATTTTTTTAAAGGCCAAATATGGACTACCATGAAAAGTTTAAAACAACTGGGAACCCAAAAGACTCAGGAGGAATTCCCAAGGACACATTTAGCATTCTCATGGGCCTTGACTAGATACTCGAAAGAAAAAAGGAGCTTAGGGCAAGAGAGTGGAAACAGTTAGCGGCGGACAGGGAGGCCTGGCGTGCTGCAGTCTATGGGGTCGCAAAGAGTCGGACACAGACTGAACTGAGTGGAAACAGCCCCACTCGGTGGTGCTGGCATGCAAGGCAAGATTGATCTGGGCCACTGGAGGATAAGCACAAGACCTTTCCTGTCCTCCAGGACGCGCTCCCCATAGAAGGCAAAAACCTGACATCATTGGGAGCGGGTAGAACGAACTTTTCATCCAGACACACGCACATATACACACAGCCCACCTGGACTCGGGCAGAGAGATATTATTCCTTGGAGAAGGATGGAAGCAAAAATCCACCTGTCCATAGCAGAGGGATGGGAAATCCTCTCCTGCACAGAATCTGCCAAGACTTGCTGCTTCTGGGACAGTGGCAGAAGAAAAAACCATCTAACCTTGGGAAACGGCAGGGAATTCTCTATGGCTGAGGATCCTGCATGGATAGAGAGCAGATCTTGGCTACCCCTGCAGGAGCCACAGGAAACCTTCTGCACCTAAGACAAGCCACAAACGAACGAGTCCTCGGAAATGTACTGTATCATTAGAAAAGTAATTATGAATGACACAACAGGCAGTTCATATTGTCAGACTGGTTCCCATGGAAGGTAGTTTGGCTTAGTGGTTGAGAAAAAATTCAGTCTTGAAGCTGTTTTCTCTTTCAATAGCTATATGACCTCTCAGTGTCTCAATTTGTAAAATGGGAATAATTGACCCACATCAAGGGGCATTGCTGAGGATATTAAAAGAGATTATGTATGGAAAGTTCTTAGAATCCTTCCAGGTGTGTATAAATGTCAACAAAATGGTAACTATTCCTGCAAATGCAGATGAAAACAAAATGTTGATTTGTAAAAACAACTGAAAAGTCATAGTAATCGTCTGAATCCTGAATCTCTGGCTTAGTTTTCTGCAAGTTTATTCTGAGAGCTTTAAATACGGGCATTTTACCTGTTGAATTTTACTTCAGTGGTTTAGACTTGCATTTTTAAAAATGATTTATTTTATTTTTGGCTGTGCTGGGCGTTCACTGGCACGTGTGGGCTCAGCAGAGGCTATTCTCACTGCAGAGCACCGGCTCTAGGGTGTGTGGGCTTCAGTGCTTGGGGCTCAAAGGCTCCAGAGCGCAAGTTTAGCAGTGATGGCACACAGGCTTGGGTCGCCCTGCAGTGTGGAATCTTCCTGGACCAGGGATCGAACCCATGTCCCCTGCACTGGCATATGGATTCTTTACCACTGGACCACCAGGCAATTCCTAGAGTTGCATTTTGAGGTACAGTTATCTAGCTAAGAGTGGGGCAGTACTCTCAACAAAAGAAACTAGAAAGAAAAACAATAAAATATAGAAAATAGCTGTTAGAAAGTAGCAGAAAACTTCTGATGCAACTAGAACTGCAAGGATTGAATTTCTGGAAGGAAAAGACCCAGTCACCTAGACTCACCCTCTGCCATTTCCTTCACCCTGGGGGACACTGTTGATTCTGGGCACAGACAGGAAGCTCACAATTCAGGCTTTCAGTCTGTGGAGGGCACAGAAAAACTGGCAAAGTATTTTGAGGAGACTTGAGGGGCTTCAAACCAATTTCCAGCTTTCCCCTTGATACTTGTGCTGAATCCCTGGCTACAAGGGGCTGGAGCCAAGACCCTCATGGAAAGATTCTGAAGAGCTGAGCAGGGGATTTCTCTAGTCTCAAACACAGAGATGACATTTCTGTACTCACAAGGAGGGGGAGTAAGGAATATATCAGCTCCCAGTTGAAAATCTGAGGGGAGTAGGGAGGACCAAGGATAAATTATTCAACCTTAGAGCAGCTGCAAAAACCCAGCCTTTCCTCAGAACCATGATTGGGTTAAGGCCCCCACCCTCATTGCCTAGAAAGAAAAGGGTGAAAGATAACATCATCTAAAGTCTCTGTATTTTTAATAAGCAATCAAAATTCTTTAAAAATTAATAAGACTAACAAAGGGCAGTCTGCATAACTAAAAACAATGGAATAATTAAGTCGGCAGAAGCTGCTGGAGTGCAGTAATGAGAACTCACAATGATAAACATGACTAAGCAAGAGAAAATGAATGACAGAGAGATTAAAAATTTAGCTAAAAACTGATCTTATGGAAGATATTCAAATGAAAATTCTGTAATTGAAAAGTACAATATTAAAGTACAATACAATTCTGACATTGTACAAAAGTACACTATCAATTGAAAGTGAAATCAAACTGATTGGATTAAACTGAAATTTTTAACATAGACCTAAGAAGATCCTTCCTTCTCATTTGCATGCAGTGAGATCCTGATGCTGGGTGTAGCGTGAATGATGAGGCATTGACCTTTTCCCTGTCACTGTCCTTCCTCCCAGCCTCTGCCACTCAGTTTCTGTTATTAATTCAAAAATAAATATAACAGTCTGTGCTGTATACAGAGGCCCAAGCTGGGTGACCGCAGGTGGAAAGAGCAGCTGAGAGTTCAAGAGGAAAGATTGCTAAGGCCTGGTCTGCACCCTCAGAGGAGACCACTGTATAATGAAGAACATTAGGAATTCAGGAGAGTGGCTTCTAGTCTGAGAGCTTCTTATTCACTAGCTGTGAGGCCTTAGGAAAGATTGTTTTCTCTAGACTTCAGTTTCGTTCCATGTAAAACAGGAGAGCGACCCAAATATCCATGTCTAAGATTCCTTCCAGTTCTGAGATTTAAAGCAAACTGAGCCAAACAGACAACATTTAGAAATCTCCAGATTAAGCGCAGGAGAACCTATTCATGGTGTTCCGAAAGATGTTACAAAATCAGGTTTCTTGAGGTATAACTTATATAAAACACCCATTTCACCCATTTTAAGTGTAATGTTTCCTACTTCTTGACAAATATACATATAGTTATGTAACTGCTACTGCAATCAAGATATAGAACATCTCCAACAACCCCAGAAGTCCCCATGTCTCCTTGTAGGCAATGTGGGCCTCTGGTAACCACTGATCTGATTCATGTCAGTGTGGTTTCACATTTTCTTAAATATCATATAAATGAAATCATGACAGTGTGTACTCTTTTGTGCCTGGATCCCTTCCTTCAACATAATGATTTTCAAATGTATTCATGTTGATGCATTTATCAACAGAACACTCATTTTGTACATTGCTGAGTAGTATTTCACTCTAAAGATTGAGGGCAGGAGGAGAAGGGGACAACAGAGGATGAGATGGTTGGATGGCATCATCGACTCGATGGACATGGGTTTGGGTGAACTCCAGGAATTGGTGATGGACAGGGAGGCCTGGCATGCTGCAGTTCATGGGGTTGCAAAGAGCTGGACACAACTGAGTGACTAAACTGAACTGAACTGTGCTTTGTTGATCAGTTTGTCAGTAGACAGATGACCGGGTTCCCAGTTCTCAATGGAGTTATCATGCATAAAGTGACTATGGCCAGCAGTGCATGATATTTTTACCTAGACATGTTGTTTTGAATTGGGGTAAATACCCTGATGCAAGATATCTGGTTCACATAACAGCTGTAATTTTTGCTTTATGAAAACTCTATTAACCTGCTTCTCAAAGTAGCTGTACCATTTTGCGTCTCAACCAGCACCAAATGAGAGTTCCTGTTGCTCCATAGCCTCTCCAACATGTTCATGTGGTTTTAATTAGCATTTTCTTAATAGCTACTGATGGTCACTATCTTTTCATGTCCTTACATACCATGCATCACCTTTGGTGAGATGAATGAACTTTAAAATCCTTTAGTGCAGTTTTCTAATTTCTAATTGAAATTTGTACTGAGATCTTTATAGAGTCACATAGAGTTGCAAGAAATAATGTAGAGTGATCCCTTGTAAAATTTGCTCAGTTTCGGACAAGAGTAGCAGCTTGCGAAGCTAAAGCGAATATTACAACCAGCATATTGATATTGATATATCCAGCAATCTTTTTCAGATTTCCCATGTTTTAGTGTGTATGTGTGTGCATTTGTGTGAAATCTTATACAGTTACATCACTGGTGTAGGTCTGTGTATCTGTCACTCATGTTAAGGTACTCAACAGCTCCAGCACCGCAAGGATCACTCCTGATGCCTTTCATAATCACACCTACCTCTCCCAGCTCCTCCTCTCCCATGCCTATACTTGGCAATCCCTAGTCTTTCCTCCACTTCTAAAATATCTTTCTAAAAGTTATATGATTGGAATCACACAGTGTGTAAGCTTTCATGATTGATTATTTCACCTAGCATGTTCCCTGAAGATTCATGCAAGCTGTTGGGTGTTTCAATAGTCTGTTCTTTTTTGTTGCTGAATAGTATTCCATAGTATGGCTTACCCACAGATTGGTTACATGCTCACCTAAATGACATCTGGCTTGATTCTAGATTTTGACTATTGCAAATACAGTTGCTGTGGCCATTCGAGTATATTGGAGTGCAGGTAGAGGAATTCCACTCCACTCTCCCATCAAGAGACACCAGGTGACCTTGCCTGATGAAACCCCTTCCACCTCCACAGGCAGCATCAGCAGGGTTTCTATCACTATGTACAGCACTACATCTTATGGAATGGTTGCTTTTAATTGTCTATTGTAGCAAAGACTTTTTTTAAAATCACAAACTCGCCTTGCTTCCTCTTCATTCTTGCCTCACAGCCTTGACAAAAATTACCTTGAAACAGAACATGGTCTAAAAGTAAAAGCTAAAACTCTAAGTAAACATAGAAAAGCATCTTTATGAACTTGGGTTATGCAAACATTACTTAGGCTACAAAACACATGAAACATAAAAGACAAAATTATAAATTGGTGTTCAAATAAAATGAAAACATTTACTCTTCCCCAAACACTGGCAATAAGCTGAAAAGGCAAGCTCTGTATTAGGTGAAAATATTTGCAATTCATAAAAGTAATAAAAGACTTAAGTTCAGAGTATTTCAAGCATTCTTATGACTCCAAAGTCAGAATACAATTAAATATCGGGCCAAGTTAGGGCTGGCAAGAGGAAGAAGTAAAATGAAACAGTTATAGCAAGGACCCAATCCAGGCAGTTTCTTTCACCCTTGGCCCAACACTGTACTTTCCTGCTTAGAGAAAACACCTCCACTTTGAAAGGAATAGGCAACCATTGGAACTTGAGGTTGTTCCATTAATCCCACTGATGTATCCAAGTGGTATATGGGCACCTTAGTGTCCATTTTCTCCCATATTCAGCTGTCTCCTGGGCTGGTTCTCTCTGTGACCCCCTAACAGAGAGAGAGGTGGGAAATATGGAGAGTTACTTACAAAGTGCTCCCTTTTCTAATCCATTAACTCCTGTTTTCTCTTCTTCCAACATTTCCCTACAACAGCATCC
This sequence comes from Neotragus moschatus, assembly GCA_006410615.1. Lineage (NCBI taxonomy): Eukaryota > Metazoa > Chordata > Mammalia > Artiodactyla > Bovidae > Neotragus > Neotragus moschatus. The sequence continues at coordinate 1,263,414 of SJYA01003201.1, read as the reverse complement.
CCTTAAGCCACAAGAGGGAGGTGGCCTCTGACAGACGGAGTCTGGTTATGCAATGAGTACCAGCCCTAGGGGTCATCCTCAGTAGGGGCTTAGGCTCTCAGGCTAAATCCGGGTACTGGCATAGTCTTCTCAACAACTGATGCTTGAATGACTGGAATCCACATGCAAAAGAATGAAGCTGGATGGCATCCTCACATCATGCTCAAAAACTAACTAAAAATATATGATAAATCTAGACATAAGAGCTAAAAGTATAAACACTGTGGAAAAAATATAGGACTACATCGTTAGGACCCTGCATTAGGCAAAGCCTTCTTAGCTATGAGATCAATCACACAGGAGAGAAAAGAAGCAATGGACAAATCAGATGTCATCAAAATAAAAACCTTTTCGACTTCAAATGATGCCATCAAGAAAGTAAACAAATAACCCACAGGAGAAAATGTTTATAAATCTGATATAAGATTTTTATATAGAATTATATAAAGAGCTCTTTTACAATTAAATAATAAAAGGACAGTGGCTCAGATGGTAAAGAATCTGCCTGCAAAGTGGGAGACCTGTGTTTGATCCCTGGGTGGGGAAGATCTCCTGGAGAAGGAAATGGCAACCCACTCCAAAATTCTTGCCTAGAGAATTCCATGGACAGAAAGAAGAGCCTGGTGGGCAAGGGCTCCAAAAGAATCAGACACGACTGAGCAATTAACACTTTCAATGAAAAGACAAGGGGCCAATTTAACATGGGCAGACCATCTGAATAGATATTTATTTAAGTAAGATATGCAATTGGCCAATAAAAATATAAAGATACTTTTTACCGTTAGAAGTCAGTTAAATCCAAACCGAAACCACGAGTTACCACTTTACATCCACTAGGGGAGCTATAATCAAAAACAGTGAGACAATAATAATTGTTGATAAGGATGTTGAAAAATTGGAAGTCTCATATACTCCTGGTGGGAATGTAAAGTGATAAACCATGTTGGAAGAGAATTTGACAGTACCTCAAAAAGTTAACTACAAGGTTACTGTATGAGCCAGAAAGTCTACTCCTAGGGTATATATCCAAGAGAACTGGAAACATATGTCCACAGAAAAACTTGTACATGAAGTGAAGAAGCCAGTCATGAAAGACCACATATTCTATGGTTCAGTTTATTAAAAAATGTCTAGAATAGGCAAATCCAAGAGAAAGGATTTTCCCAGTGGCTCGGTAGTAAATTATTCCCTGAATCCCTCGGTTGGGAAGATTCCCTGGAGAAAGGAAACGGCAACCCACTCCAGTGTTCTTGCCTGGGATATCCCATGGAGCAGGAGCCTGGTAGGCTACAGTCCCTGAGGTTGCAAAACAGTCGGATACAACCTGAGCAACTCAACAACAATGGAGACAGAAAGTAGATTAGTGATTGCTAGGGAACGGGGAGGGGGTTATCAATTGAGAGTAACTGCTGATGCTAATGGGTTTCTCTCAAGGGTAATGATAATGTTCTAAAGCTGATTGTAGTCTTTGTCAAAAGACTTTGTGGATATACTGAAAAACATTTAAAGATATGGTTTAGAAAATATCAGCTGCAACCTTATACACTCACAGCCATTCTTCTTGCTGATTGAGACCCTTGCCAATTCTTACTTGGATTATTATAACAACATCCTAATTTGTTTTCCACCTCCAGGGCTGATTTGAACCCATCTTCCACACAACTGCCAGAAGTTTTATAAAATCTAGACCTGGTGGTCACTCCTTTGTTTAAAACCAATAGTGACTCCAACTGTTTACAACATGAGGCATCCTTACCATGGCTTCAGCTTGTGTTTCAGACCCAACTCAACAGCTTCTACTAATATACTATTTACACAGTAAGTAAGTACCCTGCCAGTTAACTCTCATGGCACCCCACTCCAATACTCCTGCCTGGAAAATCCCATGGACAGAGGAGCCTGGTAGGCTGCAGTCCATGGGGTCACTGAGAGTTGGACACGACTGAGTGACTTCACTTTCCCTTTTCACTTTCCTGCACTGGAGAGGGAAATGGCAAGCCACTCCAGTGTTCTTGCCTGGAGAATCCCAGGGACGGGGGAGCCTGGTAGGCTGCCGTCTATGGGGTCACACAGAGTCGGGCACGACTGAAGCGACTTAGCAGCAGCACAATTCACTTCATTTTTGTACACTTTATGTCTCTGCCAGATGCCCTAACCTCTTTATCTGTCTTGAAAGATGTATTTATCCTTCAAAAGATTCCCAGCTACCTTATCTTAGAAGGTTCCTCCAACTCCCTCCACTCTTTCGTTATTGTCTCCATGGCTGGTTGATAACATGGAACACAGTTTTAACGATCTGTTTTCTGTCCCTTCCACTGTTCAGAAGCCTGGGTAAGCAGACTCTTTCTCTCGTATATGTTTGCGTCTCCGCTCCCTGACACAGTGAAGACTGAGTGCGTGAGTGAATGAATGAAGCCAGCTTGAGTGTTTACCCCACACGCCCCCATTCCTGGAAAGACACAAACTTCCAAAACTACTCTTCTTTTTTATTTAAATGTTTTATCCTGTGACTCGCCATGACTTTCTAATTCCACCTGTGTGATAATACTTTTTGTGATTTAAACAGACACACGGATAACTTTTTTAATAGCATGGACTTCATCTCCTTTAGGGGCTTCCCCGGGGGCCCGGTGGTAAAGAATCTGCCTGTAATGCAGGAGATGCAGGTTCAATCCCTGGGTCAGGAAGATCCCCTGGAGAAGGAAATGTCAACCTGCTCCAGTATTCTTACCTGGAAAATCCTATGGACAGAGGAGTCTGGCAGGCTACCGACCGTGGGGTTGCAAAAAGCCAGATAGGACTGAACGTGCGCACAGGCAGGCATACCCTTTATACCAGCTCCTTACTGTGCCTCAGCTCCTCATGTCTTCACTTTCCCCCTTACCCTCTGAAACTCCATTGCTAATTATTGTCTGAATTCTCACACGCATTCTGATTTCCATTGTCCCTCTTTTCCTAAGTCGTACTTTCGCATTAAATTACAACGCAGGTTGAATCTAAATCTCTTCCTACTCTCACTGAACGTGCGTGGCATATGCACCTGGGACAAAGAAGCACAACGATACTGCCTGACCTCATTTTAAGTTCACAACCATCAACTTCAAATGAGTTCTTTGTGCCGGCAGGCTACTATAGTTTTTTTAATCAAGTCATCCTCCTCCTTTCTTTGACTGTTTCACACCTTTTCATTTCTACTCAAACCTTCCTTCACTGCCACCCTAACTGAAGCCAGCATCATTATTCCCTTGGATTATCATCACAGTGATCTCCTACCTGGCCTCTCTGCTGTTGCCTCTGATGCTATAACCTCTTCTCCATTCAGACCTCAGAGAGGTCTTCTTAAGATCTAACTAGATCACACCACTCTTCTCAATATTGTCTAATCACTCCCTACCTTATTCCAGTTAAAAGTCAAGGTAGAAAACACTGCATCATCTTCTTCCTTCCCAGTTCTTTCTTATCTTCTGTGCTGTTCTTCTCCTTTTGCTCAATATCCTCAAGTCACATTGGCCTTTTTGAGATTTTTTTTTTTTTTTTTTGGACACTCCAAATACGGGCAAATCTCAGTGCTTCTGCATTTCCTATTCTTTCCATCTGGAATTTTCTTCTCTCAGACATTTTCATGGCTTAGTTCTGCTTTGAAACTCTGCTTAAGTCTCTGCTCAATGGTTGCTGCATCATAGAAGACTTCTTTGATGATTTTATGCACACAGGACTCCAAGAAAACATTCTCTCTCCCTCTTACATGTCCTTATTTTTCTCTGTGAAATTCATTAACATTGAACATCTTGTATATTTATTTGCACATTGTTCACTATTAACCACTAAGGTGCAACCTCTAGAGAACAAAAGAGAAAACAGTCCATAGCAACTCAAAACTACTGGCAACTTGTTGAATAAATAAATTGCTCTTGAGGAAAGAATTCTATTACAATAACAACAATGAAGTAAAGAAAGAAAGTGAGGATAAAATGAAGGAAGGAAGCAAGATTTTCTTTGAAAACCCGTTTGGTTTTTGTGTTTTTTTTTAAGAGGTTCTGTACAGAGTAGAAATTATCTTATTTAGGGTAACATTCTGTAAATAACTTGATATCACATTTTAAAATTTTTTAAAAAGGAAAGAAAACACGTATACATAGAAAATAGTCTCGAAATATATGTATCTTAAAATATCACCAGAGTGTATCTTGTAGTTGTATGAATGTGGTGGGAAAATGGTTTTTTATTTTGCTTGTTGGGGAGGGGGTCTATTCTTTCATCTGTTATTTTGTCTTTCTAAAAGAAAAAGCAGAATCTATACCTGTGAACATTTTTAAACAGAAAAAATTCTTAAGAATAAAATACAAGAAAGAAAAAGGAAATCTGGATCCCCATATTTTAGAAATTCATTGTCTACACAGAAACCTCAAATGCAGGACAATCTAAGTCAAGACGGACTTGGTTTTACTCATAAAGGAGACTTTTCTTTCCATCCCTTTTCCCACAGCCATGAAGTGGCTGTCATTCTGGAGGGGTCAGAGTGTTTCCAGTCCAGCTCCAGACGCACAGCTTGGGCAGACTCAGACAGTCAGCGCACCTTCGGCACCTCTCTGGTTGTGAGCTGGAAATGGAAGAAACACACCACTTCATCTGTGCCCCAGAGAGCTCATCAGCTTTGGGGAAATGACGCCGAGTCTGAATTTGGAAAGAAAAGCAGTCTTTTACTGTGAGTAACGCATGTGCCTTTTCCTGCAGGAACACGGGGAAACGAGTGGCCAGCAGTGGGGACAGAGCCTCTGCAGGCACAGCCAGGATGCGCTAGGGCTGCCGTGACCTCACGGTCCTGGGGGCTGCACAGTGGCCTCAGCTCTGTCTCTCGTAAAGGTGTAGCGGGGAGGTGATGAATGCCCCAGGACCAAATTTATTAAATCCCGCAGACAGCATTGGAGTTCCCTCATGCCTTCATCTCCCCGATTAGCTCTACATTCTCATAGCCAACCTCCATGTCCAACCCCGAAAAAATTCCTACACTAAGTCTGCACGTAGGTCAGGAAGCAACAGTTCGAACTGGACATGGAACCACAGACTGGTTCCAAATAGGAAAAGGAGTCCGTCAAGGCTGTATATTGTCACCCTGCTTATTGAACTTCTATGCAAAGTACATCATGAGAAATGCTGGGCTGGAAGAAGCACAAGCTGGAATCAAGATTGCTGGGAGAAATATCAATCACCTCAGATATTCAGATGACACCACCCTTATGGCAGAGAGTGAAGAGGAACTCAAAAGCCTCTTGAGGAAAGTGAAAGAGAAAAGCAAAACAGTTGGCTTAAAGCTCAACATTCAGAAAACGAAGATCATGGCATCCTATCTTATCACTTCATGGGAAATAGATGGGGAAACAGTGGAAACAGTGTCAGATTTTATTTTGGGGGGCTCCAAAATCACTGTAGATGATGACTGCAGCCAGGAAATTAAAAGACACTTACTCCTTGGAAGAAAAGTTATGACCAACATAGATAGCATATTCAAAAGCAGAGACATTACTTTGCTGACTAAGGTCCATCTAGTCAGGCCATAGTTTTTCCTGTGGTCATGTATGGGTGTAAGAGTTGGACTGTGAAGAAGGCTGAGCACTGAAAAATTGATACTTTTGAACTGTGGTGTTGGAGAACACTCTTGAGAGTCCCTTGGACTGCATGAAGATCCAACCAGTCCATTCTGAAAGAGACTAGCCCTGAGATTTCTTTGGAAGAAATGATGCTAAAGCTGAAACTCCAGTACTTTGACCACCTCATGCGAAGAGTTGACTCATTGGAAAAGACTCTGATGCTGGAAGGATTGGGGGCAGGAGGAGAAGGGGATGACCACAGATGAGATGGCTGGATGGCATCACGGACTTGATGAACATGAGTCTGGTTGAAATCCGGGAGATGGTGATGGACAGGGAGGCCTGGCGTGCTGCGATTCATGGGGTCACAAAGACTCGGACATGATTGAGCNTGCTGGAAGGATTGGGGGCAGGAGGAGAAGGGGATGACCACAGATGAGATGGCTGGATGGCATCACGGACTTGATGAACATGAGTCTGGTTGAAATCCGGGAGATGGTGATGGACAGGGAGGCCTGGCGTGCTGCGATTCATGGGGTCACAAAGACTCGGACATGATTGAGCGACTCAGCTGAACTGAAGAGAAGCCTGGATAATTAGAAAAGGACTGATGAGGTTTCTGAAGGTGTAGGGTAAGTTCTGATTATGTTTCTGAATAGCTGATATCTTAATTATGTTCAAATATCAGAGCCTCAGTTTTCTTATCAGTAAAATAAGTGGTTGTCATACAATTCAGCAATTCCACTTCCTAGAATATAGCCTAAGGAAATGAAACACTAACTGCAAAAGATATATTCACTTTCATTTCATAGCAACATTATTCATAACAGACAAGATATGGAAACAATCTAAGTGTCTGCTGATGGATCAATGAATAAAGAAGTTGTGGTATATATATATAATATATATTATTACTATATAATAATAATCATTATTGATGGAAGGAAATCAAAAGTACAAACTTCCAGACATAAGATAAACAAGTACTAGAGATATAATGTATAATATAGATGACTATAGTTAATACTATAATGTGATATAAAGGAAAGTTCTTAAGAGGGTAGATCCTAACTTTTCTCATCACAGGGAAAATTTTTTCTCCTTTATTGTATCTATATAAGATGTTGGATGCTAATTAAACTCTTGTGGTCATCATATATATATATATTTAATGTAAATATATATATTCAGTTCAGTTGCTCAGTCATGTCCAACTCTTTGCAACCCCATGAATTGCAGCACACCAGGCCTCCCTGTCCATCACCAACTCCCAAAGTTCACTCAGACTCACGTCCATCGAGTCAGTGATATCATCCAGCCATCTCCTCCCCTGTCGTCCCTTTCTTCTCCTGCCCCCAATCCCTCCCAGCATCAGAGTCTTTTCCAATGAGTCAACTCTTAGCATGAGGTGGCCAAAGTACTGGAGTTCCAGCTTTAGCATCATTCCTTCCAAAGAAATCCCAGGGTTAATCTCCTTCAGAATGGACTGGTTGGATCTCCTTGCAGTCCAAGGGACTCTCAAGAGTCTTCTCCAACACCACAGTTCAAAAGCATCAATTCTTCGATGCTCAGCCTTCTTCACAGTCCAACACTCACATCCCTACATGACCACAGGAAAAACCATAGGCTTGACTAGATGGACTTTAGTCAGCAAAGTAATGTCTCTGCTTTTGAATATGCTATCTAGGTTGGTCATAACTTTTCTTCCAAGGAGTAAGCGTCTTTTAATTTCCTGGCTGCAGTCGCCATCTGCAGTGATTTTGGAGCCCAGAAAAATAAAGTCTGACACTGTTTCCACTGTTTCCCCATCTATTTCCCATGAAGTGATAGGACCGGATGCCATGATCTTCGTTTTCTGAATGCTGATTTTTAAGCCAACTTTTTCACTCTCCACTTTCACTTTCATCAAGAGGCTCTTTAGTTCCTCTTCGCTTTCTGCCATAAGGGTGGCGTCAATGTGGGATAACTCCTCTAGGCCCTCCTGCGCCCGCACAGCCCCAGCTCCTTGGATGTCAGGTTGCTCCTCCCGGCTGCTGCCCCTGGCCTCAGAAATATATATATAAATATATATAAATAAATGTACATATAATATATATATAATAAATGGAATGTTTTCCAACTATTAAAGGCAAGGGAATCCTACCATTTGAAACAACACAAATGAACCTTGAATCCTACCATTTGCAATACTAATCCTACTATTTACAACAGCATGAATGGGCCTTCGAGGCAAAATTAAATATATCAAACAGGGAAAGACAAATACCATACAATCTCATTTATAGATTAAATCTAAAAAACAAAAACAAACAAAAAAAACCTCATCAAACTCATAGAAAAAGAGATCAAATTTATGGCTACAAGATATAGGGAGGTGGGGGGAGGAAAAATAGGAGAAAAGTAGTCAAAAGTACAAACTTCCAGATATAAGATAAACAAGTACTAGGGATATAATGTACAGTGTAGATGACTATAGTTAATACTATAATGGGATATAAAGGAAAGTCGTTAAGAGAGTAGATCCTAACTTTTCTCATCACAGGGCAAGTTTTTTTTTTTTTTTTTCTCTTTTATTGTATCTATAGAAGATGCTGGATGCTGGATATTAAATCAAACCGTTATGCTGTACCCCTTAAACTTATACAATGATATATGTCAATTATTTCTCAATAAGACTGGTGAAAAAACAAACAAGCCAAAATATTTAAATATGTTAAAGCATTATTAAGCCTTCTAAATGATAATATATAAGACTGTTAACTTTAAGATGTTAAGATGTCGATATTTTGAATACTATTGTGCTGAAATTGATTCTGTTGTTATTTATGTAGATAAATGAATAATGAGTTATTTATGTAAAATATAATTATTTTGTTGTGAACACTGAACATAGTGAAGATCCAAAAAACATTGAACACAGTGTCACTTTGGCAATACTCCACTGCTCAGGACCCTCTTTTGTGAAGTCGGCCCCTCTACACAGCCATCAACTTGCCTTTCTATTTGATGTATCAAGGAGAATGGCTAAGCACCTTTGGCATTTGCCCAGAGCCCCCTCTGAGCCAGTACAGACCAGTAAAGTTAGAGATGCAGATAATACCCGTTACTCTATAACGTATGTTTTATATGCATGTATTTTTAATATGTAGGTATCACATATACTCATATTTGCTGTGCCTGCCTGACTTCTTATCGGAAATTTGGTACAAACCAGACAGAAGCATAATGAAAGATACTTCAACAGCTAGAGAGAGCAGGATGGAATTGAGGCTGTTGTGAAGGAGAAAGAGCAGGGTACCAGAAAGACACCCCACTGAGTCAGAACTGGATTTGAACCCATTTTTACTTTTGTGTGGCCTCACGCAAAGTATTAGCCTCTCTAAGCCTTGTTTCCTGTATTTGTCAAACATAAATTTAAATCTGCATTACAAATTTGTGATGACAATTAAGTAAACTAATGTGAGCGGAATGACCTGTACCCAACAGACACTCAGCAGCAGGAAATATTATTAGAGGAATGGTGGAGATGTAGTTTTAGCCATTATTCTATATCTTACCTTGCTGCATGACCTCACATATGTCACTGACCTCCCTGAACTTCGAATTCATTTGTAAAATGAATGGCTTGGGTAAAACCCTGCAGACATCACCACTCTTATGTTTTTAAAGCAACTTAGCTTTGGGGGACGATATAGAAAGAAAGTTATACTTTGTGTTTTTGCTAATGTCTTACAAAAGCACCTCTGGGACACAATAGAAGAGTCAAACCCAGGGCTAGTGCTATTAATGTGCATTTCAGCTGACCTCGGTGGGTTGCTCGTATTAGAAGTCCGATTTACCAGTCAATGACTAAGGACAGCCTATGTATTATGTTTATTCCTGATATCCCCATCATGTCCTAGAAAGAACAGACCCCTACATTGTATAAAAACAGTCCATCTTCAATTTATGTCTTCTTAACAGGCATGAAACCAAAAAAAAAAAAAAAAAAAGGAATAAAATAGATTCTTTGTAGAGGAGCTAGTTCTATCCTGAATCTTTTCATTGTTTTTGTTTTTAACTGAGCATAGAATGGAACAATAGAAATGAAAAAATGCTTCCCCACTTGTTTGTTTCAAATCAAGCTCAGCCCTTTAATCATTTTTAATTGTTTTAATGATTAGTGAAAGCCAAATAGAATTATAGCTGATCTAAAAAATCAAATGCAATCTCAATAGAATAAGAAATTTGTCTATGTAATTTTCTCTTATGCAAACTGATTATGTGAAATATATTAAAATGCTCTAAAATGAAAAATAGACTGGGATTAAAACAAAATCTGGTTTGTTATTAAATATTCAGTGACTTTTATGCTCTAGAGTTCAAGGAAACCCTTTTCCTTGTTATATTATTTTGCTTTTCAGTTTTCACAGAATTCATTCCCTCTTGAGTCTCTCAAGTTGTTGTGCGTGTGTGTGTGTGTGTATGTGTGTGTGTGTGTGTGACATTTCAGAAATCACATGAAGAGAAGGATAAAGAGAACTTCAAATTGACACAAGAAATTCTGTTTAAATCATATTAACATTCCATTGCCTTCAGAATTTCCTAAGGAGAGGAAACGAAGCTGAAGTGTAAGCATAGCTAAATTAAAACTCAGTACAGGGACATGTGGGCATGTACATACACACACACACACACACACACACAGACACACACACACACACACACACACACACACACACACACACACCCCTCAGAAGCTCAGAGCTCCCAGCTATGAGGTTAACGAATGGGAGCTTATGTAAAGGTATGCCAACTGAGCCTCCTCCAGCACTTGCCGTGATTGACATCCTCTTAGAATAGGAGTGTTGGGCTCTAATCTCTCTAAATCTAAATACATGGTTGCCACAGAAGAGACCCTTGAATATAGTATCCAGTTATGACTTTTGCTTTGTGACAACTTGAATTTTAATTCGTATCAGAATAATAATAGCTAACATGTCCTTAGTTTAAGATTTCAGACACTCTGCTTCAAGTGTGTGTCTGCTTAGTGCTTAGTAATGTCCAACTCTTGGCGACCCTATGAATTGTAGCCCTCCAGGCTCCTTTGTCCATGAGGATATTCCAAGCAAGAATACTAGAATTGGGTTGCCATGCCCTCCTCCAAGGGATCTTCTCAACCCAGAGATGGAACCCAGGTCTCCCACATTGTGGGAAGATTCTTTACCATCTGAGTCACCAGGGAACCCTTGTTTCAAGTAAATTCTCTCATTCAATCCAGTCAGAAACTCCATGATTAGGAATTTTACTCTTGCTGTTTTATTAGAAAGTATTTAATCCTGGCAACTTCTGATGGCCTTCCTTAACGATAAATTACACACGTTCCCTCCTCTCCACACACAGACACAAATAAAAGAACTCACCCCACCCTCTATCTCAAATCCCTAAGAACGAGGATAGCATAGTCTCATAGATGTTGTAAACTCTGAATTAAGGTCAAAGTAAATTGAGAAGCATTTACCGAATGACTATTTTCTAGAAGGCTAGAGACACGACTGAAGTGACTTAGCAGCAGCAGCAGCATTCTGGGGCTTCTGTGGTGCCCCAGTAAAGAATCTGCCTGCCAATTCAAGAGACTCAGTTTCAGTCCCTGGGTCTGGAATATCCCCTGGAGAAGGAAATGGCAACCCACTCCTGTATTCTTGCCTGGGAAATCCCATGGACAGAGGAGACTGGCAGGCTACAGTCCAAGGGGTCGCAAAAAGGTTGGACACGACTTAGCAACTAAATACAACACAACTAGCATTCTTCTGAGGGAACAAAGAAGTGAAAGGGGATGGTGAGATGATGCATAACCTGGGGGCGGGGGGAAACAAGAAATACTTTAAATACTTTACATAAGAAATACTCTAAAATGGCGTGTTAAAATTATAATGCATACCCCACTAACCCTTGATGTTTCATAATTTATGTTCCACTAATCTATCAAAGAACCTGGTTCCCTTTTTAATTAAAATAGAAGACTGAATATACTAAGGGGAAAATTGTCATGCCTGTATATATCTTGTTTTCTAGTTTATGCTAAGTTAATGTATGAACAACCTCAGTAGTTTCACTGCAGTTCAGTTCAGTTGCTCAGTCGTGTCCAACTCTTTGAGACCCCATGGACTGCAGCACTCCAGGCCTCTTGGTCCATCGCCAACTCCCACAGTCTACCCAAACTCATGTTCATTGAGTTGGTGATGCCATCCAGCCGTCTCATGCTCTGTTACCCCCTTCTCTTCTGCCTTCAATCTTTCCCAGCATCAGGGTCTTTTCAAATGAGTCAGCTCTTCATATCAGGTGGCCAAAGTATTGGAGTTTCAGCTTCAACATCAAACCTTCTAATGAACACTCAGGACTGATCTCCTTTAGGATGGACTGGTTGGACCTCTTTGCAGTTCAAGCAACTCTCAAAAGTCTTCTCCAGCACCACAGTTCAAAAGCATTAATTCTTCTGCACTCAGCTTTATTTGCAGTCCAACTCTCACATCCATGCATGACTACTGGAAAAACCATAGCTTTGACTAGACAGACCTTTGTTGGCAAAGTAATGTCTCTGCTTTTTAATATGCTGTCTAGGTTGGTCATAACTTTCTTTCCAAGGAGTAAGCGTCTTTTAATTTCATGGCCGCAGTCACCGTCTCCAGTGATTTTGGAGCCCCCCAAAATTAAGTCAGCCACTGTTTCCACTGTCTCCTCATCTATTTTCCATGAATTTGGGACCAGATGCCATGATCTTAGTTTCCTGAATGTTGAGTTTTAAGCCAATTTTTTCACTCTCCTCTATCACTTTCATCAAAAAGCTCTTTTGTTCTTCTTTACTTTCTGCCAGTAAAATTTAGAACAAACTAAAATAATTCAGCAGTCCAAATTGTAATGGCACTTTTGGTACCATAGATGTACTATGATACTGACTATAAAACACAATGACAACTTATTCATTTTAGTAATATTATGGGCAAGCAGGTTTTGCAAGAGCCTGCAGGTTTCACCTATTAAGTAGACAAAATACTTCTTAGGAAACCCTGTTTTCTCTTAAATTTATTTTTATTTACTGCCATAATACTTTGACTGTTAGAGAACAAACTGATCTTTCTCAAGGGTATTGCAGGAGAGGGGGAGAGAAAAGACTTACATTTGAATTTAATCTGATCTCCAATGGAAAGTGACATTGCTGTAATCTGACATCATGTTTTTAGTGTCAGCAAAGCCTTCTCTTCTATTTATATATTTACTTCCCTGCCCCCAAACACATTGGAAGCCCTTCTGCAGGGGATCTGCTGTGCTTGTGAATATAAATAGGAGCTATAATCATATCTTACTGTGTTCTTTGGATATTTCAAAATATCACTGATGAGAGTAGAAATTGGTACACACTTTCCAAAGCAATTATAAGATTGCTTTAAAATTTTGCTTAACTTTTGATTCAGCAATTTCACTACTAGGAATTTATTCTAAAGAACTGATCATGGGTATGCATGAAAATTTATCTTTGTAACACTATTTAAAGGCATCAGTCAGTTCAGTCCCTCAGCTCTGTCTGACTCTTTGCAACGCCGTGGACTGAAGCATGCCAGGCTTCCCTGTCTATCAACAACTCCTGGAGCTTGCTCAAACTCATGTCCATCGAGTTGGTGATGCCATCCAACCATCTCATCCTCTGTTGTCCCCTTCTACTCCTTCTTTCAATCTTTCCCATCATCAGGGTCTTTTCCAATGAGTTGGTTCTTTGCATCAGGTGGCCAAAATACTGGAGCTTCATTTTCAACATCAGTTCTTTCAATGAATATTCAAGGTTGATTTCTTTTAGAATGGACTGGTTGGATCTCCTTGCAGTCCAAGGGACTCTCAAGAGTCTTCTCCAACACCACAGTTCAAAAGCATCAATTCTTTGGTGCTCAGCTTTCCTCACCATCCAATTCTCACATCCGTACATGACTACTTGAAAGGCCATAGCTTTGAATAGACAGACCTTTGTTGGCAAAGTAATGTCTCTGCTTTTTAATATGCTATCTAGGTTGGTCATAGCTTTTCTTTCAAGGGGCACGCATCTTTAATTTCATGGCTGTAATCACCATCTGCAGCGATTTGGGGCCCAAGAAAATAAAGTCTGTCGCTGTTTCCATTGTTTCTCCGTCTATTTGCCATGAAGTGATGGAACCAGATGCCATGATCTTAATTCTTTTAATGTTGAGTTTTAAGCCAGCCTTTTCACTCTCCTCTTTCACTTTCATCAAGAGACTCTAGTTCCTCTTCACTTTCTGCCATAAAGGTGCTGTCATCTGCATATCTGAGGTTGTTAATATTTTCCCTGGCAATCTTGATTCCAGCTTGTGCAAAGGCCTAGCTACTGACAGTAACTTAGATGTCCAGTATTAATGGTTTAGTTTTAAAAAACACTTTATATATATATATATTCAGTTCACTTCAGTTCAGTCGCTCAGTCGTGTCCAACTCTGTGACCCCATAGACTGCAGCTCACCAGGCCTCCGTGTCCATCACCAACTCCCAGAGTTTACTCAAACTCATGTCCATTGAGTTGGTGATGGGCACAGACATTCAGACAATAGCAGATGGCAACTAGCCATTTCTGCCACAGAGATGTTAAGTAGATTCTTCAAGGGCAGTGAGTATTGAGTCACAAGGCTGCAATATGAATATAGGTAATATCATTTCGGGGAGAAAAGGAAGAAGGAGAATGGGAAAACAGAGGATGAGTTGGTTGGATGGCATCACCAACTCAATGGACATGAATTTGAGCAAACTGCGGGAGATGGTGAAGGACAGGAAAGCCTGGCATGCTGCAATTCATTGGATCGCAAGAGTCAAACATGACTGAGTGACTGAACAACAAATATCATTTCGGAAAGAAAGCACTCAAAGTTCACGTCTTGAACTTCAAGTGTACCAGTTAAGCCAAATGGGTGTGATGATGCTCCTTAGGTAGGAACCTAATGAGCATTAGGGCACTATTTCTCCCCCTCCCTGAGCACATGACTGTTCAGTCAGTGTTACATTATCCCTCTCTTCCCTTTCCTTCTTTTAGTCTCGCAAACACACATCAGATTCTGATACATCCTTCTCCCGGTACCCTCTCTACCTTCTAGGTATCACTCCCATCTTCCAGTCCTTACCGTCACAAATCCGTGAGGATTTTAAAATCTTCTGAGATGCCTATTATAAAAATATTAGATATTTTATTTTTCCAAATATAAAACTACTAGATGAAGTATTTTTCCCATTCTCACCATCTTCTTGAGGTTTTAATGCCTTACCCATTCTCTCTTCTACCCTTGATGATGCTGATTGAGAGAATCTAATATTTACTGAATATCTAAGTATGTACTGAATATTAAATGGCAGGACCTAAGTTGCATTGATCATGCTGTTTAGTGCTGTATGTAATATATCTTTAAATCTCATGACATTCTTATCAGATAAATATCATTATCTTATGATACATAAGTTCATTAAGACTCTGAGAGGCATAACAACTTATACAAGGTTACCACTAATAAGACAGAGCAAGCATTTGTTATCTTTTGTGGCAGAGACAAGCCAAATGTTCACCCTCCATTGTCTTATGCTCTGGTTCATTCCCAGCTGCTCTTACAAATAGATGGCATCTTCTAGGTTACGGTCAGTCCACTGTAGGCAATTGTGATATAACGATGTACAGGATTGGCTTGGAAGCATGGTCCTCAATCTCCTATGTTTTTTTTATTCCCATTTGCAGAAGCAAAAGACTTCCAGGAGATGGAGCTCCACAAGGGAAGAATTGTGGTTGAATTTCTCCTTATAGAAGAGTAACCTTGTAGCGTCTATTGATCATGATTTCAATGTCATGATCATTATGATTGTGAAACTGACTTAGAGTTCTTTGGTCTCACAATTATCATGACTGATCCTAATTAACACACTGTGCCCATTATCAACGTATTGCCTTGGTCCTCCAAATCCACCCTCTTTCCCAAGCTTTTTGCTTCTAGGTCTGGATGTTGTAAACATTGCAGACAGCACAGTATATGACTTTGTCAGTGGAGGGTGCTAGAGGAATGCTGGAGGAAAACTGGGCTTCTGTGCCTGGAATCAGCACTTTTATTCTTGCTTGTATGGTGCACTGCCAGAGGGCACCTTCCTTACCAGCAGACAGTGTTGTTTTTTTGTTGTTGTTGTTTGTTTTTTGTTTGTTTGTTTGTTTGTTTGCCAGAAAGCATTGGCAGTGATGGAGAGCAAGTAGTGGATGCCCTCTGGTGAGTTTCAGTGGTACCCCAGCAGGTAACTTCCCAGCGACTGGATTCTTGTTCACCAGCTCTGGCAGGAGGCACCTCAGCGAACATCACCATCCTATAGGTCTCAGCAATACCTTCTCCATCAAGGTCTGAATCACAGCTGGAGTCAAGAGGTAGGGAATGAAGAGACTGCCAAGTGTTTTCCTTCTTTGGATGCGCTTCCTAAAAGTGAAAGCTTTACCCTGCACCTTCAACTCCAGTATTTTGGGGGTTCTTTCTTTTTAATTAATCACTTTCACTAATCATTCCTTATATTAGATATTCTTTGTTCAGTTACTGTATAAGTAAAAGTATTAGTCGCTCAGTTGTGTCTGACTTTTTGACCTCATGGATTATAACCTTTGTCTATGGAATTCTCATCTCTTTGCTGAACTTTAACTGATACATTCACAAAATAAATATTCAACTTAAAAATTGGTGCCATCTAAACTACGGTGGTATGAAAATATGGTCACATCAGCCAGTCTTGAGCTTGACCATTGGCTTTGTCACTTGCTGGCTGTGTGACTTGGTTAAATATCTCTAACCTCTAAAGTTGGGTTGACTCTCATTTGTGAAATTGGTTTAATAATGACGATCTTGTGGCATTGTTATGAAGATAAAGTAGCATATATACAGTAGTGGACACAGTGTAGTTACTAAATAAGTAGCATTTTGTATAATAATTTACTACAGTAGCTTTTTTATTTATTTATTTTGGGGCGGTGCTCCAAAATCACTGCAGATGGTGACTGCAGCCATGAAATTAAAAGATGCTTGCTCCTTGGAAGAAAAGCTATGACCAACCTGGACAGCATATTTAAAAACAAGAGACATTACTTTACCAACAGAAGTCTGTCTAGTCAAAGCTATGGTTTTTCCAGTGGTCATGTATGGATGTGAGAGTTGGACTATAAAGAAAGCTGAGTGCCGAAGAATTGATGCTTTTGAACTGTGATGTTGGACAAGACTCTTGAGAGTCCCTTGGACTGCAAGGAGATCCAACCAGTCCATCCTAAAGGAAATCAGTCTTGAATATTCACTGGAAGGACTGATGCTGATGCTGAAACTCCAGCACTTTGACCACTTGATGTGAAGAACCACCGACTCATTTGAAAAGACCCTGATGCTGGAAAAGATTCAAGGCGGGAGAAGGGGATGACAGAGGATAAGATAGTTGGATGGCATCACCGACATGAGTTTGAACAGGCTCTGGGAGTTAGTGATGGACAGGGAAGCCTGGTGTGCTGCAGTCCATGGGGTCGCGAAGAGTCAGACACCACTGAGCGACTGAACTGAACTGATGGTAGCTTTTCAGCTCCTGTGATTTAGCATTAATTTATTTGTCATAGTCATGTGATTGTGTTCCTCCATAAACTCCCTATGGTTCTTTGTGTGCTATGTCCAAACAAACCATTTCTGAATGTAACTTAATCTTTGTTCTCTCATTTTTTTCCTTAAAGGGGATAACTGAATATCACTTTTATTAAAGTTAACCAGAATTTGAGTCATTTATCAAATTCCTTCTCATGCTTCTTTGGGGAGGGTCCATGACCCCACACTATTTTGCACTTTCACAAAATTTTTATTTTCCATGTCTTTTGGACTCCTCTCAATGTTCTCTTTCTCTCTCTCTCTGTAAAATAGAGATTCCCAGAACTTACTTTATGGAATTTCCGTAATAACTGTCTCCAGATTCTTGATTTGCAAACACCATCTGGTTAAAGCATTTTTTAATTTAATTTTTTATTGAAGCGTACATAGTTGATTTACAATGATTCAGGTGTACAACAAAGTGATTCAGTTATGTATATACATGTATAATAGATATATAATATATATACATTCTTTTTCAGATTCTTTTCCATTTTAGATTATTTCAAGATATTGAATATAGTTCACTGTGTTATAAGCAGGTCCTTGTTAGTGTCCTTTTTAGTAGCATGTATCTGTTAATCCCAAATTCCAATTTAAATTAGAATTTTTTAAAAAGTGTTCTTATATTAATTTCAAAATATTAATTTAAATACTACAAGTGGTATATTATGCCTATGAGAACTCATCTACAGTAATTTCACAATGTCATCTATTCCCAAAAATCATTTGTATGCTTTATTTCTTGGAGAAGGCAATGGCAACCACTCCAGTACTCTTGCCTGGAAAATCCATGGATGAAGGAGCCTGGTAGGTTGCAGTCCATGGGGTCGCTAAGAGTTGGACACAACTGAGCAACTTCACTTTCACTTTTCACTTTTTACTTTCATGCATTGGAGAAAGAAATGGCAACTCACTCCAGTGTTCTTGCCTGGAGAATCCCAGGGATGGGGGAGAGTGGGCTGCCGTCTGTGGGGTCACACAGAGTCAGACACAACTGAAGCGACTTAGCATGCTTTATTTCTAATCTTATAGGCCCCTTGTNTCATGTATGGATGTGAGAGTTGGACTATAAAGAAAGCTGAGTGCCGAAGAATTGATGCTTTTGAACTGTGATGTTGGACAAGACTCTTGAGAGTCCCTTGGACTGCAAGGAGATCCAACCAGTCCATCCTAAAGGAAATCAGTCTTGAATATTCACTGGAAGGACTGATGCTGATGCTGAAACTCCAGCACTTTGACCACTTGATGTGAAGAACCACCGACTCATTTGAAAAGACCCTGATGCTGGAAAAGATTCAAGGCGGGAGAAGGGGATGACAGAGGATAAGATAGTTGGATGGCATCACCGACATGAGTTTGAACAGGCTCTGGGAGTTAGTGATGGACAGGGAAGCCTGGTGTGCTGCAGTCCATGGGGTCGCGAAGAGTCAGACACCACTGAGCGACTGAACTGAACTGATGGTAGCTTTTCAGCTCCTGTGATTTAGCATTAATTTATTTGTCATAGTCATGTGATTGTGTTCCTCCATAAACTCCCTATGGTTCTTTGTGTGCTATGTCCAAACAAACCATTTCTGAATGTAACTTAATCTTTGTTCTCTCATTTTTTTCCTTAAAGGGGATAACTGAATATCACTTTTATTAAAGTTAACCAGAATTTGAGTCATTTATCAAATTCCTTCTCATGCTTCTTTGGGGAGGGTCCATGACCCCACACTATTTTGCACTTTCACAAAATTTTTATTTTCCATGTCTTTTGGACTCCTCTCAATGTTCTCTTTCTCTCTCTCTCTGTAAAATAGAGATTCCCAGAACTTACTTTATGGAATTTCCGTAATAACTGTCTCCAGATTCTTGATTTGCAAACACCATCTGGTTAAAGCATTTTTTAATTTAATTTTTTATTGAAGCGTACATAGTTGATTTACAATGATTCAGGTGTACAACAAAGTGATTCAGTTATGTATATACATGTATAATAGATATATAATATATATACATTCTTTTTCAGATTCTTTTCCATTTTAGATTATTTCAAGATATTGAATATAGTTCACTGTGTTATAAGCAGGTCCTTGTTAGTGTCCTTTTTAGTAGCATGTATCTGTTAATCCCAAATTCCAATTTAAATTAGAATTTTTTAAAAAGTGTTCTTATATTAATTTCAAAATATTAATTTAAATACTACAAGTGGTATATTATGCCTATGAGAACTCATCTACAGTAATTTCACAATGTCATCTATTCCCAAAAATCATTTGTATGCTTTATTTCTTGGAGAAGGCAATGGCAACCACTCCAGTACTCTTGCCTGGAAAATCCATGGATGAAGGAGCCTGGTAGGTTGCAGTCCATGGGGTCGCTAAGAGTTGGACACAACTGAGCAACTTCACTTTCACTTTTCACTTTTTACTTTCATGCATTGGAGAAAGAAATGGCAACTCACTCCAGTGTTCTTGCCTGGAGAATCCCAGGGATGGGGGAGAGTGGGCTGCCGTCTGTGGGGTCACACAGAGTCAGACACAACTGAAGCGACTTAGCATGCTTTATTTCTAATCTTATAGGCCCCTTGTCACTATTTATCTATTTACTTTGGGGATACTGACTGTCTCGTTACTATTAACATAAAACATTGTTCTTCCATCAGTCATGACTCTACCTATTTCCCTACTAGTAGAATATTTGAAGTAAAGACTCCAATGCTTATAAAAATCTCCTTTTTACGTGAGAATTGTTATTTTAAGTAAACTTTAGACACCTGAAGGAATCCTCATCTACTTTTCATGGGAATGTAAATTGGTGCAGCTAGTATGGAAAACAATATGAAGATTCCTCAAAAAATTAAGAATAGAACTACTATGTGATTCTGGGTATTTATCCAGAGAATGTGAGGACAGTAATTTAAAAAGTTATCTCCTCCCCTATGCTTATTAGTGCATTATCTACTGCAAGTAAGATATAGGAACTACCTAAGGGCTCATCAGAGGGTCAATGAATAAAGATGTGGTATATATATATATATGTATATATAAAATATAATACGAATCATCCATAAAAAAGAAGAAATCTTGCCATTTGCAACAGCATGGATAGGCCTTGAGGTTTTTATATTAAGTGAAATAAATCAGGTGGAGAAATAAGATTACAGTATGAGTTCACTCATTTGTGAAATTTAAAATAATTAAAATAAAGGAACACAACAAACACATAGATACAGGGATTATCAGAGGAGAAGGTGGATAGCAAGATGGCATGGGTAAGGGATCAACTGTATGATGACAAATGGAATCTAAACTTTTGGTTACGAGCATGCTATAGTGTAGAAGTAAAACTATAATATTATATCATAAAACTTATATAATGTCATAAACCAATAAAATTAGTTTGAAAAAAAAAAACATGGACCGGTACACAGATATGTGACTACAAAACCACTTTTAATTGTGTGGTTGTATTTTCAGTAGAGTCTGAGTTTCAAGTGGCAAAAGAGCAATTCAAAATGTCTCAGACAGATGAACAAAGAAACCAAAGAGGATTTTACTGCTTCGTGTGAACTGGCAAGTTAAAGTTTAAATCAGGGGTCATACACAGCTGGGCCAAGTCCTATCACTTCTCACCGCCCTCCTCTCTCTCAGGCTGGCCTCCTCGTCTCTCTGTGTATGGAATGAAAGAAAGTGTGAGCTGCTCAGTCGTGTCCGACTCTTGTGACCCCACGGACTGTAGCCCGCCAGGCTCCTCTGTCCATGGGATTCTCCAGGCAAGAGTACTAGAATAATGGAGTGGGTAGCCATGCCCTTCCCCAGGGCACCTTCCAGACCCAGGGACTGAACCGTGTCTCCTGCACTGCAGGCGGATTCTCTACCACCTGAGCCGCTATGGCTCACCTGCCATCTGTCGCATGTTACATGGGCTGAGAAGATGACGGCAATTTCCCCCTTCCCTAAAGCACTGATGGAAAGAGGCAGGAGGCACAGGAGAGGATTCTGCAGGTCGGTGGGATCACAGGCTCCTCTCTAGATCTGTCGCTTTAGCCAGGAGGGATGAGGGCCTTTGATTTGGAGGACATAAAGGAAGATGTGTTGAGTAGAAATCCTGCCAGAATCACATAATATATGTGGATATTATTTTTCATCATTCTCTTTCCTTATCCATAAAATGTGAAATCACTCTTCCCCCAATAGGGTGGTAGTGATGATGAAATGACATTACGTTTGAAAGTTACAGTGTAGAACTGAGCAATAAATGATAACTATTAATAATTATTGTAATAGTGAAATAAAAACGAGGCCTCTTTATGTAGCAGAAACAGAAACCATCTTCATTTCTTGAGCTGTAATGGTATCTTTTGCCTGTCTCATTACTCTCCCCAAGCGAAGAGCAAATTTAAAGAGCAGGGACCCATGACTTTTATTCCTCATGTTTCCATGACAACAACTATCACAGAGAAAGGAAAGAAACTAACATATATTGAGCACTCCGCATTTTAGTAGAGACCTTAACATGTGATCTACTTAAATGTACAGCAACTTGCTCAAGCAGTCACATGATAACTGTCTGTTCAGTGAATGCAGACTGATTGGTATTACACGTCTGGCATAAGGTAACTTCTTAAAAGTTCAGCCGAAGATGAAACAGAACATACACACTGTATTGTATTAGAAGTAATAGCAACTCTTTGATATTTCACATTAAAACAAAACTTTCATCAGGTTTCTCTAAGCTCTTTTGAAACAAAATTTCATCCTAAGAGAAAGCATAATCTGGGCCAACTGGAGTTTTGAATTTCAGAATCTTATGTCTACCACGGCAGTTTCAGTGAGCATATCGTATTTGCACGCCGTGTGCTCATTCATGTCTGACTCTTTGCTCCTCCTCTGTCCATGGAATTTTCCAGGCAATAATACTAGAGTGGGTTGCCATTTCCTCCTCCAGGGGATCTTCTTGGCCCGGGGATCCAACCAGCGTTTCCTATGTCTCCTGAATTGCAGGTGGATTCTTTACCCACTGAGCCACTGGGGAAGTAGGTATATACTAAATCCTGTGACTGAATATTACACATTCTGAGAGGCTATCAGTTCGTTCAGTCGCTCAGTGGTGTCCAACTCTTTGTGATCCCATGGACTGCAGCATGCCAGGCTTCCCTGTGCATCACAAATGCCTGGAGTTTACTCAAATTCGTGTCTGTTGAGTCAATGATGCCATCCAACCATCTCATCCTCTGTCATCCCCTTCTCCTCCTGCCTTCAGTCTTTCCCAACATCAGAATCTTTTCAAATGAGTCAGTTCTTTACATCAGGTGACCAAAGTGTTGGAACTTCAGCTTCAGCATCAGTCTTTCCAATGAATATTCAGGACTGATTTCCATTAGGATGGACTGGTTGGATCTCCTTGCAGTCCAAGGGACTCTCAAGAGTCTTCTCCAACACCACAGTTCAAAAACATCAGTTCTTTGGCTCTTAGCTTTATTTATAGTCCAACTCTCACATCCATACATGAGTACTGGAAAAACCATAGCTTTGACTAGACAGATCTTTGTTGGCAAAATAATGTCTCTTGTTTTTTAATATGCTGTCTAGGTTGGTCATAACTTTTCTTCCAAGTAGTAAGCATCTTTTAGTTTGAGAAACTATCAGATTGAACAAAATAAGTGGGTTTGTTGAGATGGAAAATCCACTCATCAATGCAGTGAAATACTGTTCATTTGCTCCTCAGAGGCATTTGCCCTCATCTTTGAGAGTTACTTTGACTAGTTCATCAGCACTTCTGACCTGTTTATTGAGATTTCTCATGCTCTCTTCTCTTACAGTACTGGGAAGTTGTATGGTGCTTGGGGACCCCAGAAAGCCAAGAATATTTTCAGACAGAAAAAAACTGAGATGCATGTAAATTTAAACCCATGTATAATGCTAGTTCCAACATCCGAGTGTGAGTCATGAATGGAGAAGTGATGAAAAAATAGGTAGATGGCAATAGTGGTATAAAGGATTCCCAGGATTTCTTCCTTTGGAAAAACGCCAGGACTATGCTCCGTAATGCCACGAATGTATTGCTGTGGGGGAAACAATAATCTCATACTGCTTTTTCCTATGGCCCTACTTTTCTTCTTGTCATAGTTTCATTCCTATTTGTTTGCACACTACACATTTCACCCATTTAAAGCATGATGGAATTAAGCTGCTGGGTTGGAGTCCTTGCTTTGCCGGTTGGTTTCTGTGTGAGCTTTGGCAAATTGCTCAATATCTGTGTACTTCAACTTCAATATAAAATGAGGAGATGAACACTTTTGTGTAGCGCTGCCATGGGCATTGGATGGCATAATAAAGTTGCCCATCACTGATTGTCCTATAGCATGTGTTCTATAAATAAAAGCTGATACAGCGCTATAAAGTGGTATGAGTGTTGATGACAGAATCAATCGAGAGCTGTGCAAATTGCAAGAAAATTGGCATCATTTACAGAGATAGACAGGCTTCCCAGGTGGCGCTAGTGGTAAAGAACCCACCTACCAATGTAGGAGACATGAGACCCAGGTTCAGTCCTTGGGTAGGGAACGGCAGGAGGGCATGGCAACCCACCCCAGTATTCATGCCTGGAGAATCCCTTGGACAGAGGAGCCTGGTGGGCTATGATCCATTAGGTCACAAAGTGTTGGACACGACTGACTCGACTTATCATGCCCTCACAGAAATAGGCAAGACTGAAAGTCTGTGCCATAGTGCTCATCTTTAAGGAATGGGTAGGATTTCCACCCAAAGAAAGGAAAAGAATATTGCAGACAGCAGGAAGAGCTAGCTGAACAAAGTAGTCTAAAGTGGCTAGATCCCAGTGTCCCAGGAAGAATGTATGTAGGCACATATATTCTGTTTGCTTAAATACATTTGGAGCGGCAGCCTCTGCATTTAGAAACAAATCATGTTTTCAGAAAAGATGTCTTGGTTTGGACATCTGACTTCTCTCTTGACTCATGGTGAATTATTTACATGTTTGTGTCTCCTAGCTGATCATAACACTTTAAGATCTGAGACCATGACTTAGTTATTCACATGTCCACAACAGCGCCCAGCCAAGTGTGAGGATACAGTCATTGTTCAACGAATATTCGTCAAGGGAGAGAAGGAGTCCATGAATATTCATTTTGCAGGCAGTATACATAACAATTTTCTGTGATGGATGAGGGTTATTATACTTAGTTCTGATCTTGCCATGCATATCTTAGACATATTTCAGTGCATGTTTAGATACAAAAGCGGTGGACTAGCGATTGCATGGTAATAAGGGCTATTGTCTCGATGCTCAGACATTTTAAGAGCCACAGCAACTATAACTCAATCAGATGTGAAAATCTCTGAACTGGGAGGTGATCTTTGGGAGCATTGATGGAGGAGCAGTGAGACTGGGAAGGAA
Organism: Neotragus moschatus; assembly: GCA_006410615.1. Classification (NCBI taxonomy): domain Eukaryota; kingdom Metazoa; phylum Chordata; class Mammalia; order Artiodactyla; family Bovidae; genus Neotragus; species Neotragus moschatus. Next base: position 1,238,714 of record SJYA01003201.1, on the reverse strand, counting down.
AGGAAAAAAAGGGGTGTGATAATGCGCAGGTTGCCACTGAGTGAAACTTGACTCAGCTGCACTGAAGGTCTGCACTGAGTGACTACCGCGAGGCTCAGGTGTATCCTGCCTGAGGGGTGAGGAAGCTGAAGTATTATCTACCAGTTTATGTTATTCTCAGATGTGGCTGCTCCTAAAGGCATTAACTCTGTAGCACTCCCATCTGTCCAGCGTACGAGACCAATATGCTTCAGGCAGCTAAAGACCATTTTAAGGTAGAATCGCGGGGATGTCAGGGGACTGCCATGGATTGTTCACTTCCTCTGCTTTTGTTGTCGTTACGCAGTCGCTCAGTCGTGTCTGACTCCCTGCAGCCCCATGGGCTGCGGCATACAGGCTTCCCTGTCCTTCAGTATCTCCCAGAGTTTGCTCAAACTCAAGTCCTCTGAATCCATGAGGCTATTCAACCATCTCATCCTCTGTCACCCCCTTCACCTCCTGCCATCAGTCTTTCCTTGGCTATGGTCTACCATAGCCCACTGCATGCATTACCCAGTTCATTCTGTCTTTTCACTGATTTTTTTTTTTTTAGATCACTTTTTATGGTTCCAAAAGAGAGACCAAGAAAGAGAGAACTTAAAACAGGAAGCCTGTATTTTCCTGCTGTAGTTAATCTTGAAGCTGTAACTGATATTCATCGATTCCCCCTTTATTACTTCCATTCCCTAGACCAAGCTGCTTCTCGTCCGGCTTATCGAGTCAGTCTTCGAGCCCTTAGAGGATGAGCGCCTGGTTGCTTGTCCTCATCAAGATGTTGTAGCTGCAATTGCCGTCTCGTTTCTCACCAGGGACGCATCCAGACGCAGGCCAGTGAGTCCCGTGATTTCCAGACATACTCCTTCCTGCTCCATTATTTAGCAACAATTCTATGGCCTCGTCACAATCAGGATGAATTACCCTTGTCCATATAGTAACTGCCTTCTCTGACTGCTGGCCCTGGGCATAAGAGCCAAGAATGATCAGGCTGCGGCCGAAATCATAGATTTCCTGTGTCCCCTGGTAGAACTCTCAAGAGTTCTAACCTAGCAAAATCTGAAGTTATAAAAAGTTACTTTTTTTCCCCAAGTTATTTTATTGGAGCATAGTTGATTTCCAATGTTGTGTTAATTTCTGCCATACATCACAGTGATTCAGATACATTCTTTTTTATACTCTTTTCCATTATGGCTAATCACAGGACATTGAATATAGTTCCCTGGGCTACACAGTAGGACAGGAAGCCCACTTTCTTAAGTGGATTATTTAAAGTGATAGCAGAAGGCTTTGTTCTCCCTTTTGATGCTAGCTACCTAGGACTCAGCACTACATTTACAGTCTCACTTAATAGTACAACCACATTTTGAACCATGCAGTCTCAAGACTGGATTACGGGGAGCAGGCACCACTGAACTTCTCACTGAAGTTGGCATCCCTCTTTTGAGGATGTGCCTTATTGGTTTCGGGGGACTTCCCTGGTAGCTCAGTGGTAAAGAACCCCCCCTGCAATGCAGGAGATGTGAGTTTGATCCCTGGGTGGGGGAGATCCCCTGAAGAAGGAAGCAGCAACCCATTCCAGTCTTCTTGCTAGGAAATCCTATGGATAGAGGAGCCTGGCAGGCTACAGTCCATGAGGTCACAAAAGATTTGGGCGTGACTTTCCCTGGCAACCCACTCCAATACTCTTGCCTGGAGAATACCATGGAGGGAGGAGCCTGGTAGGCTACAGACCATGGGGTTGCAAAGAGTCGGACATGACTGAGCAACTTCACTCACTTCTCTTCCCTGGTGGCATACAGATTAAAGCGTGTGCCTGGAATGTGGGAGACCCGGGTTCGATCCCTGGGTCAAGAAGATCCCCTGGAGAAGGAAATGGTAACCCACTTCAGTACTCTTGCCTGGAGAATCCCATGGAGGGAGGAGCCTGGTAGGCAGCAGTCCATGGGGTCGCAAAGAGTGGGACACAACTGAGTGACTTCACTTTCACTTTAGTGACTAAACAACCTTATTGTTCTAGTGAAGCGAGTGTCATCTGGGCTCTCCCAGGGAACATAATCGGTTGGTAGTTTCTTTGACATTACACAATAAATACATTATAACATGCCCACCTTTCTGAGACCTTGGAACTCTTCTCTAATGCTTTGCCAAGGTGGTTCTGGCATAACCACATCATTTATTTTAGGCCAACATCATTTCCAAGCTTTTAAGGGCTATTCCAGTAGCACGTTGGGATCAGCTCCAGGTGTACTTGCCAGAATGTTAAAAATTAACTCACATAAGAGTGCTCTCAAACAAATAGATTGTTATCTGATCTTACGTTCTGTCCTCTCTGATCCAGTGTCTCCAGACCAGTTCCTCAGAATATCCTCCTGATTCCTAGAAGCAATCATTAGGCAGGTTCAATAGTTCATTTGATTAATAATCCATCTCATCTTGAAACATGGATCATACTTTTCCACTCAAGTCATACTGAGATTTGATCCTAGTTATTTGTCTAGAAGCAATGAAGGGAGGTGGGAGCAGAGCTTGAGAAGGGAAACATCCCCTTATAAAACATCCTGCTGATGTGGGGTTTTAACGTGGTAACCGGCTGTTCTCCACGGGAGAGGGTAAGGGCCTCTTTTTCTGGAGCAGAGTTTCAGAAGACTCTCTGGGTTCAAGCTTCTTAAGAGCATCTACCCAAATGATTCCTCGCATGTTTCAGTGTGACTCTTTCCCTATGAAGACCCTGATTTTAGTGGAGAAGGCTTGCTAGCTCTGTGAACTTGGCCTCCTTTACATTTTTTTTTCCTAAAATCAAATCTTCGGCCTGATTTTCAGCATGGTCTATCCTGGAGCTGAAGGAAGTGAGGGTCACTTTGATTGCTGGTTGGAAGTCTTTAAATTTTTACACCAAATCTCGAGTCGAGTGTTGACTGCCACAAGCCTGTAATTTTTTCCCCTTGTAGAGTTTCATGGAAGTTAATGAACTCTGCAATTGCATGTCTTTCCAACACAAGAGCAATACAAGATTTACTTTTGACTGTATTCTATCTCAATCCACCTGATGAGACTGTTAGTAATTATGATGCTATAACTGGCCAGGGATTGGCTCCCCCATATTATCCACCAGTAAAGGGGTCCTCACTGCCACCTAGGTAGTGAGTATTCTGATCCAAAAGCTGGTATCAAGCCTCAGCTTCCTAAGCCACTTCTGTCCCAACTAACTTGGGTGGGTTTTGGTTTCTACCATAAGACCCTGAAACAAGGATTTGAGTGAACGTAGCTTATCTAGAAAGTGACCCAGGAAGCACTTGTAGAAGAGGGAGGCAGTGAGGAAAGAAGGAAATGAAGCTAATAAGGATGAAAGCCAATCAGGATGAAATGAAGACCATAAAGGATGAGGCAGGTGGGAAGGTCTCCCCTCTGCGAGCCAAGGGCTCTTAATCCCACTGTGGGTGTCTAAGAAACTGCAGAGAGCATGCTCAGAACTGGTCTTCCTAAAAGAAAAAAAACCTAAGGTATTTATCCCCCAATCCCTGCTGTCATTGGTTGAGGGTTGCTCTGAAGATATCAACTCACTGGCCTGCCTGCCTCATGGATCAAGAGTTCCAGGGGCCAGAGAATGCCCTTAGGGAAAGGATCACAGGACAAATAATAGGAAGGAGTGTGGTTGGTATTTATGGAGACAATGAATGCCAAGATAATATGGGTAGGACACCCCCTAAAAAAACATCTGTTACCAAGTTCCTATGAGTATATTATCAACACCAATGAAAACTAATGCCCTTCAAGAGTAGTAGCTACCTGCAGCGTACCTGCCCCACAGCCATCGTGTAAAGCAAGACATCAACATGTGTGTTTCAGTAGTTTCTCTGTATGTGGATTGGTTTGGCAGCTTTCCTGACCAGAATATATGAAAATATATTCCTCTGCTTAACCAACAATTGTGTACATATGCTGCTCGCACTCTTGGCCTACATGCCAATATGAACTGTAGATACCGATGAGAGAGGCCTGGCTCCTCTCAGTTGTAACAGTACCTACCCTTCCTTTAAGTGCGTCCCTCACATCCCTTTTTGGAAATTAAATTTTAGAAATGGGTTGAGAGAACAATGGACACACAGTCAAAAAAAAAAAAAAGTTCAGAATACTGAGAAACTTGAAGCACTTGCAGAAATAAGGAAACAGCATCTTTTCATGTTTTATTTTTCACTTGTGAAAATATATATAATATATATTACACATACGGAAGAGTCCCACAGCTCGGGTTAGAGAAAGCTAACAGAAAGGCACATACCAGGGGAGGTCTTTTCATAAAGTTTTCAGAGAAACCAACATTGAGGGCACGGCAATGGATAATAAAAGCAACGAAAGCTCAGGAAGCCTGTGTCCGTGACTCTGAAGAGCTAAATCAGAGACAACTCCAGGTCTGCTGAGGATGGAGGTCATCTCTGGAGAAAGGACGGCTTCTGCTTAATAGGCCTGTCAGAGCAGCAGCAGATGTACTGAGGTCTGGACAAAGACACCAGGGGCAAAGTGAAAGCCAGCGCTTAACTTGACAGCTAGTCTGTTCTTGTCCCCTTTCTCTTTCAGACCTGAGGCCCTGGCTGACCCAAAGAGGCAAGTAATAGGGCCAACTCTGTTTGTGCAGAATTACAGTCAGCTACAAGGCAGAATTTTGTAACAGACTAAATATTTTAAAAGCTTGTAAACACTGGGCTGATGCTGTGGGGGGGGGGAGGAACATAAAAAGGAACATTTGCTATTTCTCTTGGAGGAAAGAAAGTTACAGGCATAGGTCTTTGGCTTGCCCCAGGTGTATCCCCATTCTGATATTTATCCAAGACGGTAGGATTTGAGACGCAATTCATGAGATGATGGATTCCTCCCGCCATACTCCAGCACAGGAGCCAACTAAGATTTGGAACAGCCGGAGCAGCTGACAACCCTGGGTGATGTGAGATGCGGCTTCACGATGTCAGGCTGAATGGACTCCATCAGGTCACACTCATTGGCAAGTATATGTTTCACCAGGCACCTGGAGGCCTCATCAATGTTGATATTTTCCTAAGGGGAGAAAACAGCTTTTAGTATTCAGTAGTCTAGAATAACACTAGAGCAGAGATTTATATGAAAACAAAGGGCAGCATTTAAATCTCTGTCTAAACCCTGTCCCACGCATCCTCTTTCTATTCCCCTCGCTCTCGTTTATTCCTTCTAAGAACTTTACATTTTAGTCTCTCACAAAAGTAGATATATGGATTTGTTTTGTAAATATTCATTAACACATTTTTGCTCATTCAAGCTCAACCCTGAGTTCACTTGCTATGAAAGCTTACGGTCACTTTTCGAGTTCCAGAAACAACAAACCTCTCCCATGTAACAGCCTTAATAAAAATTCCTCTGAAGGTTTCTAAATCTAAAACAAGGTGAAGTTCTGGTGGTTTTTTGTTTGTTTGTGATGTTGTTGTTGGTCTTACTGGTTTTTTCTTTTTTTTCCTTACTGGTTTTTATACCAGAATTCATTCACACCCCCAAATCAGTGGCTGAAAGCAGCAAAGTCATAATTGTCACTCATCCTACGTGCATCATAGGATACCTGGCTTTTCCGCCATCAACCTAGGCCAAGAGAAATTCCACCTCTGTGCTTGACATGCTTGCAGAAGCAGGGAGAAAAGAACATGGTGAATTGAGCACTGGCTCTTATTGCTTCTGGAGAAAAGGGAAAGGGAGACACAGCATTTATCCGCCCATGTCATTGTCCCTTGAAAGTCATGTGTTCACGCCCAACTTCAGAGCGGCCAGAGTAGTGCAGTCCTGACATTGGACTGAAAGCTGGAGAGCCAGAATTCACGTCCCTGGGCTTCCCTTTCCTGGGCTATGTGACAGTCTGGATGATAATGCACGTGCTGCGTGCTCAGTCGCAAAGATAAAATGTGGGATATCATATCTGTCCACAGGTAAGACAACTTAAATTGAGAGAGATTAAGAGACACCTCCCAGCACCAAGCTCATATAGCAGAAGGGTTTGAGGGCCAGAATTCACAACCAGATGTGCCTGGCTCTTACCAAGTTTTATTCCTTTTTCAACTTTCCTAAATCAAGAGCAATAACAAAAGTTCTTACTACAATGTTAGGACCAGCGGGTGCAAAATAAATCTTAGATTCTTTCTCTTTCATAAAGCGAGTTTTAAGCATTAAAAAGGGCCCTCCTGGATAAGCAATATAAGTTAGATTTGACAGTAGTATTTTTAAACCTCCACTCCTATATTAACTTGCCAGTAAAATAGAGTTCTTTCATTTTAAAGCACAAATTGGCAAAATCTACTAATGAAGAGAGTGAAGTGTGGATGAATGAATGAAAATCCATCATCCTCATGAGAAAAACAACTAAAACTTAAGTCAAATTAGTGGCAGCCTAGCAGGGTCATTTTAGTAAATGACAAGATGACGCCAGTGAAATTGTGACTTATAACAGATTAGCTGGTGGTGTCAGGACTAGGATGTGAGATTATGGAGGATGGGGCTCTAGACTAAGGAAACCATCAGAGCCAAGGAATGGCTGTGCCTACTTTTAGATTATACATGGGAACAGGGTAGCAATTCATGATGACTCACAGTCATTCAATATAAATGCTTTAGATGCTTTCAAGTACGAGACATACAAAGACAACACTAAAGTCTGTCTTTGCGAGAACTTATACTAGCAAGGTAAACAGCAGAGGTATAATAAGGTGGAAAAGGGCGTCTGGAACCTGACTACTATGAGCCTTGAATGAGAACTTGGCCAGATAGAGCCACTGAGATTTGTTTGCAAGTGAAGTGTCAAAAAACACAATTCAATACAAATCCATTACTAGGCAAAACTATATGGACCCTTGGGTGGTGGTGGATTAGTCACCAAGTCATGTCCAACTCTTGCAGCCCTATTAACTGTAGTCCACCAGGCTTCTATATCCATGGAATTCTCCAGGCAAGAATACCGAAGTGGGTTATCATTTCCTTCTCCAGGGGATCTTCCTGACCGAGGGATCAAACCCATGTCTCCTGCATTGGCAGGTGGATTTTTTACCAGTAAACCATCAGGGAAGCCCTGGACCCTTAGTACTCTTTTTAATCACTTAATTTATCAGTGAGCACTTGGGAAATACTTATTGTGTGTACCATGGTTGTCATGGCACATCTATTTCAGATTGGAACCTATCAGAGGAAGCCAGGAAGAGGAGCAAGCGCTATACTGACCACAGGCATTCTACAGAAGAGCACAGGACATAAATACACATAGCACAGCCTGGAGCCAACATCACAGCTCCCTCTCTGGTGGTGTGACCTTGGGAAAACTGTTTCAACCCTCCCCACCTTAGTTTCCTCATCTGTAAATGGAATCTACTTTACTGATGACTGTAAGTTAATAACATGGTAACACTTACAATATGCAAGACACTTAGAACAGTGAAGAGGACATAGCATACGTTTAATAAACATTATCTACATCTCAGTTCAGTCACTCAGTTGTGTCCAGCTCTTTGTGACCCCATGAACTGCAGCACACCAGGCTTCCCTGTCCATCACCAACTCCTAGAGCATACTCATACGCATGTCCGTCAAGTCAGTGATGGACTTTAGTTTGGCATCAGTCCTTCCAATGAATATTCAGGACTGATTTCCTTTAGGATGGACTGATTTGATCTCTGTGCAGTCCAAAAGACTCTCAAGAGTCTTCTTCAACACTACAGTTCATAAGCATCGATTCTTTGGCACTCAGCTTTTTTTTATAGTCCAACTCTCACATCCATACATGACTACTGGAAAAACCACAGCTTTAACAAGACAGATCTTTGTTGGCAAAATAATGTCTCTGCTTTTTAATATGCTGTCTAGGTTGGTCATAGCTTTTCTTCCAAGGAGCAGTTCAGTTCAATTCAGTTGCTCAGTTGTGGCTGACTCTTTGGGATGCCATGGACTGTAGCACACCAGGCTTACCTGTCCATCACCAGCTCCTGGAGCCTACTCAAACTCATGTCCATCAAGTCGGTGACGCCATCCAAACATCTCATCCTCTGTCTTCCCCTTCTCCTCCTGTCTTCAATTCTTCCCAGCATCAGTGTCTTTCAATGAGTCCATTCTTCGCATCAGGTGACCAAAGTATCAGAGTTTCAGCTTCAGCATCAGTTCTCTCAATGAATATTCAGGACTGACTTCCTTTAGGACAGACTGGTTGGATCTCCTTGCAGTCTAAGTGACTCACAAGAGTCTTCTCCAACACCACAGTTTAAAAGCATCAGTTCTTCAGTGCTCAGCTTTCTTTATAGTCCAATTCTCACATCCATACATGACTATTGGAAAAACCACAGCTTTGACTAGATGGACGTTTGTTGGCAAAGTAATGTCTCTGCTTTTTAATATTCTGTCTAGGCTGGTTATAACTTTTCTTCCAAGGAGCAAGTGTCTTTTTGTTTTATGGCTACAGTCACTATCTGCAGTGATTGTGGAGCCAAAAAAATAAAGTCTGTCACTGTTTCCATTGTTTCCCCATCTATTTTCCATTAAGTGATGGGACCAGATGCCATGATCTTAGTTTTCTGAATGCTGAGTTTCAAGCCAACTTTTTCACTCTGCTCTTTCACTTTCATCAAGAGGTTCTTTAGTTCTTCTTCACTTTCTGCCATAAAGGTGATGTCATCTGCATATCTGAGGTGACTGATATTTCTCCCAGAATTCTTGATTCCAGCTTGTGCTTCATCCAGCCCAGCATTTCTTATGATGTACTCTGCATATAAGTTGAATAAACAGGGTGACAGTATACAGCCTTGACATACTCCTTTCCCAATTTGGAATCAGTCTGTTGTTCTATGTCTAGTTCTAACTGTTGCTTCTTGACCTGCATACAGATTTCTCAGGAGGCAGGTCAGGTGGGCTGGTATTCCCATCTTTTGAAGAATTTTCCACAGCTTGTTGTGATCAAAACAGTGAAAGGTTTTGGCATAATTGATAAAGCAGAAGTAGATGTTTTTCTGGAATTCTCTTGCTTTTTTGATGACCCAGTGAATGCTGGCAGTTTGATCTCTTGTTCCTCTGCCTTTTCTAAAAGCAGCTTGAACATCTGGAAGTTCATGGTTCACGTACTATTGAAGCCTGGCTTGGAGAATTTTGAGCATTACTTTGCTAGCATGTGAGAGAAGTGCAATTGTGTGCTAGTTTGACCATTCTTTGGCACTGTCTTTCTTTGGGATTGGAATGAAAACCAACCTTTTCCAGTCCTGTGGCCATTCTGAGTTTTCCAATTTGCTGGCATATTGAGTGCAGCACTTTCACAGCATCATCTTTCAGGATTTGAAACAGCTCAGCTGGAATTCCATCACCTCCACTAGTTTGTAGTGATGTTTCCTAACGCCCACTTGACTTCTCATTCCAGGATGTCTGGCTCTAGGTGGGTTATCACACCATCGGCATTATCTGGGTCATGAAGATCTTTTTTGTATAGTTCTGTGCATTTTTGCCACCTCCTCGAAATATCTTCTGCTTCTGTTAGGTCCATACCATTTCTGTCCTTTATTGTGCTCATCTTTGCATGAAATGTTCCCTTGGTATCTCTAATTTTCTTGAAGAGATCTCTCATCTTTCCCATTCTATTGTTTTCCTCTATTTCTTTGCACTGATCATTGAGGAAAGCTTCCTTATCTCTCCTTGCTATTCTTTGGAACTCTGCATTCAGATGGGTGAAAGTGAAATTGAAGTCACTCAGTCGTAACCGACTCTTTGTGACCCCGTGAACTATACGGTCCATGGAATTCTCCAGGCCAGAATACTGGAGTGGGTAGCCTTTCCCTTCTCCAGGGGATCTTCCCAACCCAGGGATCAGATCCAAGTCTCCGGCATTGCAGGTGGATACACATGGGCACATCTTTCCTCTTCTTCTTTGCCTTTAGCTTCTCTTCTTTTCTCAGCGATTTATCTACATATTCTCCTCATTCAATCATCAGGAGAACATGATAATGCGTGTATTCTATTCCTTTACTTTGCAGCTGAGGAAACTGAGGTTGAGAAGGGGTAGGTGGCTGGCCCCGAGCAAGATGTGTCTAAGGAGAACAGTAAACACGAATGTTTGCCATGATCTCTATAATATACTAACTGCAAAAAGGCAAGCTGTATAGTGTTTAGGGCACAGCCTTATCTCAAGTCCCCCTGAGTATTTTCCCCAAATAAATAAAGGAGCGCAGTATAAACAGGGCATGAAGCTGGAGTCGGGGCCTCAGACAAGGCTGCTCTGCACTGCTGGTCCTTTGCCTTTCTGTTCACTCTTAAAGTCACAGCCAAAGTCTAGACCAGCAGAAGGGAGAGCAATACAGAATGAACTTCCCTCTCCCTTTCCTGTGAAACATGAACATGAACAATCAAACCCTGCCTGGTAAAACTCTAGGTGTGGACCTTTGGGGCAATTAGATCGTGATATAACTGACTGTGCTTCTTGGCAGCCAAGTAGACACAGCCAGGCCCACCTTTTCTAAGTGATTGCTGAGAATCAGCTGTTGGTTTAAGTGCAAAATACTACCTGGGAATTTTTATTGACATTTCTTCTAGAGAGTTTTAATAACACTTTCAGGAGGCTCTTTCGCAGTAAAGGTAATTTATCCATCCTATGACTTCCAAGATACATACACTTAGACTGAATCGGGCTGTGATTTCTTTACGTATTTGCAGTATGACAAGGTGGTCTATTGTGCTGACTACTTTAGGCTGATATGTGCTCATCTTCACATTTCTGCTCAGCATCTTTTCATTTATATCAATAAGCTTGCCCCAAGAAGTAGGCTTAAAATGCCCAACAAAGCATTTTGGTAAAAAAAAAAAAAAAAAAATGGTGGTAACCACCATAGTATTATTGAAGGTCCACTCTGCTGGACATATAGCAGGTGCTTTACTTATGGACACATTGTTCACATCCAGTCTTTACAAAGATCTATTAAAGAACTAAGCCATATTTTAAAAGTAAGGAAACTTTAACCTTTACCAAGGTTAAGTAACTTAACTAAAACAGAGTAAGAGCTTGTTCAATCTGTCATTCCAACCAAATAGGCCTAACTCCATTTTCTATCCTGCTCCCATATATGACATGATCTTATCTCTAAGATTAGAACAGATATTAAAGTAGTTTTATTTCTAAATCAGCAGTACGCAATCCGGGCCGCATATTCATTCAGCGAGTTCAAGAAAATTGGTTGCCAGGGCCCTCCTTCCAGACATTGGTCTGGGATGAGGCCCAGCATGAGTATTTTTTTTTGTTGTTTTTAAGATTTTCCACTTCTTTGAAATGTGCCTTCAGATTTCAGACACACTCATATCATTAAGAGATACATATCATATCATTAAGAATGTCTTTAAAGATGCTTCTTTCATTTCAATCGTGAACTCTCTGGAAATAGCATTTAGTGTAGCGATTTTAAGCTGCAGTGATTTTGATCTTCCCAGAGAGAAAGGCATATAAATCTAACTATCTGAGGTCTTGGGTACATGTCAGTTTTTTTAATTAGCTCTTTAGAACATCTGTCTGGTGGCAAATTATTTAATCTCTGACCCCCCTAGTGCCAGAGAGCAAGAACATCCTAGCAGAAGACGTTCACTTCTGCCTCGTTAGAAGCTGGCAGAGAATTCATCCTCCTCTAATCTTTCCAAATACATCACCCTCCAACACACCAAGTGTACCAGGCCCTCTGAGGTTAGGGTACTAAATTCCTCAGCTCCGTGAGATTTTAATTAGAGCAGATGGCCCACCAGATAATAATGCCAGTGCAAGAAGTCTTATGCAGAACAAGTGCTTTGAAAATACTTTCTTTAAGAGGATCCCGCGCTTGTTTAGGGAGTGCATAAGTGCCAAATCTTCTGTGAGCTCCCATTGACTGTGGGTCCAGTCTAATGTGGGGCAAGTGCAATGGACACGCGAATTTCTGTCTGTACAGTGCGTTTTTTTCCCTCACCCCCCAGATCACTCCTCCCTTCCTTTGGGAAACTACTTCCTCCCACTGTCAGTCGGGACTTCTCCTGAGACTCCTCTAAACTGAGCCCGACATCTCAGAACTCGTTCTTAGAAGCTGGAATTTCATGTAATCTTCACGACAAAGCCGAGATGGGAAGGACTGACATTATTTGATAGAACAGGAAAGTGAAGTTCAGAGCGGCTAAAAGGACATAGTCAAGGTCTCAGAGACAGTAAGGGACAAAATCTGGCTTCCAATCCAACCCTCAAAGGTTCTATATCTTCTCTTCTCCACCTCATTCATGTCTTATAGTTCCCGGCCGACAGTTTGTAAGGGCCCAAGCAAGGGTCTACCTCAATCCAGAGCCTATAGTTTTGCATTTTGCCACATGTTCTCAATGAAAGGAAGACAGATCTGAAAGTTATCAGACTTTGGTCTACCTAATGGGCACTGGGAAGGACGGGTGGAATCATATTGTCACTGATTTCAACACAGGATAGAGTCCCATTGTCAGCATGGACATATGAAGGAAGAGAAGATTCACAGATAAGATCAGCTCCAAAGACCGTGTCCCTCTGACAATAACTCCCCTATCCCCACTGTCACCCAAGTTGAGCCCCTGTCCCTCACGCACTAGATGTAAAAGTCCATCTCACACCCTCTCTCTCCCCACTTTCCTACCTTACAGCCCTTTCTCCTTATCTCCCTCTTATCCCTCTCCCAGCACCTCGAGCCCCAGTCCAACCATGGAGCATCTCCAAGTTTATAGAGAACCACCCAATATTAAAGAGAGAGGGAAATTAGACATCACTAATTCAGGTGATGCACTAATTCAGCCTGACTTTGATGCATTAGGAAATTAAGGCAACAGAGGAGGGAAGTGACGTGCTGGGCATCACACAGGCTACCTCTTAGTTTCCCAAGTAGCACTACTGGTGAAAAATCCACCTGCCAATGCAAGAGACATAAGAGACACGGGTTTGATCCCTGGATTGGGAAGATTTCCTGGAAATGGCACCCCACTCCAGTATTCTTACCTGGAAAATGCCATGGGCAGAGGAGCCTGGTGGGCCGGCTACAGTCCACGGGGTTGCATAGAGTCAGACAGGACTGAGCAATCAAGCTCTCAGCTTACACAGTAGTAAAGAATTTGCCTGCCAAGCAGGAAACACGAGTTCAATCCCTAGGGCAGGAAGATGCCCTGGAGAAGGAAATAGCAACCCGCTCCGGTATTCTTGCCTAGAGAACCCCATGGACAGAGGAGCCTGGCGGGTTGTAGTCCACAGGCTCACAAAGAGTCGGACACTTCTACCATGATTAAAGGCTTCCATGCCGACATCTCTATGTGCCGAGTAGAGGACTGAGACTAGAACATCGCTATCCCAGGCAGTAATGGAAAGAGAAGGAGGCTTGGAGTCAAACTTGGAAATTTGGTTGCCATTTACAGCATGGCCAAGGGCAAGTCCAAAGCCTGAGCCTCCTTTGCTTAGTCTGTAAAATGAGGCTAATGACAACTGTAGTTCATAAGGCACCTGTTAGATTAAAGGATACACACAGATGAAGCAACTAGACAACACATATGCGCCCTCAGATGAATACGTGCTTCGTTTTTGGATCTGCCTCTCTTTACCTTCTCCCTTTAGGTCCTTCTTCAGTGATCACTTTTCATAAGAAGTTGCTTCTAGCTCCCCCAGGCTGAGACAAGTTCTCCTCTTTGTGGGCACCTATCGCTAGTCAACATGATGGCTTGTTTGTCTGTATTTTCACAGCACAGGAGGCTCCTGGGGGCTCACTGCTGTAGCCTAGTGTCTAGCAGAGTGCCTACAAGTAGTAGGCACTTGGAAGATATTGGGTAAGTGAATGAATGAATGTATGACCTAATCAAGGAGGCCCTCAGAACAGCAACAAGTTCAGGTTTCAGCCTGAAGATAATTTCAGACGTGAGTTATTTCTGCAGGGGGTAAAAAGGAAAACATATGCACAACAGAATTTACTTCACAAGTCTAACCGCCTGTTCTTATCTTGTGTTCCAGCTACGATTTGACACAATTCTTTTTAGGTAAAATGAAGGAAGACTGACTGAACCAGTTTATAAAAATTGAGCTGAACTGCTAAAGGCTTTGCAGTTGAGTGGACCTATGTCAGAGTACTGACTTTTCTCTTTTAAAAATAACTTTTCATATCTTGTTGCTTCAAAAACTATTCAGGTGACCTATGCTATTTAATAAGTAGGGGAACTTAGAAAAACACTTAATTTTTCTGGACCTTACCTACAATTTAAAGAGAATAACACCCACTTGACAGAATTAGCATGATTAGAAATATCTTATTTGGGGCAAAAAGTAGAAGGTAGGTAACATTATGTATTTTAATGACTCTATCTTATACATAATTATTTTAATATCATCTTCTCCTCTTAAGAACTTTTATGAAACTTAATGGAAGGTCAATTCTACCTGAAGAATTTATGTAGTTTATCTTCTCTTTACATATGCTCCTTTTATCCAGCCCTTAACTCATTTTTTAGTAGAGAGTTTGAAATCTTTACTTTTTCAGAAAGTATTGTTGGAATGAAAAGTTGAGAGCTGAGAAAACTGAAATGTTGTAAAGCTGAGAATGCTGCTGTGTTTGCAGGCCAAACTGAGGACATAAACCCAGGAAATAGCCTCTTGATAGCTCTGAGCGACTGTTCTGAAGACGGAAAGGAGAAGCCTGGATACATAGGAGGTTTTGCAACAATAATCCGGTAGTCAGAATATCAAAAAATTACAAGTTATGACTAACCTAGATAGCATATTCAAAAGCAAAGACATTACCTTGCTGACTAAGGTCTGTCTAGTCAAGGCAATGGTTTTTCCTGTGGTCATGTATGGATGTGACAATTGGACTGTGAAAAAGGCTGAGTGCTGAAGAATTGATGCTTTTGAACTGTGGTGTAGGAGAAGACTCTTGAGAGTTCCTTGGACTGCAAGGAGATCCAACCAGTCCATTCTGAAGGAGATCAGCCCTGGGATTTCTTTGGAAGGAATGATGCTAAAGCTGAAACTCCAGTACTTTGGCCACCTCATGCAAAGAGTTGACTCATTGGAAAAGACTCTGATGCCGGGAGGGATTGGGGGCAGGAGGAGAAGGGGACGACAGAGGATGAGATGGCTGGAATGGCATCACTGACTCGATGGATGTGAGTCTGAGTGAACTCCGGGAGAAGGGACAGGGAGGCCTGGCGTGCTGCAATTCATGGGGTCACAAAGAGTCGGACACGACTGAGTGACTGAACTGAACTGAAGGAAAACCAGATACCACAAGTGAAGGAATTCAGTGTTTTTCTGTGTATGGGAAAATGCAAGGGTCTGGGCTCAATGAAATTATTCCTTTGATACGCACATCAGCTGTCTGGGGCCAATATCCTGGGCTTTTTCATCCTGAGTCTCCTCAAGGGTGGCTGCAGTAGCTGACTGCTAAGTGGAGGGCATCCTGTTTCTACCCTGAGATCCCTCAGGGCTCACTGTGAGGTGGCTGTAATATGATGGTTTGATGGCTGCAACATCCTTTGTTTAAAATAATGTTCTCTTATAGAAAATGTACAGAAACAAGTGAAGACATACAGAAACAAGTGTGTGCGTGCTAAGTCGCTTCAATCCTGTCCAACTCTTTGTGACCCTACGGACTGTAGCCCTCCAGGCTCCAAGAGACCCTTAAGGGAAGAATACTGAGTGGGTTGCCATGCTCTCCTCCAGGGGGCCAGAGGAGCTTTTAAACATCCTGTTTAGAATAATACTCTCTTGGGCGAAAACATATAGAGAAAAGAACTATGAGTAAAAGTGAATGTGTGGATAAAACTAAACAAATCCATCTTTCGATCCCCTTTTTATATTAGGAAGGTCATGATGCTAGCTAGCTACCAGAACTGTGGCCCCAACCCTAGAATCTATGTCTACTCTTCACCACTAACCCCTGATGCCTAACTCCTAAATTCCTCAGTCAGATATCAAGTCATTCTTAGCCTGGGCAACCTCGCTGAGGCAGCACTTTATATGTGCTATATAATTTTTCCTCTTCCTGACGTGGAATAACATTATCCTTTTCTTCCTTCTACACACTTGTAATAGGGGGAAAAAAAAAAAGGAGGTGATACATCAATTTGAAGTTCCTATCATGTAATATTGAAAGATCATGTAACTAAACGAAATAATTCATTTTTCAGCAAGTCATCATTGAGCACGCTCCAGGGACCAGGCACTATTCATCAACGTCCACACTCTGTGCTTTCTTACACTACAGAGTTAGCCAGGCTGTGACTATCTCATTAGCCCAGGCCTCTTCCGCCCCTGCTTTGAGATGAGGACGCTGATATGCTCCTTTCTCACAATCAGATTCTGACATTTCAGCCTGAGTCAGCCCTGTGTAATCGCCTCTCTTCTCTGATCATAGGCCTTCATTTTTTTCCCACGGCAAGCGTCCTCAACACTCCTGCCAGGTTGTCTCCTGACCACTCTCATTAAAGTGTGCTGATGGTCATGCCTCAATCCCATTTCCAGCTCAAAAACTCGGGGTTGGCTCCCACTGCCTGCTCAAAATCAGTGCAGACCCTGATATTTGACCCTTGACACTTGACCCTTGACCCTTGAGGGCCAGCCAGCTCAGCCACGACTTGACTCTGCTGTCTCCTCTCCCCTGGTTCTCCTCACTTGGCTAAGTTTCAGCTGAGCTAAGCCATAGGCCATTCCCTCCATGTGTTTTGCTTGGGTTATTCTTATTCCATCCGTATCTGCCAAACACAATTCATTTGGAAGAATATAGCTGCTGGTGTCTACTTGATTCACAAGGATTCCATTGCGTTCTGCTTTGAAGTTTTGGATAAAACTCAAGTACATTACCCGGTTTTCGAATCTTTTAGTTATTTTCAATGTTTATTACTTGTGCATGTACTTACTGAAGAGGAACAGTGTGGTAGCAAGACTCTATACTAGCTTCATCAGTGCTAGCTGGGGAACCTCAGAGAAGTCACCATAACCTCACTCTCCTCATTCTGTGCCTCAGTTACTTTACCTATAATCTGTGATTAAAATAACGACAGTTTTGCAAGGTTGTTGTGAATGTCTATAAGATGAGATGAGATATTTGAAAGAATGCAGCAACAGTTTACGCATGCAAGAGCCCCTGAGAAGAAAATACACCACTTTGGAAATAATCCGACATTGCAAAGTAAGTTTTATATGAGAATGTTTGAAGGGACAAACGTACTTCATTGTCAGAGTAAGATATCTTAAAGCAGGTTTTGCAGTTTTGTAAGGTGGTACCAAGGGAAAANACTCGGGGTTGGCTCCCACTGCCTGCTCAAAATCAGTGCAGACCCTGATATTTGACCCTTGACACTTGACCCTTGACCCTTGAGGGCCAGCCAGCTCAGCCACGACTTGACTCTGCTGTCTCCTCTCCCCTGGTTCTCCTCACTTGGCTAAGTTTCAGCTGAGCTAAGCCATAGGCCATTCCCTCCATGTGTTTTGCTTGGGTTATTCTTATTCCATCCGTATCTGCCAAACACAATTCATTTGGAAGAATATAGCTGCTGGTGTCTACTTGATTCACAAGGATTCCATTGCGTTCTGCTTTGAAGTTTTGGATAAAACTCAAGTACATTACCCGGTTTTCGAATCTTTTAGTTATTTTCAATGTTTATTACTTGTGCATGTACTTACTGAAGAGGAACAGTGTGGTAGCAAGACTCTATACTAGCTTCATCAGTGCTAGCTGGGGAACCTCAGAGAAGTCACCATAACCTCACTCTCCTCATTCTGTGCCTCAGTTACTTTACCTATAATCTGTGATTAAAATAACGACAGTTTTGCAAGGTTGTTGTGAATGTCTATAAGATGAGATGAGATATTTGAAAGAATGCAGCAACAGTTTACGCATGCAAGAGCCCCTGAGAAGAAAATACACCACTTTGGAAATAATCCGACATTGCAAAGTAAGTTTTATATGAGAATGTTTGAAGGGACAAACGTACTTCATTGTCAGAGTAAGATATCTTAAAGCAGGTTTTGCAGTTTTGTAAGGTGGTACCAAGGGAAAAACTCTTGGGAGTCCCTTGGACTGCAAGGAGATCCAACCAGTCCATTCTGAAGGAGATAGGCCCTGGGATTTCTTTGGAAGGAATGATGCTAGAGCCAAACTCCAGTACTTTGTCCACCTTATGTGAAGAGTTGACTCATTGGAAAAGACTCTGATGCTGGGAAGGATTGAGGGCGGGAGGAGAAGGGGATGACCGAGGATGAGATGGCTGGATGGCATCACTGACTCAACGAGTCTGAATGAACTCCGGGAGTTGGTGATGGACAGGGAGGCCTGGCGTGCTGCAATTCATGGGGTCGCAAAGAGTTGGACACGACTGAGCGACTGAACTGAACTGAACTGAACAGGGGGAAAAAGCATCTATGGTTAAATAATTTTAGCCATGTTAAGTTAAAAATAATTCGTAATGTTTATCACAGGATTCCTCAGGCAGATTCAGGTTGGGAGGGGAGGCTTAGAAAGAAGCAAGCTCTTCCCCTTCCCCCCTCCTATCTCCAAGCAGAG
The DNA here is from genome assembly GCA_006410615.1 of Neotragus moschatus. Classification (NCBI taxonomy): domain Eukaryota; kingdom Metazoa; phylum Chordata; class Mammalia; order Artiodactyla; family Bovidae; genus Neotragus; species Neotragus moschatus. The sequence goes on along the minus strand of SJYA01003201.1, from coordinate 1,220,163 downwards.
AATGGGTGTGCACGAGTCTGAACTTATCTGATCACAGAACACTGATGTCATGCTCTGTCTCACAGGGCTGGTGTTCTTCTTTGCACAATTTGGCAGCTTTTGATTGAGAGCAGTGGTAGAATAAATGAGAGTGGCTGTGGTGGCCTCCGTAGGGCTGGGGATAGAGACACTTCTTATCTGATTTTGTGTTATACTGGTGGCTTTTTTAACCCTTTCCTAGGTAGTGCTACTTCTATTTTTGCCTTTTTCCATTCTTCTGAGCCTCACCTGAAAAGAAGTACATGCTTTTGTGTGTTTGTTATTTGACTAGGCCAGTTCTTAGTTGCCACACTCCAGCATCTTTAATTGTGGCAAGCAAACCCTTACTTGCAGCATGTGGGATCTAGTTCCCTGACCAGGAATCGAACCCAGGCTTCTTGCTTTGGAGTGTGGAGTCTTAGCCAGTGGACCATTATGGAAATTCGGACGTGTTTTCTTTTGCTTGTTTGTTTTTACTTTTTGTTTTAACATGACTTTAACAGAGCAGGGTGAGATCACACTCATAACAAAATTGTAAGCCATGGGCCTGGTTTGGAATGATGAGATCCTGAGATTATTCCCTCTGGTGAGTCTTCACCGCCTCACCCCACCCTGAGCAAGGTAGGGCTGGGTAGTTCTCTTAGGTGCATCCATAGCAGTTCCCTATTGAAATTCTCAGTTCAGTTCAGTCGCTCAGTTATGTCCGACTCCTTGTGACCCCATGAATCACAGCATGCCAGGCCTCCCTGTCCATCACCAACTCCCGGAGNGTGAGTATGGTTTCAGTGTGTCTGCCCTCTGATGCCCTCTTGTAACACCTACCATCTTACTTGGGTTTCTCTTACCTTGGGCGTGGGGTATCTCTTCACGGCTGCTCCAGCAAAGTGCAGCCACTGCTCCTTATCTTGGATGAGGGGTATCTCCACACCACCACCCTTCTTGACCTTCAACATGGGATAGCTCTTCTAGGCCTTCCTTCGCCCACGCAGCCACAGCTCCTTGGACATTGGGTTGCTCCTCCCAGCCACCGCCCCTGACCTCAGACGCAGGGTGGCTATCTAGTTATGCACAATTGCAATGACTCCTAGAAATTTACCTTCTCACCAGATAGTAAAATCCTGAAGAGAGAAAGTGGCCCTTTATGCACTTGAGAGTGTTACCAGCACCTTACATAGGGCCTATTGGCATGTATGTGATCAAGTATCTTATGAATGGACTGGCCAGGTGAAGGGAAAGAAAAATGGACCAATTCAAAATCACAAAATCACAAAAAATACTGTGAGCTGCTCTATGTTGAAATCTATTATAGTGAAATTCCCCTTAAACTCGGGATAGCTTTAGACAAGAGAATTAAGGGCCCCGGGTCCTAGCCTTGATGCTGCTACGAATTAGCTCAGTCATTATAAAAGGATCAAGCCTCCTCTCTGACGTCAGTTTCATCAGGCACTGGAGGAGAGAATTTATACTCTGCCTTTTTCCAAACAGGACTGAAGATGACTCTTGAGACCATCTGCAGTGCTTGACTAGTGTAGTTAAATTCGTAAGAGTCCTAAGAATAATGCTTCCTTAATGGGAAAGATTTCTCAAATTGAAAGTTTAAGTATGAGATGTTCTTTTAACCAGTCATTACTAGCATGAGTGTGCTCCATCTGCATGATCAGCCAGAAGTTTTTGGTTTGCAAAAATCAGAAACTCATTGAATTGCCTAGGTCCTCGGGAGGCTAGCTCCCAGGGGAAACAGAATTGGTAAAAGATTCAATCCACACCAAGACCCTTATAAAATGCCCTTAGGCTCTCAAACACCAGCAGGTCGGCTTGTTTTTCTCTGTCCAGCTGGTTTTTTCCATAGAAAGAGGGAGATAGACAGGAGTTCCCTGGAGGTCCTGCGATTAAGAAGCCCTCTTCAATGCAGATACAGGGGAATGGGTGTGATCCCTAGTCAGGAACCACAGCCCACAAGTCTTAGGGCAATTAACCTCCCCTCAACCCTTCCCAGCTAGAGGAGCCTGTATACCTTAACTAAGACCCAGCATAGCCACAAAAAAAGAAAAAAAAAAAAGAGGGAGGCAGATGGCAGAAGCCCCTCTGGGCTTATATCCTTGTAGCTTTGTCACTAAAGAGAAAAAACCTCCTTCCCTCAAACTCAGTTGGCGGAATCTTAGGGGAGAACGCTGATGAGCTTGACTTCAGTCTCGCATTCACACTTGAGACTAAAGCAACTCTGTGTCCAGGAGAGAAGTGGTATTAGGAGTGAGCCCGATTTAGGTCATGTGAACACTTTGGGCTAAAGACAGTGATTTCAGAGATGGAATACATAGGAGATGGAGACTTACCTACGGACAACCTGGAGGGAGAGCTGAAAGGGAACGCCTGGGGTAAAAGCACAAAACTGCCCACGAATATCAGGAAACCTTCAGTGGTATTTATTAACACTACATTGTTTTATGGACATTTGCAATCACCCTTAGCAATGCAGATATGTGCATGAACTTTTTAAACAGATACAAGCAATGTACAATCTGTCAAAGAAATAGAAAACGATTTTTCCACAAAGTTGTACGTTGTCAGATACATATCTAGTGGCATCTGATAACTTACATATGCACAATAAGTGGGAATTGAGGCTCCCATATTGGACCAAAAAAAAAAGAGAAAAACGAAGTTGAAACATAAATGGCCTGACAAGAAGTACCTCTTCAGAAGGGCATAAGGAGTTACTGAATAGTTTTTTTCTGGAACAAAATAAAAGAGAGAGAACAAAAGAGGCTACTTGGAGCTGAAAACAACCCCAGTTCTGATTTTCTGTTTCTTTTTTTTAATAGAAATCTACTGAATTAAATAGGTTCAAAAGGACAATAACTTTTCCAGATAAAGGATGCTTCTGTTTCAAATGTAAACTTTAAAAATACTGACTTTATTCCCGAGAACCACTTAAGATGTATTACATGCTTTCTTGCATCGTAAATATTGTTCAGAAGACCATTTTTTTTTTTTTTTGCTAATCCTGTGTACCTTTTACTTCTTTTTTCCTTCCTCCTCCTGCTGGTATGATATATATATATAACTATAAGTCTGTATCTAACAAGCCAGTTCTATGGGTTGATACTTTATGGATAAATATTACTTAAAAGGGATAGGACGAAATTCTTTTTAATATATACAAATTTCTGATTAGAAAGGAAACAGACCAAATCTTAACACTGAAATCTGTTGGTAGTTTGATTACAAATCATTTTTATCTTCTGTTTCATAATTCTAGCTGTTTTCTAAGTTCTTCATACAGAGTATATATTTTTGAATACTGACATTCAAAAGTGTAGCACAAAGAAAATAAGAGTGATTAATTTTGAACCATGAATAGTGTAGGAAGTCCTAATATCTTTATTTCACCCCTGAATCCCATACAGCAGGAAGGAAACAGTACATCTATAAATATTTCATGAACTTTAAAACAGAAATAGATGAGAATGAATGGAAAGTTATGTAGGTTTTCCTCACAGATGGGAAACTATCCGTAAGACTGAGTCTAGGAAAAAATAAGATCAGGACTCTCAGAAACAGGGATTCTAACTATACAATCACAAGTAACCCAGTGAAGAAGAAAGAGGAAAGAGGTCTTTAAAACAGACCAGTTTGGCTACAGGAATATCTCAGTTAAGATCAGGTTTAAAAATAACACATACAAAAGATAGAAGAAGAGAAGTGAACTCAGAACAGATTCACGGGTGGTCTGAACTCACCCAGATTGGGTCAGGAAGCTCAGACCGAGTCTAAGAACATGCCTGGAGAAAGTGCTAAAGCCAGAAAAACACAGTATTGGAGTTTATTTAGAGCAAAGTAGTGTCACAAAGGGGCAGGCTAATGCTTGAAGAATATGTTATGGGACAAACAGATGACACAGAGAAGGCTAACACACACAAAAAACTAACTGTTTTTCTCTGTAATAAAGATTTCAGATTGAACGCTCAGAAGACTGCCTTCTGTATTATGTTTAGTATAATACCCACCGTAATGTCCTATGGATGAGGTGGCTGTAGGTTGGAGCAAAGTGAACTTGGTAAACTTAATTGTCTCAAATGGTGCTTGAGGACTGCTAATTATTTGATTATACTAAACAAGAATAGTTTTTCATGTAATGACACAAAGCTCAAACCTCTGATCTTACAAAGAATTAACCTCATTTTTTTTATTAGAAGTTTTGAGGAAGTCATAAAAGCATACTTAGCAATTTTTTTTTTTTTAGATACAAAGGTAAAAAGCAGACTGACATGATGATAAAATTGGGATTTTAGAGTGTTTTCATAGAAATGTGAAAACATCTATCCATTGTTGGCAAGTATAAATTAGCTCATCATTTTGGAAAGTAGGTATGAAATTATGTAATCAGATCCATAAAAAGTCCATTCTTTTGATTGAGTAATTCTACTAAATTCTACTTCAATGACAAAGGTCCATATAGTCAGAGTTACGGTTTTTCCAGTGGTCATGTACAGACGTGAGAGTTGTACTGTGAAGAANTCCTATGGATGAGGTGGCTGTAGGTTGGAGCAAAGTGAACTTGGTAAACTTAATTGTCTCAAATGGTGCTTGAGGACTGCTAATTATTTGATTATACTAAACAAGAATAGTTTTTCATGTAATGACACAAAGCTCAAACCTCTGATCTTACAAAGAATTAACCTCATTTTTTTTATTAGAAGTTTTGAGGAAGTCATAAAAGCATACTTAGCAATTTTTTTTTTTTTAGATACAAAGGTAAAAAGCAGACTGACATGATGATAAAATTGGGATTTTAGAGTGTTTTCATAGAAATGTGAAAACATCTATCCATTGTTGGCAAGTATAAATTAGCTCATCATTTTGGAAAGTAGGTATGAAATTATGTAATCAGATCCATAAAAAGTCCATTCTTTTGATTGAGTAATTCTACTAAATTCTACTTCAATGACAAAGGTCCATATAGTCAGAGTTACGGTTTTTCCAGTGGTCATGTACAGACGTGAGAGTTGTACTGTGAAGAAAGCTGAGCACCGAAGAATTGATGCTTTCGAACTGTGGTGCTGGAGAAGACTCTTGAGAGTCCCTTGGACTGCAAGGAGATCCAACCAGTCCATTCTGAAGGAGATCAGCTCTGGGATTTCTCTGGAAGGAATGAGGCTAAAGCTGAAGCTCCAGTACTTTGGCCACCTCATGCGAAGAGCTGACTTACTGGAAAAGATCCTGATGCTGGGAAAGATTGAGGGCAATAGAAGAAGGGGGCAACAGAAGGTGAGATGATTGGATCACCGGTGATGATTGACATCACCGACTCAACGGACATGAGTTTGAGCAAACTCCATGAGATGGTGATTGACAGGGAAGCCTGGCGTGCTGCAGTCCATGGGGTCACAAAGAGTTGTACATGACTGAGCAACTGAACAACAAGACTAAAAATAAAGTCTAATAAAATAATCTTAAATATATAAAATATTTTACATAAAAAGTACTCATCATGACATTATTTATAATAGTGAAATCTATCCAAATGTAGGGTTTTTCTAGTAGTCATGTACGGATGTAAGAAAGCTGAGTACTGAAGAACTGATGAGAATTAATTATGAGATATTATAGTGTATCCTTATGCTGGAACATTATACAGTTATTAAACTATATTTGCAAAAAGTTTATCACAAAAATGTTCATAATTTAAGTTGCATATAATACCATGTAGTTAAGAAATATGACAATGTTAACAGTGATTAATCCTGTGTGGGAGCTTTTCTGTGATTTTTTTTTCATTATGAACCTCCATTTCTCCTAAACTAGACAAGATTTGTTTTCTCCATTTGGCATTTCCACTCACTCCCTGGCTATTGTATTTATGCAGTATGCAACATCTCCTCTTCCTTTCTAATAGAATCCTAATTACAAGTAGATCATGAAAGCTGATTTTCCTGGTTTCCTCGTGCTAAGGGTAGTTGTGGGTAATGAAATACAGGCAAAAGTCAACTGGGTGGGGCTTCCAGTAAAACCTGTTTTTTGACAGTCAAAAAGGATGGAAAGGGCACTCAGTTGTTATATGTCGTTTGCTCTTAAACTTTCCAGAAAATTTGTTTCTGCCTGGAAACCACTATGGCACACAGAAATCTCAGAGCTGTCCATGAGAGTTCTACCTCCTCGGACACGGGACCACTGAGTGTAGACTGGACCTGTAAACATGGTGGAATGGTCACCCCCTTGGGTACGTTGCCTCATATAAGCCTCTGTCATAGCCAACTGGAAAGAGATTCTTCTTCTGCCGTGTTGTGAGAAGGCTGTGGCTGGGGACCCAAGTCAGCCTCTAGAATCAAAGAGCAACCACGGTCAATGGCCAGCTGTCACTGATTTTAGAGTCTCTTTCAAAGGTAGATGGACATGATCCTAAGGGAAACTGACATTTGACTTTGATAAGCAAAGTAGTGGGCTTCCCTGGTGGCTCAGAGGTTAAAGTGTCTGCCTGGAATGTGGGAGACCGGGGTTCGATCCCTGGGTCGGAAAGATCCCCTGGAGAAGGAAATGGCAACCCACTCCAGTACTCTTGCCTGGAGAATCCCACAGAGGGAGGAGCCTGGTGGGGTACAACCCATGGGGTTGCAAAGAATTGGACACAACTGAGCGACTTCACTTTCAAGCAAAGTAGTAGATTAAATATGAAGCTGGAATCATAAATTGAAGCCTCAGAATAAGATTTAATAGACATTAATATAAAATACTACCAGGTGTGTGTGTTAATCACTTAGTCACATCCAACTTGTGAGCTCATGGACTGTAGCTGGCCAGACTCCTCTGTCCATGGGATTCTCCAGGACTGGGTTGCCATTTCCTTCTCCAGGGAATCTCCCTGACCCAGGATTGAACCTAGCTCTCCTGCATTGCAGACAGATTCTATACCATCTGAGCTATAGGGAAATCCTATAGCTAAAATATCACATTTTGGTTCAAATTATCAATTATTCAAATAATCAATGATTATCAATAAATTATCTTATCTTAAATGCATAAGACCTTATTTGATGGTCTATTATGTGCAGAAAAAAAAGGGTGGGGACGTTTAAATGACCATGAGTGCAGCATGTATCGACAGTTTGATCCGGCTGTTAAAAGAAATTAGCACAGGACCATACTATCTAAAATAGAAATGTGACTTAGGCAAGGTAAGTTAAAGTTTCATTATGCTATGCTTCTACATCTGACATGCTGACAACAGATCTGGTCACTACATTAATAAAAGAAAAAAGGCATATGGACAGATTAGAGAATATCCAGGTAGGGAAACCAGAATGGTAAAGGTTTTTAAAGCCATTTCACATCGACTATAGGCAGGAGTTTAACAAAGAGAAGTCTTACAAAAGAGTGAAAAAAATTTTTTTGTGCTGAGGATTTGCAGCCAGCCAAATACATAAGTTGGAGAAGGCAATGGCACCCAACTCCAGTACTCTTGCCTGGAAAATCCCATGGACGGAGGAGCCTGGTAGACTGCAGTCCATGGGGTTGCTAAGAGTCGGACACAACTGAGCAACTTCACTTTCACTTTTCACTTTCATGCATTGGAGAAGGACATGGCAACCCACTCCAGTATTCTTGCCTGGAGAATCCCAGGGACGGGGGAGCCTGGTGGGCTGCCGTCTATGGGGTCGCACAGGGTCGGACACAACTGAATCGACTTAGCAGCAGCAAATACATAAGTAGATGCTGGAAGCATTCTATATTTTAAAGGACTATACAAATGTTAAATATCATTATTTTGAATATTCTTGGCAAATAACAAAAGCAGACTTTTGATTTATGTGATGAACATAATTTACAAGGTTTCTAAATATTTTGGCCCTTTCAAGATCTGAAACAAATTTGCATAATTACTCTTAACATTAGATTTAAATAACTCCAGCCAGCCAAAAACCTAGCAGAAGGCATGCTTCAATCATATCCTAGACACCTCTGACCTATGTTAGAACTACTGGCAACTTAAAAGAAAGTGCACGGTTGTTGGCATAGAGGGAGACCATCACTTAGTCATCTTACTTGTTTACTTTGATTTTCAGACCCATCACCTAGCAGAGACACAGCGAATAAATCTAATTTTTGGTGATTTAGAAAGAGAAAGAGAGAGCACCAATGCTGTGCAATCTGGTTTTGCTTTTTGTTTTTCTCTTGTCCAACATCTTCCCACTGTATTACTGAGAGGAGTAACACAGGAAAAGACGATGAAAACCCAGGCTACCTAAATGTAACCTTATTAGAATCGTGCACTGAGAAGAGTCCACTGCTTTCCAATCTTAGCTCTTCTGTGAAATACACAGTTCCTCTACCCCTTCCTCTCTCGGTGGCCTCATTTTCTTGTCAAAATGTTGGGCATACCCAGAGATCAGTCCTTGGTCCTCTTATCATGGCCTAGATGTTTCTCTTGAACTCCAAAATCGTACACAACTACCTACCTGACAGCTGCTCTTAGATGTCTCCTAGATTTTAACATTCAAAAAACTGAGTCCTTATAGCTTTCCCTATGGCCCATCCACATCTCAGGACCCCCAGCTCAGACAGTGGCAACTCGACTTCTCCAGCTGCTCGGAACAAAATCTGTGGAGCCATCTCCAAATGTCCTCTTTCTCTCATAACCTTCATCCAAATCATCAGTTAATCCTGTCTGCTGTATGTTCAAAAATACATGTAGGCACTTCCTTGGTGATCCAGTGGTTAGGACTTCAAAGTTCCACTGCAGGGGGCATGGGTTTGATCCCTGGTTAGTGAACTAAGTTCCTGCATGTGTGGCCAAAAAGTTAAAAAATAAAACATATTTTTTAAAGCATATAGAGTTTCTTTTTCAGAATTTTTCTTCCCTAGATACACAATAGAGTCCTAGCTGATTTCCTGCTTCCAACCTTTCCTGCTATAATCCAAGCTCAACATAACCACCGGAACAACTGTCTAAATCAAATCATAGCACTGATCAAAGCAGACGTCTTCTCATCTCACTGAGAGCAAAACCCAAAGTTGTCACAATGCTTTAAAGACTGGACACATCACCTCTTACCTCATCTCTGTCATCCCAGCAAAGCCCAGCTACCAGTTCCAGAGGCACCTCTGCCCATGCTAAACCCTCTTCCATGACCAATTCCCCTCCTGGGAATCTAAAGGACTCAATGCTGGCCCTCTTCCAAACCTTTAATTAAAAAAAAAAAAAAAAAACCTGAGTGAAACCTTCCCTAGTCACCTGTCTAAAACTGCTTTCCTCTCTGAATCCCCATGCATACATGTGACTCAAACTCTAGGTTCCTTTCCTGTACAAACGAACCCTCTAGCACTTAGTTCTATAGGACAAACGTATTTATCTTTTAATTACCTGCAGCCACACTACAATGCAGGCTCTCAGAAGACAAAGATTTGATCTGTTTCGCCCAGGCATAGTCCTACAGCCTAACAGTGTCCGTCACATGGAGGAGAGGTACTCAGATTTTCTAAAGAATGAATAAAGAAAACCATAAAATAAGGAGTTAGATAACAAGAGGATTTTGAAGTACTCTCCAAATCTAATTTTTTTCTGGGTTTCCAGGCAATGGTAGAAGACACAATGAGGTGATAATGGGGCTCTGAGTATGGGTTTCTATTACCGTGGTAACACAAGGCCTCTTAAGACTTTGATAATTTAAATTTATTGCCCATGTCCGTCCTTCTTTATAAAAATCTGCAACATGGAACTACATTTATAACCACATGAAACAGACAATGATACTTCTCTTTCCCAAGAAATTCTTCCTTTTCAAAGGAACTAATGCTGGGAGACCTGCCACAGTGAGCCCGTTGAGGCCGCATGTAAAAACGGGATTTACAAACAATGTTTCAGAAACACACTGTACAAGCACTGCTAGGCACCCACCGTGGCCACCCCTCTCTTTCATTTTGGGAGGCCCCAAATGAAAGCTAAATGACTTGCCTCACAATTCACAAAGATCATGCTTACATTAGAGAATTCAAAGTGACCTAAGAATTAGAAGAGGTCTCAACAGAATTTCCTTCCCTTGAAACAACCTGTGACAGGCAAATTTATTCTCAAAAGATGGCTCCACTTCATTTAGTTTAAGGACGTGGATTTATAGCTCTCGATCTTTCTGTCTGTGGCTTTGCTACATTATTCCAGGAACAATCTCATCCCTTCAGATCACCCCAGGCTAACCTCATCCTTGAACAGCACTCTCGCATGTTGGGTCAGTGAGCAGGTGGACTGGGAAGCAGCTGCCGTTGCTTCTTGCTTCTGTCTGATGGACTATTGATCTCCCCCACCTCCACCCCCTGTCCCAGCAGGTTCTCCCAAGAAATCAATACCTCACTAGTCAGCGAAGCAGAGATGAAACAAGGCCGTGGGAGGGCAACGCTGCTGCTCACAAACCGAAGGGTCCTCCGAGGATGGCACACAAGACACATCGAAGGAGGGAAAGGACCACAAAATGGGAAGAGACCAAATCAACACTGAACAAAAGCGGGGAGACACACGGAGGAGGAAAGTAAACACGTCTCCGCCACAAACCCCTCATGAAACAAGGAAGCACCCCCTTCCAGAAGTGTCTGACAATGGTGTGGAGAGAGGAGACAGCCTTTGCCCACGCTTTTGATAGAAAGGTGGGAAAGAAAGCACCAGGTAGATCCAGAATCAATCAGACCCAGTTTGAATCCTAGCTCTGGTACTCCTTTGGGTGAGTGTCTTAAATCCTGCTGGACTTTAGTTTCCACATTTCTCTATTGTTCTTTAACTTTTTATTTTCTACTGGAGCATAGCTGATTAACAATGTGATAATTTCAAGTGTAGCAAAGTGATTCAGTTATACAGGCATACTTGCATGTATTCTTCCTTAAACGCTTTACCCACTTAGGTTGTTACATAATATCGAGCAGTGTTCCCTGAGCTATACAGTAAGATCTTGTTGGTTATCCATTTTTTATTATAAAAGCTTATTTTCAATCCGGAAGAGTAAAAATAGGAAATTTTAAATTATTCCCAAAGCTTGCCATTTTTAAAAGTTTAATGTGCAGTATAACTTTCCAGATTTTCTAAGTATATATAGATTTCTATTTTTACATAGAAGAATTCACAGGGAACATACTAATTTTTAATCTGCTTTTTTTTTTTTACTTGACAATAATATTGAGGATATAGCAGTGTGCACATATCAACCCGAAACTCCCTAGCTACCCCTCCCTTGCCCTTCTCCCCTGGCCATCATAAGTTCACTCTCTAAGAGTCTGCTTTGTAAATAAGTTCATTGGAATCATTTCTTTTTAGATTCTGCATATAGGGGATGTCATACTATTATTTTTAATAGTAAGTCTCCATGGTCTTATATTGACAATTTTCTGATGGCTGATAAAGCTAGGTAACTGCAGTAGGTAACTGACACATTCTTACTTAGATATCTTAGGGTAAAGATAGTATTTGTCTTTCTCTGTCTTGACTTACTTCACTTAGCATGGTGATGTCTAGGTCTATCTATGTTGCTGCAAATGGCATTTCATTATTTTTATGACTAATATTCCATTGTGTAAATAAACACCACAGCTTCTTTATCCAGTCATCTGTCAATGGACACTTTAGGTTGCTTCCATGTCTTGGCTATTGTAAATAGTGCAACATTGTAAATCAAATATATTTCAACAGCAAGAATTTTTTTAAAGATGAGAAACTCCCCTTGCTTTTTAAAACACCTAGGGATTTCTAAAAGTGGCTTCCTTATGCCCCTCTGCACAGACATGTTAAAAAGAAGCTCCTCCCAGTGGTCTCCTTGGATCTTTCTTTGAGGACTCTCTTATCCTTGCTAACTCAGAACAAATATCAAGTAAACTGCCTCATTCGCAGGTAAGAGGTAACAACTTCTCCTCCAAGTGCTCTCACAGCCCTGTCGAGTCCACTAGTATTTATGGAACTTCCTACTATATTGTAATTATTCACTTATATTTCTTCCAGGAGACTGAGAACGTCTTAATGGGAAGAAACTGTACCCTTCATCACCAGGGCCTCAGTACTTAGCAAAGTGCCCAGATATACAACAGGTCTTCAAGGAATATATCAGGAGTGAGTGAGCAAGTGTAAAACAGCTTGTGCATATCAAAATCAGCAAAGGACTGTTTTCCAAAAACATACATCCTCTGCCCCTCTGGTGGAGAAGGCAATGGCGCCCCACTCCAGCACTCTTGCCTGGAAAATCCCACGGATGGAGGAGCCTGGTGGGCTGCAGTCCATGGGATCACTAAAAGTCAGACACGACTGAATGACTTCACTTTCACTTTTCACTTTCATGCACTGGAGAAGGAAATGGCAACCCACTCCAGTGTTCTTGCCTGGAGAATCCCAGGGACACGGGAGCATCATGGGCTGCCATCTATGGGGTCTCACAGCGTCAGACACGACGGAAGTGACTTAGCAGCAGCAGCTGCTGCCCCTCTGGATATTTCGGAGATTAGGCCCAAAGGCACCTGCAGTGTACTTCAACAAGCTCCTCGGATGTTCCTGACGTGCGACTCTATTCAGGAATCACATCACTGGAGAGAGTTCTAGCCTAGATCTGTTGTCTAAGCTTCGTTTCTTCAATGAAAATTGCTGAAAAACCTCTCTGCAACTCTGCTTATTAGCTAAAAAATAAAAGACAAATACAATAGTATGTGTGGCTCAAATGACAGTAGCTGAAACCAGTGAGAGGTACATGAGAATTTCACCGAGGAGGCAACTTCTCAATGCTGGTTCTCGGGTATGAAGAAGGAATATGCTGGCTAATAAAATCCACAGGCTGATGCTACATTCTCGGGCAGTGTTAGTGGAATCACCAAGCTAAAAACTCTGCAGCTGCTAGTTTGGGCCCAAGGCACTAGGGGGGACGGTCCCCCTCGTCTCCAGTTTTCGTCTCTACCCCTGTGCGCTTCACGCTGTGGGATGCTGTGATCTTCCTGCTGTGCAAATCGTCTAGGGAGCTTTCTGGATGAAAGGAGTTACATAATGTGGTATGCTCCTGGGAAATACAGCAGTAAATTAATTTTTCTGCTTCTTCTTCACAGTTCTCTAAGGACAGAAATACCCCCACCACAGGCAGAAGAAAGAATAATACAGAAAAAAAGAATCTTCTGAATAAGTGCTTGAAAAGCACTGCAGCAAAAAAAATTCTGTTTCAGCCAATAAACAGACCAAATAACCACTGACCAGGTGATCAGTGTTCAGTTGGAAGGGTAAACAGGAGAATTTCAAAGTGCAGCGCAGGAGACAGGTCCATAGAGAAAGAAGTTTAACATAGTGTGGTAAGAGATAGGAGAGACTACCTGAGAGTCAGTGGTAGATGATGCTTGAGCTGAGTCCTGAAGGAAGAGTGGAGGACAGGTGAAGTAACTGTAGGAAGCATGTTCCAGGAAGCAGGAATTCCAAAATGTGAACAGGGGACTTGATGCAGGTTAATATCACTAGGGGATTAACAGGTAGGAAGTAGCCAGGGATAGACTCAAAGAGGCAGAGAAGAGCACCACTATGGGTTTGGGGGTTTTATTTTATTTTTTGCTCAGGAATTTGGGCTTTCTGAAGGATAAGTAACCTGGTTCTATGAGAGCATGGATCAAATGTCTGGGTGGATGTGCGGTCTCCCACAAAGATGATCTAATTTGCAGAAGAGCTAATAAATTCCGTTTCCAACATGTTGGATTTGAAGAGTCGTCGAGGTGAGATCTAAGCAGAGATCCAGAGGGACCTGGAAGTCTGAGGTTTGGAAGGAAGCCGTGCTGGAGGTAGAGGTCCAGGAAGAATGCTGACTCCAGAAAATAGTCTGGTACTTAATCATTCTTTGAGTCTGGGAATGGCAGCCATGGTTTACTACTGAAAATCAGAGACCAAATAGGACATATCTGTCATGGTCTGCACCCAGGCAACATTTTCATTCCCAAAGGCACTGGATTCTATTTGCTTTTCCCATCCTCCTTCACCTACACTTTTCCATAC
>SJYA01003201.1:1174113-1204826 GCA_006410615.1 Neotragus moschatus | reverse complement strand
GTGTGGTAAGAGATAGGAGAGACTACCTGAGAGTCAGTGGTAGATGATGCTTGAGCTGAGTCCTGAAGGAAGAGTGGAGGACAGGTGAAGTAACTGTAGGAAGCATGTTCCAGGAAGCAGGAATTCCAAAATGTGAACAGGGGACTTGATGCAGGTTAATATCACTAGGGGATTAACAGGTAGGAAGTAGCCAGGGATAGACTCAAAGAGGCAGAGAAGAGCACCACTATGGGTTTGGGGGTTTTATTTTATTTTTTGCTCAGGAATTTGGGCTTTCTGAAGGATAAGTAACCTGGTTCTATGAGAGCATGGATCAAATGTCTGGGTGGATGTGCGGTCTCCCACAAAGATGATCTAATTTGCAGAAGAGCTAATAAATTCCGTTTCCAACATGTTGGATTTGAAGAGTCGTCGAGGTGAGATCTAAGCAGAGATCCAGAGGGACCTGGAAGTCTGAGGTTTGGAAGGAAGCCGTGCTGGAGGTAGAGGTCCAGGAAGAATGCTGACTCCAGAAAATAGTCTGGTACTTAATCATTCTTTGAGTCTGGGAATGGCAGCCATGGTTTACTACTGAAAATCAGAGACCAAATAGGACATATCTGTCATGGTCTGCACCCAGGCAACATTTTCATTCCCAAAGGCACTGGATTCTACTTGCTTTTCCCATCCTCCTTCACCTACACTTTTCCATACCCCTCACCTCTGCTGCAGATAAAGCTCCAGAGAGGATAGAACCTCAGGAATATCCTTCCTCCTGGAAATTCTGAAAGATAGGCCTTTTTCCTTTAAAAGATTTGTACAAAAATCATTATGATGGACAGATAGGGTACGATTTTTAAAAATGAAAACATGGAAACCTTACACAGATTTCAGATTTTCCCTGCCTCGAATTTTGGCGCCCTGTCTTGGCACCAGGAAACCATCAAGTTGTTCTGAACTCTTCTACTGTCCTTTAGAAGTTGATACGTCCACAGAGCTGATATGTCCTTCCTTCAGCCTCCACTCTTCCTCTAATTAAGCTCATCATTTGCCAGCTTCCAGGTCCTGCTTCCACACCATGAAGAAGGACAACACACTCCCAGGGGTAACATCTCTCAATACACGCAGAGATCCTCAAAGGGGATGGGTAGACAGTAACGAACCATCAACAGAGGGGTTGTGCAAAAATCCAAGGAGAGAGTTTTGTTTGACAAGGCTCCCTGTTCCCTTTCTGGGTCTGATACTCTACCCCAACATAAAATTCCTGCCCCAGCTGAATAGAACTTTTTCTCCAGGAGTTCCCTAATCCTAACACATTTTTCTAAAGATATAATTGGAAAGGAATTTAAGCAATTGAAGGTGCCATGGGCTGCTTCTAGAACAAGCATCCATGACTCAGTGGGCAGGATTGCCTGGGAAGCCTCTGAAACTGGGAGCAATTTTTGCACATATGTGTATTTTTTTAAGAGAGCGACCAGCCATTTATTGCATACTTTATTGCATACTAATCTTCCAAGCATTTTGTACTTACTATCATTGATTCTTATGACAGCTCCATTTTTCATATGAGAAATAGAGGCTCAGCATGGTTAAGTGTTTGGCCCAAAAGCACACACCTTTGGGTGCAAGGCGAGAGCCCGACCCCCATCTACATGGCCTCCATGCCCACACTCACCATACTCTGCCTTAGTGCCCCTCTGTGCTTCTCAGAGTCTTTTCCCAGGTTCAGAAATCCACAGTGACCCCCCAGCCTGGATCCAGCTGAGGAAAAGGTGGATTTTCTGGGCTCAGAGAGACACGGTCTCTCAGAGACTTGTAGCCCGCCTCAGCCCTGTAGGCAACACTCATCATCCCGGGGGAGGGCTGAGCCACCCGGGGTGAGCTGGCCCAGCAGAGGGCTACCACCCAGCAGCAGACACATAGGCGGCAGAGACGGAGTCCCTTAAGGAAACATCTGTAGAGGCTGTACGGTGTGGGTAGGAAGAGGACAATGATGTGGAGAGTCTGGAATTACCTAAGGCAAAGACCAGAGCAGGATACCTGAAGCAGGAGGAGCTGCATGAAAACCATGGAGATGAATACTGGGAATACTAAAATTCAGATATGAAAGTAGTAGGTGGGTGGCAAACAGAGAAAGCAAAACTCCGCCATGAGTCACACTACGTCCCTTAGCATCACCCCTCAGGCAGAGAATCCTTAAAAGGCGACAGAAGGCTCAGTAGTTTCTTTTTTTTTTCAATTTTATTATATCTTTATTTATTAATTTATCTTTGTCATTGTAAAAGCAACATAATCACACTAAAAGATGAAAACCAGAAACATGAAAACAAGATCACCCACAGTCCCACAATCTAACAACTGTTACCATTTGGCAAGAATTATCTCATAACTTTTTTCATATAATTGCATACCTGGTAAACAGACAAAACTCAAAAGTCCACCCTACTTGATTTTCCTTAAGAGAAAACTGCCAACCAACAGGAACTTGTATTCAATTAGTACCTTTTCCTTAGAGGATTTAGAAAATTCTAATATAAAGCATGAAGGAAATGGCAACCCACTCCAGTATTCTTGCCTGGAGAATCCCAGGGATGGGGGAGCCTGGCGGGCCGTCTATGGAGTCGCACAGAGTCGGACGTGACTGAAGTGACTTAGCATGGGGTTTCTCAGGCTCAGGACTATTGAAATTTGGGGCCAAATCATTCTTTTGGGAAGTGTGTTTGAGGGTGTACTGCGCACTGTCGGATGTCTATAAGACAGGATGGAAAAAACCCGAATGAACTTTTTGGCCAATGCAATATTTATCTATCGATCCCAGTCTCTAGGCAACCCAGTATCAGTTGCTCCATAAACAGTTATTATCTAATAAGGCTAGATTGGAAAAGGCTATAAGATAGTGCAGGGTGGTGGCTGGGTTTACAGTTACCACATCTGGCTTGAAAATCCCAACTTTACAACCTACCAACTATGAGATCTTTAGCAAGTCATTTATGTTCTCCAATTTAAACTTTAATCCCTTCATCCATAAAACAAGAATAATAAAAGGACTTACAAGAATCTTTTAAGGATAAGCTATTGCATGTAAAGCCACAAGCACAAAAGGGAAGCAGTTGCTGTCGTAAGACATAATGAGTAGAGGGTCAGATCCGATGATAAATAGTTCAGGCTTTGAAAGCCACAAGGCTGCTGTTGCAACTACTCAACTCTGCAGTTGTAGTAGAAAGGCAGCCACAGATAAAATGTGCACCAATAAGCATAGCTGTGCTCTGCTAACCCTTCATTTACTATAGCGGGGCAGCCACATTTGGCCCGCAGGTCATAGCTGCTGACCTCTGCTTTCAGATGTCTAAATTTGAATCAAGAAGTACACTCTACAGAAGATGCTTGAACTGGGCTATGAAAACATCAAAGCGATTCCTTGGATAGGTTGAATTTTTTGCATCATGCTGTATAGTCTACCTCAAGCCGGGTCTGGAGTCTACAACAATTGTCTAGGCACGAGACAGGAAGGACCTGCACTGTGGGTGATACAAACCCTAACCCTGCAGGAGAGGATGACCAATGCAGCTCCTTGCCTCCTGCACACCCAGCTGTGGTAATAACCTCTGAGGGTCTGCCTTTACTTTCCTATAATGTCTTAGTCATAGTTGGAGCCCATCAGTTCAGTTCAGTTCAGTCGCTCAGTCGTGTCCGATTCTTTGCAACCCCATGAATCGCAGCACGCCAGGCCTCCCTGTCCATCACCAACTCCCGGAGTTCACTCAAACTCATGTCCATCGAGTTGGTGATGCCATCCAGCCATCTCATCCTCTGTTGTCCCCTTCTCCTCCTGCCCCCAATCCCTCCCAGCATCAGAGTCTTTTCCAGTGAGTTAACTCTTCTCATGAGGTGGCCAAAGTACTGGAGTTTCAGCTTCAGCATCATTCCCTCCAAAGAAATCCCAGGGCTGATCTCCTTCAGAATGGACTGGTTGGATCTCCTTGCAGTCCAAGGGACTCTCAAGAGTCTTCTCCAACACCACAGTTCAAAATTATCAATTTTTCGGTGCTCAGCTTTCTTCACAGTCCAACTCTCACATCCACACATGACCACTGGAAAAACCATAGCCTTGAGTAGATGGACCTTTGTTGGCAAAGTAATACCTCTGCTTTTGAATATGCTATCTAGGTTGGTCATAATTTTCCTTTCAAGGAGTAAGCATCTTGTAATTTCATGGCTGCAATACCATCTGCAGTGACTTTGGGGCCCAAAAATTAAAGCCAGCCACTGTTTCCCCTATCTATTTGCCATGAAGTGATGGGACCAGATGCCATGATCTTAGTTTTCTAAATATTGAGCTTTATGCCAGCTTTTTCACTCTCTTCTTTCAGTTTCAAGAGGCTTTTTAGTTCCTCTTCATTTTCTGCCTTAAGGGTGGTGTCATCTGAATATCTGAGGATACTGATATTTCTCCCGGCAATCTTGATTCCAGCTTGTGCTTCTTCCCATATTCCCTAGCAAATAATTAGCATAGACCTAGAAAACCTCTGGAGAATTAATTAGCTAAAGTTAAAAATTAAAATGTTATTCTTAATTTATACTGATTCCTAAACAGATGAGTTGCTTGAATTTGAGACTCATACTTAAGCTACTCTCAGTTTCAAGCAATGATTCCATTTTTCATGCAGGACATTAAGAATCTGTCAGAAATGATTCAAATAGTTGTACTACAGACTAGTGGTCACTGTATGAAATGATCATGACTCTTAACCATTGCCACCATTTCCTATAAATGGTACCTTTTAACTTTGCTCTGCTTTTGGATTTTCAGATTGGGCCCGCCCTTTTACGTTCCTATGTACAATCAGCTTTAAGCAGATTGGTTAAAAATGCCCAGTTAAACATGCTGTACCCTAGCCGAGTCAGGGGAGGCACAGCCTACAACTCCAAATAAAGTTTTTGGAGACAGATGCCTAAAATGTGGCATATCTACTTCCCGTAGGGAATTCTGACATTTTAAGAACAGGAAACTAAAAGCATGCTCTGAACCCAGAAAAGGTTTAATACACATTGTTCACAGCAAAGACTTGAACAGTCATTCAATATAAGTTGTGTTGAGTCAATGAATGCACAAGTGACTATTAAGAATTTTTTCATGGATTGACATTTAAAATTTGGGACTAAGCCAGAGATGGCTTACTACTAGATTGAAAAATAAAAGGATTTTTAAAGAATAATGTACTATATTCAATCCATTAAAAAATGAATTAAAATAACCATCTACCCATACCCAAGCTCAACAATGCATTTCCGGTTTGTATAAATGCATTGTATCTCTAATTACATATTTTCTAAAAGCCTATAAAAATAAATGATGTATGATCCTACCCTTAAAGCAGTTTCTAGAAAATGAGCCACTTAACTGCTGCTTATTTCAGCTTTCAGAGCAATTAAAAAATAATAATGATAACGAATAAAAGCTTCCTAAACAATTAAATACAGGGATTTCCCTGGCTGTCCAGTGGTTATGAGTTGGCCTTCCAATGCAGGAGGTGAGGCTTTGACCCCTGGTCAGAGAGCTAAGATTCCACATGACTCAAGGTCAAAAAACCAAAAGGTAAAACAGAAGCAATATGGTAACAAATTCAAAAAAGTTTTTAAAAAGTACAACGAAATACAGAAAACTTTCCCTTTACAAGAGA
This sequence comes from Neotragus moschatus, assembly GCA_006410615.1. Lineage (NCBI taxonomy): Eukaryota > Metazoa > Chordata > Mammalia > Artiodactyla > Bovidae > Neotragus > Neotragus moschatus. Next base: position 1,199,166 of record SJYA01003201.1, on the reverse strand, counting down.
ATTCTAGGCCAGCATTTCCTTACTGTTGTCGCTCAGCTGTGTCTGACTCTGTGCCCGCATGGACTACAGCACGCTAGGCTCCGCCATCCCCCACTGTCTCCCGGAGTTTGCTCAGATCCATGTCCGTTGAGTCGGTGATGCTACCCAACCACCTCATTCTCTGCTGCCCTCTTCTCCTTTTGCCTTCAGTCTTTCCCTTTCACAGCATTTCCTTAAAGTGTTCTATTAGTTTGTTAGTGTTCTGTGTGGCCAAAAATAAGTTACAAACTGATGCCTGAGAGAGTGCCCTTTTGGAGGAGATAATACAAAAGAATGCCACTACACGTGTGCCACACTATCGTTTTAGAAATCCACACTAACTAGAGACATATCTTGATTTTGAAATCTTAATACAGGAAGGAACAAAACGTGTCTGTTAGAATCAAAGAAGTAAGGTAATAACTATATAGCTTTAGGGAAACTGCCTAGGTCTCATCTCAAAGTTTTGTTTTGATTGTAATAACATTAATACTTACTCTATAGGATAATGCCAGGATTGAATGAGTTCATACACATAAAAATTTCTACACAAAGTTAACATTCAGCAAACAGGAAGAACCTAGACATTGTTATTACTAGAGGTTCAGCGTGTGCATGAGATATCAAAGGCCTGAGAATTCCAACAGCAAAGGGGACAGTGAAATTGGTTTTCTCAAATCCATTTGATCACGTATATTAATTTGTATTTTCAGTCACAAGACTCAGAAGCCAATGCTAGCTAAACATGAAATCATTTATTCAAGGCATGTTAGGTTGCTTGTAGCATTACTCAGTAGGCTACAGATACAGTAGTCTAGAAAAACCAGATTTAGCCTAAGCTTCCAGAAACTCAGATCCCATATAGAACAAGCGCGATGAGAACACTGCTACCAGCCACCACTGAACACTAGGTCCTGTAATCTGCAAAGCTTGGAGGAACTCAACTTAAATGCAGTTGTTCCTGGGACCGGATCTTGATTCTGTATCCAGCACAGGACTCAGCAAACCACATTCTCTCCCAAGAACAGAAGTGTGTTCTGCCACCACCCTCCCCAGAGGGGGCAAAAAACAGGTTCTGCATGGTACCTTCATCCTCTAGTTGCTCATATATGAATCAGTCTGTAGGTGGAATCTAGGTCATATGTCTATTTTCTAGCTGCAAAGAAAGCAAAAGAAGAAAGTTTTATGGGCTCTCCCTGGGGAGGTGAGCCTTCCCTGGCAAGAAGCTCCCTAAAGACAACAAATGCGTTTTCAACAGTTACTGGAAACCCAAAATGCATGAGAAATAGGTGTTTCACTGCACCATAAAACCCCTATTTGTTGTTCAGTTGCTAAGTTGTGTCTGACTTTTTGTGACCCCATGAACTGCAGAATGCCATGCTCCCTGTCCTTCACCATTACCCAGGGTTTGTTCAAACTCATGTCCATCGAGTCAGTGATGCCATCCAATCATTTCATCCTCTGTTGCCCCCTTCTCTTCCTGCCTTCAATCTTTCCCAGTATCAGAGTCTTTTCCAATAAGTAGGCTCTTTGCATCAGGTGGCCAAAGTGTTGGAGTTTCAGCTTTAGCATCAGTCCTTCCAAAGAACACCCAGGGCTGATCTTTAGAATGGACTGGTTGGATCTCCTTGCAGTCCAAGGGACTCTCAAGAGTCTTCTCCTACCCCTAAAAGCTACTAATGTCTTCTAGAGAATACTACTGGGTATATTCCTTCCCTTAGCAGGCCACACATCAACATCTTGCTTTTTAGTTGTAGAGAAGAGACTAAAATTCAATAGAGTTTAATGTCAGGAAGTTTCTTGTAGGGTACCCATTGATCTTAGAATATTCTGAGATCGAGGGTGGGCCTAAAGGTCACTCTGAATAGGATAGAAATAGACAAGGAAATCTGCCAGAAGTAGAGCATGCCGTGGAGGCTGCGTGAACAGAAGACACTGCAGCTCTTTCTGAGATTGTTCTTATGGCCACTTGGGTAGATCCCACCCGCCCCATTATTTCCCATCTACATGGCATTTTCCTGGTGTCCTGCTTCTGAACATAACCTCGCGGGAACCACCACAGCATAAGAGTAAGATGGAGCAGGCTGGGAAGGACTGAGATGTAGAAACAGACTCTTCTTCTGAGTGCAGGTTTTGTGAGCATCAGAGTCAGCTACAGATGATGACCCCAACACGGGCAGGTGGGCTGTGGGATTGAGCCCAGTGATTGAAACAAGGTGGAATGTCTGTGTGGAGAGATCAGACATAAAACATCCAGGGACCCCTGGGTCGCTTAATCTCATCAAAACTCTAAAAGGTAACTGGATCCAGCCATAGTGTGAATCCAAAGGAAGTAGCTTCGGAGATTCAGGCAAAAAGCATCAAGAAAGCACCAGGTAAATGGAGCAGAAGGTCAGGGGGCTCCGTCAGCCATTGATATGGGCCCAAAAGATAGGATTCTCAATCTTGGGAATGCTCTAGCAAAAGCAGGCAAGAGCCCTCATTCTAAATAGAAAAATCTACCAAAGCATATTATAAATACCAGGCTTGGACACAAAAATGCATAAGAGCCATTATTAGAGCTAAGGTATGATGTGGACAGCGAGATGCATCAGAGTTCCTGACCTACAAGTTGACCAATTAAATTAAATTACAGACCAGAAACGGAGGTGTTAAAAATAACTGTGCTAGGACCCCAGGCATAAATCAGGAATGTTCCAGAAAATGAGACATATGATCACCCCAGTTATATGTTACCTGGCTATAGTGAATCCCCAGGCAGAATTCAACTAAACATGGCTAAGAAAAAAAGAGAATGCAAACGTTGAAAACTAATGAAAACCTGACTTAGGAGACTGCTTTTCTTTTCCTTCTTTTGCTTTTGGTATTTGAAGAGATGGTGTGAAAAACCAAAGATGCTAGCATACATTTAATTTTTTTCCCCTCTCTTAATTCACAGCCAGAGGGTACCATGCTTATTCTAGCAACAGCACACGGCATGACAATTCTTGCAGAAAGTTTCTTGAGAAGATTGAAGAGAAAGAGGGCAAATTTACTTTGGCAGTGGGGTCAGCAGCAGAAAGGAGGCTTGTCTAAAGAACAAGCTCCTCTAACATCCTGCTAGTTTCAGCTTCAGGCATGGCCAAACTGCTGATGATGCCCACAGGATTTGTGCAAGAGGTGGCTGGGAGAACAAAGCCAGAGGCAGTGGACGTGAGCTCATTAGAAGTTTTCAAAACACTAAAAGAAAGAAAATCAGATGTTTATCACCAGACTGATAATGATGTGACCCAAGAGGACTCATTGTTAGGAGAGACATTTTTCTAAGACAAAGATCTTTAAGGGAAATGTTCCTGGTCCCAAAGGTAATCAAAGAATGAATTGGTGGCTGCCTCCAAATGCTGCCATCTTAGCTTCAGGCAGACAGTCTGAGCTGGGCCTCTGTTTTGTAAATGCTGAAATACTATCCTCAGAGAGGAAGCAGAGCTTTATCAGAGATCTCAAAAATAAAAAGGCTTAGGGAACAATTTGACTAATCAAGGATGCAGGATTGTTCCTGCTGCAGGATTGTTCCTGCACACCTCGGTGTCAACTTTGAAAACCAGCCTGGCTCTGGGAAACCATTTTCATTATTGAGACATCTGGAAGGACAATTTCAACAGCAGTATGCTTAGAGGGAAGAGAGGTGTAGTTCTACCTTCTACAGTGAGGCCTTGTACCCTCTTGGTCATATTAGCAGTTCAAATTTGGAAAATTCAGCAGTGGCCACAAGACTGGAAAAGGTCAGTTTTCATTCCAATCCCAAAGAAANATTTTTACTGATGTTCTCCATTTTCCCAAAGGACTATTAAATTATTAGGCTATAATACTTATGGAATTGTTTGGTGCTAATTACTTAACAAACTATAGTCAATATCTTAAAATAAGCTTTAATGGAAAATAATTTCAAAAATAATGTATGTGTATCTGTATAACTGAGTCACTTTACTGTGTACCTGAAACATTGTTAAGTCAACTATACTTCAATAAAATGCATAGTACAAAAAATAATAAAAAATAAAAAATGTATGAATATATATTAAAAATATTTTAATTTAAAAAATAACAGAGCTTTTAAGTACTTCTGTTGGCCTAAAGACACCATGAAAAAATTATTTGTACTTTGATACTAAAGGTTCTGTGAACTGATGAGTTTGAGAAACCCTGTTGTAGCTTTTCGAGTCTAGTCTAGGGGATTCTTTTATTAAGTTTAAAATGCACAGACACACCCTCCCCCCCTTTTACCACCATCAAGACTTAATTTTTATTCTAAGGCCATCAAGCATCTTAGCTACTCTTATCTTTAATTTTCAAACTAGAGTCTATATCCCTTATGTACTGTGGTTTTCCTGTCTAAATATAGTATATTTAGATATTTCTTATTAAGTCAAACCAACCACATGATCTCAGCAATGATGTATGCAAAGAATTCAGCTCATTCAATTCTGAGCTTCATCCAAAGTAGAAGGGTTAAAAATAATAATAAATATTCCTTTAAAATAAATACTATGCATTTTCAAAATGCAACTTAATCCTTGATATGTGAAAACTATCGCACTGTCATATTACCCCACAGGCAATAGTAGATGGAGCAGTTAGAAAACAGCTACTACTTTGTAACCGGGCAAATCTCAGTTTATATCCCAGCACTATCTCTTACCTTCTATGCACCTTTTGAAGAGTTTTGTGTGTTTATCTGTTTTTTAGCCCTTGTAAGCCTAGACCTCTATGATGAGGTTAGTAAAAGAACCTATAAGATCAGTTCCTTGTGAGCAGTAAATAAAATGATGCATTAAAAAATGCACAGTACCATGCCTGACACCCAATAAATGGTGGTGTCAATAACACGTTATATTACAGGGGCAAACAGGCCTGTCAAAAAGTAATTTAAATCATTTGCTGTCAAACTTCACCCTACAAATTAGGCTGAAATGTGTTTGAATCCCTCACACAAAAGATAATTTCTTAATCTCCAGTAGGCTGAGGTGGTATACAAGAAGCTAAGTTGTCCACTGTCCNCAATAACACGTTATATTACAGGGGCAAACAGGCCTGTCAAAAAGTAATTTAAATCATTTGCTGTCAAACTTCACCCTACAAATTAGGCTGAAATGTGTTTGAATCCCTCACACAAAAGATAATTTCTTAATCTCCAGTAGGCTGAGGTGGTATACAAGAAGCTAAATTGTCCACTGTCCTTCCCAAGAGAGCACATTTACATAAGGCTGAGGAAGAAAGATTAAATAATGAAGCAGGATAACACAGACCAGAAAACATAATGGTTCAGAGCAAAAAGTAATAATTCCGATTTCTCCCGGTCATTTGAAATGATTGACTATCCTCTTCCTGAACTCGCTTGCCTTTGCACGCAAAACTTCTTTTGCTTCACTCTCCTCCACGGTACTTTTTCTTTCTCCACATCTTGGCTAACTCCACAGTCATTTCATTAAATCATGAGACAAATAATTGCAGCAAGCTCTACTCAACACTGGAAAGGATCTCTGGAGAGGTACAATAGAACTCTAATAAGTTGCTAAAAGGAGACAGGACAGGAGCGAGTAGAGCTGTGTTGATTCAAGGGAGGAAGGAGTTACCACTGGAGGAGAGAATTAGGGAAGTCTTTGCACAGGANAACTCCACAGTCATTTCATTAAATCATGAGACAAATAATTGCAGCAAGCTCTACTCAACACTGGAAAGGATATCTGGAGAGGTACAATAGAACTCTAATAAGTTGCTAAAAGGAGACAGGACAGGAGCGAGTGGAGCTGTGTTGATTCAAGGGAGGAAGGAGTTAGCACTGGAGGAGAGAATTAGGGAAGTCTTTGCACAGGAGGTCCCTTTCAGGCGGGTCTTAAACATCAGATAGGGTTTGGGTATGTGGAGATAAAGGGAAAGGCACGTGAATTAGTAAGTAGCACAGGAACAGAGGTGTGGAGGCGATAAATACAGTGTGAGCAGGAAGAGGAAGTCCAAGGGGCCACATACTGAGCCTGTAAAGGAGCACTGGGGAAATTAAATCAGGCACGTCTTTTGAATCCAAACTGTGGGTGCCTTTGGTTCACCTCAACACCATACCAACATTCTTTCTTCTTCATTGTGAACTCTCAAAGCTGAGCACCTACTAAATTCATTTATTCATATGCCCCAGGACTAAGACAATGCCAAAACACCTGGTGTTTAAAAAGAATTTTTTAATTCCTCAAAGGTCATCCCTAATAAATCAGAAAAGCCAGCATTCTTGTTCCAATTCTACCTCTGACTAGCTCTCTGAGCCTGAGAAATCAATAGGAACCCCCCTTCGGAGCACAGCTTCCTCAACTTGAAAATGCAGGATTTGCTTTGATGACCTACAGGTTTTAACTCTGTGAAAATTACCTTTATTACTTCATCTAATCTATTCAAAAATCATAAAAGGAAAATACAGCTTTGTCATTTGACCTCCCAATGAATGACATTTCACTTTGAATTAGGAAGATTTTGTTAAATGAAGAAGCACAGTTCTTAAGAATGCTCTTTAAGGTCACTCCCTAGTTTTTATGGTGAAAAATAAAATGGAATGCCACCTTAAGAAAAATGATTGCTGTATTTATCAATTCTAAAAGGCATGCGTTTTTCTGTTAGTGTTCAGAAAATTACAAAGTCTTTGAAGCATGAAAATCTTTCGTTTGTAAACAAAAAGTTTCTTTTGTTTATTGAAGAAATTTTTAGAGCAATGATGAAACAGTTGACTGAAGCTTTTTATTGACTAAAACTCACTAAACACGGACTAGAACCAAGTTCTAGGGTTATAATTGGGAAGAAAAAGCATCTCAGTGCAGTGGTAGGGGACTTCTAATCCAGGGTAAGCATGGGATATTATGAGAGCAGACAAACAGTATCTTCCTTGGTCACCTGGACTCAAAAGAGACTTCCTGAAGGAAGTGAGATGGGTGATGACAAAAGGCCTACAGGAGCTATTTAAGAAAAGAAAGGGGAAAGTGTAGTTAGCCAGAGACAACTGTACAAGCCACAGTATGAAGGGAACGGTAGTTGAACTGAAGCCACAGTAAGATATCCAGAATGGTCAAGAATCACAGGTACAGGAGATGGGACTAGGATGGATAACAATGACCAGATCAAGAAAGGCCTTGAACTTCATGCTAAAATGCCTAGCCTCTCATTCTGAAAGTGACGAGGATCCACCGAAGGCCGCCACACTGGAGAACACCTAACTGGAGACAGACGCTGCGTTAAGAAGCTTCACCTCTGCGGATTGCAAGCTGATGGGTGGGAAAGCTTGAGGAAGGGATGAGCTCTAGCGCAATGCTGCAGTAGTTCAGACGAGTTGTGAAGAAGACATGGCTACTGAAAGGAGGGATAGGAGAGAGCTATTTTCTAAGAAGAAAAGATAGGACAGGATTAACACCTGAGAATAGAAAACTGAAGGGAGTGGGGAATGGTGAAGTTTAAACCCTGACATACTTTCAGAGAGTAATTTAAGACCATATAACTTCTCAAGCAAGCTCTCAAACAACTGGAAAAAGTTAGTGAAACTCAATAATTTGGAATCCCAGGCTAGAGTCTCAGACTTGACCTTGTCAAGTTGATGGAGACTACTCTAATACACCCACCTAGAAGATGAGGCTCTTCCCTTCACAGAGTAAACCTATTTCCACCCAAGAAGCAGCAGGGCCACCATATCCATCTGGGAAGGTCCATTCCAGAAGCAAAGAGAATACAATGTTAAAAAGATTCTCAATGGGTTGAAAGCTTTGCAGGGTTTTCCAAAGTTAATTTTCAGAAGAGGGAGCAATCAAGTCTAAACATTCCACAAGACAACTCTCCTCAAAATCTTTCAGTTGAGCAATGACTGTAGTATCCATCCCACTGGCCATTTGACACCAAAGCCACTTTTACTGAGCAACTACAGCGTTACCACTCACCACGTTCTGCTCACCTTTGGCCCAGTCTCCTCACTTATAAAACTGGAAATAAATGACCTATTTGCCAGAATCAGGGTGCTGTTTAAACTGCAAAGATTTAGTCTGATAAATTGACAAATGGACAGAACGACCCCTCTTAACCGCTGGCTCAAAAGAGAAGGAGCAAAGACGGCAGAGGTTTCAGGTCTTAGTAACTGGGTAAAAAGCAGTATAGCTCCTATACCATGAAGATCAACATGTGGAGAGCTATGTCTGGTTAAGATTTACAAAGACATCATTTACTACTTTCATTAAGAGCGGTCACGTCTGTATTCTTTGTTGTGTCATATTTTTGTTTTCTTTTGTACTTTTCACATTTGCTACATTGAGCATATTTTACTTTATTGCTAGAGAAAACAAGCAATCTTGCTTTTTTATGCAACTTGGCTATGACATATTGATCTTGACATATATCTGAAATAACATAAAGGCAATGTCCAGTAGGAAGATGAAATTGTAGGTCTGAACCTATTGAGAAGGCAAGGTTATAAGCACAGTTTGAGAGTCACCAGTACAGAGTTTAAAGCCACAAGAATGCATGAGCTCCTCAGGAGAAGGAGATAGAATTAAAACGGGCCAGAGGATGAACTTTTGTCTCAAGGTGTGTGGCCTTGAAGTCCCTTCTGGTGAGTCACTGGTGCCAGGAAAGAGCTCAGGAAATCACCCTAGCCAGAGGCTTTGTTTAGTCTGATCTGGCTTACTCTCAGAGAATGGAAGGATGTGGTGTGGACAGGACCCCTTCTGTATCACCAGAGAATTTTGAAGTCACGTTCACCAACACAATTTGCTCACCATCACAATGTATTTGCTCTCACGCTATCATGCCCACTGAGCCATGAACTTGTTAAGGTCTTGCTCAAGTCTTTACTCTTGTTTCCCCAACCAGTACAGTGCTTGACAGATTCGTGTGTGTGTGTGTGTGTGTGTGTGTGTGTTAGCGGCTCAGTCGTGTCTGACTGTGTGACCCCAAGAACTGTAGCCCGCCAGGCTCCTCTGTCCATGGAATTCTCCAGGCAAGAATACTGGAGCGGGTTGCCATGCCTTTCTCCAGGGGATCTCCCTGACCCCAGGGATGGAACCCGGGTCTCCTGCATTGCAGGCAGAATTCTTCACTGTCTGAGCCACCAGAGAAGCAGCAGGCATTTAGTAGACAGGTTTGCTGAAGAAATCACACACACACACAGGAGATGCTTCCCACATTCCCTCCTCTCAAGCATTTTAGCGCTCCTTGGTCAGGCTGCTCTGTGCCCACCTGTCAGAGCCAGTCCTCTGAAGCCTAGATTATCCCACAGGCCTAATGTCCATGTGTCTGTGATGCCCAGAGAGTCTAACAACCTCCTTGTAAGAAGCCCTGAGGTGCGTTCCCCACCCAGCCCTCGCCTCATGTCGAAAGTTCACTGTTGCGTTCAGTATACATATTATTTACTTGTAAGCACCTAGCACGTTAACCCACATGGTATTCAGAAACTCTGTAATTAGCCAGGCTAGAAACAAGACAATAACTGCCCACTTGAACATGGCCCAGACTTGCCATGCATTTTTATTTTTTTTTGCCTGGCACGGCGGTTGCCAAATTTAGCACTCTCTACATTTTCAGATCCATTGCATTAATATTTAAGATGCTTCTAAAACGTCCCAGAGAATTTGTCTTTTAGAAATAGATATAAAAGGGCTTCCCTGGTGGCTCGGTGGTAAAGATTCCACTTGCCGATGTAGGAGACACGGGTTCAATCGCTGACCCGGGAAGATCCCACATGCCGCAGGACCACTAGGCCCGGGGGCCACAGCCATTGAGCCTGTGCTCCAGGGCCCGGAAGCCACAAGCACTGAAGCCCTGTGCCCTGGAGCCTGGCTCCACAACGAGCGAGGCCACCACGGTGGTCCATGCCTGCAAGCAGAGCACAGCCTCTGTTCACCATAACTAGCGAAAGGCCGCACAGCAGCAAAGACCCAGCAAGTCGATAAATAATTTACAAAAAAGAAATAGATATTGCAGAGAAAGGGAAGTCACCCAGTCGTTCCTGACTCTTTGCAACCTCATGGACTGTAGCCTACCGGGCTCCTCCGTCCATGGGATTTTCCAGGCAAGAATACTAGAGTGGGTTGCCATTTCCTTCTCCAGCAGGTCGTCCTGACCCAGGGACTGAACCCAGGTCTCCCGCATTGTAGGCAGACACTTTACCGTCTGAGCCACCAGGGAAGTCTCAGTTGAAGTCTCTATTGAAGAGAGGTCAAGTCCAAAACCTCAGCTGAATTTCACAATGTGGAAGCACTTGACAGACGCTAGAGCAACAGAGTGCTGGTTCCCAGATGATTCTCGGGCCGCTGGCGCCCTGGGCTCCTGCCGCTAGGCGTGGGTAACTCTAGACCCGGCCTACCTCCCGCTGCCCCTCTGCCTGTTGGAGACTTAATGTCCTCTAGGGCTTCGTCACACAGCTTAGGTGGGGAAAGTCAGTACAGATGTGCCCTGTGGGGAAATATTTTTCCTACATGTTGGATTTTAACTATTTAGGGGAACGCATTCCTTAGGAGAGTCTTGCCGTGAAACTTTCACGTGGGAGAGAAGGATTCTCGACATCACCAGCCAACTTTATTTTCTACTGTATTTGTTAAATCTGGGATTGAGTTTTCTGATGACCCACAGATCTGGTCATTTTTCTCAAATATATGCATCAAAGATGGAGTTAAACAGACCTCCCCTTCCTGCTCTCCTCTGCCACATGAGAGCTCTTGTGATCTTGGGTCTCTGATTCTTGATCTAATATAAAATAGGTTTGATACCACCTGCTCTGTCTATACCCTCAGCAACTCTGAGAAGATCAAGCAGGAAAATGTATGTGAAAGAAGTTTGTGATAACAGTTAAAAAAAGAAGAGTAATAGCTAACATTCAGAAAGCGTCAGGCACAGCTTTACGTGAATTAACCCGTCTCATTGTTTTAATTCTAAGATGCAGGGTCTGCCGTTGTCCCCAGGTTTTAGACAGGCAACAAAGGCACAGAAATGAAGTAACTTGCACAAGTCACAAAGCTAGTAAGTAAAGTTGGAATAAGCTGTTACATACTAACTGGGCATGTTAATAGTGGAGTGGGCTGCCATGCCCTCCTCCAAGAAACCTTCCCAACCCAGAGATCAAACCTAGGTCTCCCGCATTGCAGGTGGATTCTTTACCATCTGAGCTACCAAGACAGCCCATGAATACTGGAGTCGGTAGCCTATCCCTGCTCCAGGGGATCTTCCTGACTCAGGAATTGAACCAGGGTCTCCTGCATTGCAGGCAGATTCTTTACCAGCTGAGCTACCAGAGAAGCAACTGGGCACAGTGAAACCATATTAGAGCTAAAGAGACTGCAAGAGAGAACACGGTGCAGGAGCTATCACCGGAAAACAATCGTCATTTTAAAGATGGGGACTGAGATCCAGCAAGGCTTCATGGTTTGCCCAATGTCAAGTATTACAGTTTTAAAATATCCATAATTTATATTTATTAGACTACATCTGAAGTATTCTATTTTTGAACTGTGGGAGGTAAAGCAAAACTATTAGGAACCTAGGTGCTGGATTAAATGACCAAGTTTTAAGTTCCAGCACTACCACTTAACAAGCTATTTTACTGGGAAATTAAAAGTTACGTATGCACAGACAATTGTAAGAATAAATGTCTAAAGATGTTAGCTATTATTACTATCACTGTCCTAATTCCAGTACCTGGTTCCCAAAGCACAGCAAGATTTGTAGACAAAATTGTGTTGTTCTCTTTGAAAGTGCTAATGGAGTCATCAAAGTAATCAATAGAATACTTCAGAAGTATTCTAATATATTAATTGTGGATTATGAATTATGGATATTCTAAAGCTGTAATACTTGACATTGGGCAAGTCGTGAAACTTCGCTGGATCTCAGCTGCCATCTTTCAAATGGCAATCGTTTTCTTTCCCTGTGATGTCACGTGTTCATACGATGGTACCTCTTGCAGTCTCTGTCTGCTCTAACGTGGTCTCTCTGTGCCCAGTTAGTACTGAGCAGCTTATTCCAACTTTGCTTGCTAGCTTTGTGACTTGTTCAAGTTACTTAATGGAATAGTCAAAGCATCACGATTCAGAGAGGAGTAGTAAATGGGTATCTCAAGCGTGAACTTCTTTTTTTTTGATTATTCTATAAAATGAAAAAACCCTATAACTGAGAATCAAATTTTCAGAAATAAGATTTTCTTTTTTTTTAAATTTTTTGAAACTAGTGTTGTTGTAACTGGGTGGAAACTCTGACTCTGAGTGGGTTTTTTTTTTTTAATTTGTATTTATTTATTAATGACTGTGCTCTGTCTTTGTGTCTGCTCAGGCGTCTCTCTAGCTTTAGTGAGCAGGGGCTCCTCTCTAGTTGCGGTGCGAGGGCTTCTCACTGTGGTGCTTTCTCTCGTTGCAGAGCCTGGGCTCCAGGGCGTGTGGGCTTCAGTATCTGGAGCACGAGGGCTCAGCAGCTGTGGCTCCAGGCTCCTAAGCACAGGCTCAATAGTCGAGCACTCAGGCTTGAGCCCCACAGCATGTGGGATCTTCTCAGATCAGGGATCGAATTCATGTCTCGGGAGGGTTGCAGGCTGATTCTTTACCATTGAGCCACCAGGGAAGCCCAGAAATAGATTTCTGTTCCTTTTCTTTCCACTCTCTGCACTGTGGTACCATCCAAAAACGTATTAGCAATAAGGGAAAGAAGGCAAAGATAATCTATCTACTAAATAAGCAGTGCCCTTATAGAGGAATTGTGTATAACCCCAGTGGGTCAGCTGTACACCAAGCCCTCACAGGGGTATGGTTATAAAGAACATGGCTTGATTCCAAATCAAACAGACCTGAGTCAAATTCAGCTCTTCCACTTACTAGCTGGGTGGTCTCGGGCAAAATTACTAAATTTCTCTGACTCTATCAGAGTTTCCAAATCCAAAGCTAACTCAGATGCTCCTCTATGGTGGAATCACTGGGATTCAGAGTCTTGTATGGGGTTTATGGGATTCATCTCAGTGATCTCAAGGTCCACTTCACAAATTCCTAAAAGGTACTTTCTGCAGTCTTTTTCAGAAGCAGACAGGCCAGTCTAAGTGACCACAAGACAAAGATCACGGGAATTAGTTGAACAAATAGGACCCAACTTGGCCCTGAACCAAATGGATATTAAAACTCTAATTGAGCAAAAGATTCCCTCGATAGCAGATGGATGTGATATCCTCTCAGGACAGGGCAAGTTTCCTCTACTTCATCTACACCCCTAGCCAGCTCAAAATGAGTGTCACTACCCGTGCCTATAAGACACACATCAGAAGTGAGCAGCAAGGAGCCAGGAAGCATTCCTCAAGGTTGGACCGACAGGCAGATCTAAAGACTCTCTAAGATACACTTAGCTGAGGGGGTCTGACTGGGGTCTGACTGGGCTGAGGCTGGGTTCCATATGCACTTACTCTTCACAGAACTAGCTACGGAGCTTGAAACATGTCCATCCTACACTCCAATCATCCTTCCCCACAATGGCCCAGCCCCCCACCCCTCAACCAGCTTTGCCTGCTGCCCAACTTCTAAGCTGGCTTCCTGGGTAGCTCAGTTGGTTAAAGAGTCTGCCTGCAATGTAAGGGGCCCCAGTTTGATCCTTGGGTCAGGAAGATCCCATGCAGAAGGAAATGGCTACCTACTCCAGTATTCTTGCCTGGGAAATCCCCTGGACAGATAAGCCTGGTAGGCTACAGTCCACGGTGTTGCAAAGAGTCAGACACGACTGAGTGACTAAACCACCACCACCAAGAACTTCAAACTCAGCCCACAGGGCTCTTTGGGCTGGAGGCTGAAATGACAGATTAGCATTGAACATCAAAGCTCTGGGGAAAATAAACTTCCCTACAGAGATGGTACACACCACCATATCTATAGAACTGACTTTCTGAGGCTCCTTGGATTTCTTATATACACAGACTTCTATGACTATAGCCTCCATGGTAACTTCAGAACTGAAGGAGGCATTTCTAAGCTTGGGAATGAAATTGCTCAAGACAGCATGTTGTAATATGGATAAAGCTGGAAAATGGTGCCGGGTGTTTTAGAACAGGTTATATTCGTTCATCAGGGATTATCATTTAATAAGATCTAATTAACATACTTATATCATGTCCTCCTTGCCTAGCATTTACACATATTCAAAAAAACAAATAGCAAACAAAGATAGTATAGCAACAATTCCTGCAGTTCTCCTAGGGAGTAAGTACTAATGGATTCAGTTAGCATTTGTCGGTTTTCCTCTCGTTTTCTCCTTTGTTGGGAGAAAGCATTCTATTTACAGATAAGGAAGGGGGACTAGGAAGTTAGGAAACTTACTTAAAATTGCCCAAGAAATATGGGGTGAAACAGGGATTCCGATGGAAGCATTTCGAGTGGGATGTGGGCTCTTCATCTCTATACCCTAGTATACTTAGGACACTGAGACTCACAGACATTATGTAATATGTCTGAGGTCACACCCTCATTTGATTTTCACATAACAAACTAAATTACAGCTACATCCCTGTTCAAAGAGTAAGCTAATTCTACACCTGGGTCCTAGAGATGTTGATGCAACATCAGGGGTGTTAGACGTTGAAAACAGCAGCAGCAAAGTGCCAGACTCACAGAGAATTTTCCAGATATAGAGCCCAATCAGATAGTGGCCAACGACATCTTCTGGTCTCTTCTACTCCTTGGCTACCAGAGCAGTTAACGATGACACTAAAGACATGAATCTGTTCACACGCCAAGAGTTTCATCCTAAGACCTGGCAGCTCCTGATTAAAGAGGCACTGGACTCCCCAGAATGAGAAATGCCCTTTGGAAAACTTCCCACATATGTTCTCACTTCAAGCCATGATAAAGTTTCCAGTCAAATGCACCTGCTAAAATCAACCTATTTTCTGAAAGAGAAGTGGCCGGTTTGGGTCCAGCACTTGTAAAGTTTCCTAGTGCCACAGGCTATGAAATAGACTGAGGTGAAGTGGATTGATTGTTTGAAGGGGTTCACAAGGAATCCCAGGGGACCTGAAATTTTCTTAGCAGAAGGGTCCCCAAGTTGTCATTGTCTGACTGCCTTCCAACTTAATGGGGAAGCAGCTGATCTGAAGGGGCTTGTGGGGAGCAGGATGGTGAGCTCGGGGATCTGCAGGGAGGGGTTGGACACCCCGACAGTCTGGGTCCAGGGATTCTTTGCACCTCCACCTTAGACTGAAGCCCCAACTCCTGGTACAAACCCTGGGAATCAAATTCTGACTTCAGACATTGTAAGAGGCTCCTCATTTTCCAGACCTCTCAGCGAAAACTTTAGGAACAAATCAAGAAATCTGTGGCGAATGTCATAGAAAGGGGCTGCCTCGGTGGCTCACATGGTAAGAAATCCGCCTGCAACACAAGAGACCTGGCTTCCATCCCTGTATTGGGAAGATCCCCTGGAGAAGGGAATGCTTACCCGCCCCTGTATTCTTGCCCGGAGAATTCCATGGACAGAAGAGCCCGGTGGGCTAAAGTCCATGGGGTCGCAAAGAATAGACCCTTAGACAAAAGTGACCCTAACAGGAATATATATACTCGACGACCTCCTTTCATAGACGAGAGAGACAGAAGGACAAACAGAAATAGTGAGAGATTTACCCCCAAAGCAGACACAGAAAGATCCTTGGCTTTCTCAAAGCAGAGAACCTCCAGCTTTCTTGACTGAACGGTAGAAAAGGGGGTGTCGAAAGTTGGAATAAAGGGAGCAGTTAAGAACAGGAATTGGGAAACGCCTCTAGTCCGGAACTCTCCGGGTTCCCGCTGTGACCCGGTCTAGGGGCTTCCCCTCGGGGGTCCTGGCACCGGGCTGGGAGGGGCGGGCGGGACGCTCCAGGCTGCGTCACCCGAAGGACTGCCGGTGCCTGGAAAGTGAGCTGGGGATCAAGAACCGAGTGCAATTCCGGAGGGTCTCCCTCTGGGTCCCGGGGAGGCCCGCGCTGAGCCCAGAGATCCCAGGGGAGGTTGTGGGAGGAGAGGAAGCAGCAGCCGCAAAGCGCCAGGGGACGCACGTGAAGTTGCCGCGCGCTAGGGAGAAAATTTTTTTTGTTTCCTTCGAAACCAAGTTTGCAGTCCACCCCGGAAAGTCTCTCGCGGCGCAGCGCCCGGGAGGCAGAGCCGGGTCTCCGCGGGGCCGCGAGCCGCTGCCCTGGCACAGGAGATGGTCTGCGAGGTGCCCCCGCCCCAGTTCCCGGCCCCGGGGCTCACCGGCGATGTCCCAGAGCTGCAGGCGCACCACGGTCTCCGGGTCCCAGTGGAGCACCTTAAGCGCGAAATCCACGCCGATGGTGGCCCGGTAGTGCGAGGAGAAGTTCTGGTGCACGTAGCGCTTGATGATGCTAGTCTTGCCCACTCCCAGGTCGCCGATCACCAGCAACTTGTACAGGTGCTCCTTGTGCGGGACCTGCATGGTGGCGGCCCGCCCGCCGCGCGGTGCCTGCTGCGGACCCGGGAAGCGACGCCGGGGGCCGGGCCGGAGAGACTCGTGGAGCGCGAGTGCGGGCGCGAGGCGGCGGCGGGGCGGGACGGGGGCGAGGGCGGAACTCCTCCCCGGCCGCTGCAGAAACGCCCAGACCCGAGCCCCGCGGGCTGACCCCCCTGCTCACCCTGCCCGCGCGGCTAGGAGGGAGACCCGAGCAATTCCTGGGCCCCGGAAACTGGGGAGGCTCACGCGCAGATGCCCTTTTGCAGAGGCTATTCGTTACAGCCCCTGACAGTTTCCGGAGTGCTTTTTTGGCCTGTAATCTTGGCCACAAAGCTAGAGGTGTGGGTTTCAGTTTTCAGGTTTGGCAAGTGAGCGTGTCTAAAAAGTTAAGTGAATTGCGGTGAGACAGACGGTAGGTAACCGGTCTGGCTGAACACGGGACTCTTGAGGTCGTGGGCTGCGCCTCCGCCTCTCGGGGTAGACAGAATTTGGAGGGGAGGCAACGCGTAAGTTTCAGGAGGCCCGCCAACTGGGTTTGGGTCCGGCACGCCTGGTTTTCGAGGTGAGTGACCTCACACTAGTCATCTGAACTGTCCCAGCCTCTTCTTCCGTCATCTGGTAATGGTAATCCTTTGACGCATCAGCTTGAGAGTGTGAACNTCAAGAACCGAGTGCAATTCCGGAGGGTCTCCCTCTGGGTCCCGGGGAGGCCCGCGCTGAGCCCAGAGATCCCAGGGGAGGTTGTGGGAGGAGAGGAAGCAGCAGCCGCAAAGCGCCAGGGGACGCACGTGAAGTTGCCGCGCGCTAGGGAGAAAATTTTTTTTGTTTCCTTCGAAACCAAGTTTGCAGTCCACCCCGGAAAGTCTCTCGCGGCGCAGCGCCCGGGAGGCAGAGCCGGGTCTCCGCGGGGCCGCGAGCCGCTGCCCTGGCACAGGAGATGGTCTGCGAGGTGCCCCCGCCCCAGTTCCCGGCCCCGGGGCTCACCGGCGATGTCCCAGAGCTGCAGGCGCACCACGGTCTCCGGGTCCCAGTGGAGCACCTTAAGCGCGAAATCCACGCCGATGGTGGCCCGGTAGTGCGAGGAGAAGTTCTGGTGCACGTAGCGCTTGATGATGCTGGTCTTGCCCACTCCCAGGTCGCCGATCACCAGCAACTTGTACAGGTGCTCCTTGTGCGGGACCTGCATGGTGGCGGCCCGCCCGCCGCGCGGTGCCTGCTGCGGACCCGGGAAGCGACGCCGGGGGCCGGGCCGGAGAGACTCGTGGAGCGCGAGTGCGGGCGCGAGGCGGCGGCGGGGCGGGACGGGGGCGAGGGCGGAACTCCTCCCCGGCCGCTGCAGAAACGCCCAGACCCGAGCCCCGCGGGCTGACCCCCCTGCTCACCCTGCCCGCGCGGCTAGGAGGGAGACCCGAGCAATTCCTGGGCCCCGGAAACTGGGGAGGCTCACGCGCAGATGCCCTTTTGCAGAGGCTATTCGTTACAGCCCCTGACAGTTTCCGGAGTGCTTTTTTGGCCTGTAATCTTGGCCACAAAGCTAGAGGTGTGGGTTTCAGTTTTCAGGTTTGGCAAGTGAGCGTGTCTAAAAAGTTAAGTGAATTGCGGTGAGACAGACGGTAGGTAACCGGTCTGGCTGAACACGGGACTCTTGAGGTCGTGGGCTGCGCCTCCGCCTCTCGGGGTAGACAGAATTTGGAGGGGAGGCAACGCGTAAGTTTCAGGAGGCCCGCCAACTGGGTTTGGGTCCGGCACGCCTGGTTTTCGAGGTGAGTGACCTCACACTAGTCATCTGAACTGTCCCAGCCTCTTCTTCCGTCATCTGGTAATGGTAATCCTTTGACGCATCAGCTTGAGAGTGTGAACGCTGAGCGCTCTCACACCTATTCAGCTATTAATGGTCTGAAATGAAGTGAAAGTCGCTTAGTCGTGTCCGACTCTGTGCCACCTCATGGACGGTACAGTCCATGGAATTCTCCAGGCCAGAATACCGGAGTGGGTAGCCTTTCTCTTCTCCAGGGTATCTTCCCAACCAAGGCATCGAACCCAGGTCTCCTGTGTTGCAGGTGGATTCTTTACCAGCTGAACCACAGGGGAAGCCCAATTAATGGTCTAACCAGGAGGATAGTTGGGCTGTAAGTGCTGAGGGCATCCATGGCTTAGTTTCCACCTCTCCTCTCCTAAAAGCTCTGAACAGCATTGAAAGACAATTTAGATAACTGGTCAGATTATGTTACGTGATAATAAGAGCAAGCATCGATCCAGCACTTGGTATGTGCCAGGTTTTATACACATGTCATCTAATCATCCCAGCAGTCCTAAAAACAGATGCGATTATTCTTCCCATTTTACAAATGAGGAAAACAAGACCTAGACATTTTGGGTGTGCATTCACAGCCCTATAGGCTAGCTCATATATCCTGAAACGTTGAGGTCAAGTATCAGTGTCTTGTGATACCTTCCAAGAATAATATCGGCTACAGTGATTACTCTCTTTTTTCATACCTCATGGCACTTTAAACTAGCTAAATAATAAGGAACATATTATAGTATCCTAGACTCTAATATATATTTCTAATCCAGTAAAGAGCCTAGACATTTTAAGTAATGTATGTAGGGGCAAACAGCGTGTGATGAAAAAGCCAAATTCAAACTTAAGTCTTCCAATACTAATTTGAGAAAACACAAATTGGCAGTATGAGTTCCTATAGACATTAAAAAAATGAATGAAAATATATTGTGAACAGATCTATGTTAATAAATTTAAAAATTTAAGGAACATGGGCAAACTCCTTGAAAACCACAATTAACAAAATTGACCCCCCTAAAACATAAAAAGCTAAATCATTCACTCTATGTGGATTAGAGATTGGGTCTGCATTTAAAAGTTAATTTAAAACAATAAAGTTTTCACAAGTTAAAATTTTTAAAAAAGAAGTAGAAACTAATGGTGGTGGAAGCAAGGAGGGGGTGGCTGTCTGAGGCATCATGTGAGCCAGCCGTCACTGCTCTGCCTGATCCAACATCACAGGCCCCAGCGTGTTCTCCCAGTCGGGTCTGGCTGAATCATCCTCACCTCATCTCCTTTTCTCACCCGGGCCTGTTGGAACATCAGACATTTAGATTTACTGTGTGTAGCAGGCTGACCAAGATTCAGGACCTGGAGTTTATACATTTGAGGGGAAAGGGCTCTTTACACCGGAGAATGCAAAATTGAGGATTGGGTCCTGAGGTTTCGACTCTGCTTCGCTGCCTCTCCGAGGACAGTGGTCAGTAACAGTGAGCAAGCTCCCTGCTGGGCAGGAAGTCCTGAAGCTTCTTTCCAGAGTCACTCAGTTAGGTCTCATGACAGTTCTTCACAGTGGGAAGAAATGACTCTCAATTTACAATGTTTAACTCTTTTAGACTAAAGTGGCTTGAAGGGCTTCCCTGATAGGTCAGCAGGTAAAGAATCCACCTGCAATGCAGGAGACCTGGGTTCGATTCCTGGGTTGGGAAGATCCCTTGGAGAAGGGAAAGGCTACCCACTCCAGTATTCTGGCCTGGAGAATTCCCTGGACTGTATAGTCCATGGGGGTCGCAAAGAGTTCGACACAACTGAGCGACTTTCACTTTTCACTTTCAAAGCGGCTTGACGAGAACCACGGTCTAGCAGTTCACAGGCTAGAATTCTGAAAGACCCTGTGTAAAATGACAGATTTGGGTTGAGAGATCTCTGCAGAGCACCGCTGACTCTAAAATAGTAGTCTGGATGTATTCCGGCAAGTGACAGCCCAGCCTTCTAACCAACCCCACCATGGCACCATTACCTGAGAGGTGGAAAAAGGCTGTGCAAAGGCCATTTCAAACCAAACCTTATGCCGTAGTTCTCTTCTAGTTTCCTGGCTGTGGCTCTGTAAGCTGCTCAGCTACTGTATATTTCTCCCCCAAGATAAGCACTCTCGAAGCATATTTTTTTGGAGGACAGATGCGTCTGTGCTCCCTTGCTTTGCTTTGAACTTATTTCCTTTGCTCAGAAGTAGGTTGCAAACAGGGACTCAGGTAAGTGGGGATAGAGTATAAACTAGAGTCAGGCTAGAGCTTCTTTAGACTACAAGGGTCTTAGCAAGCGTGCAGACCATCCTTGTCTCCCATCCTCCCTCTACCCCCAGATCACGAGGCTTCCTGAGACCCCGTGTGCCTCAGACTGTCCACAAGGGTGCCCAGCTTTATCCTGGCAAGCCATTCTCCCTCCAGAAAAGAGGGTGTGCTGCCGTGCCGTGAGCCGCCTCCTCCCAGCAGCCACCCAGCACCATGAAACCTGCTTTCCACAGTAAATCTCAGAGCATCTTTGGGGATGTTTTGACAATCTGACTACCCTCAGATTGCTAAACCACAGCACACCCTCTCCTGAAAAACAGTAAAGCAGGTTACTCAAGTCTGTAAAAGGTGTAGGAAGCCACAAAGGGCTCAGAATTCAAGGATGAATGGTGCCGTACACAGCACAGACTCAGATTTCTCTAAGACTCTGCTCCCTTGCTGTCCAGTGTGGGACCAAATTATTGCACATATTAAATGGAAAAACTAATTTAAATGATGGCTTTGCAAACACAAACTTGAAACCCTCACGATTCCCTCCCAGGCCTGCTATATTAGGTGAGCCCCTATGAAGTTACTTTATTTGCTTTGTATAATAAGAGAGCCATAGGAGTTATTCATTAGCTTATGTGGTTTTTAATTGCTGCTCTGAAGAAATATGCAAATGTCTGTATGATAGGGTGCCAAATATTCTGTTGTAGGACAGGTAAAGTGATTTTTCTTAGATTAACACAATCTTCAAAGACATGGACTTTATTCCAAAAGGCCTGTTGGAGGAGACCATAAATTTTTATCATCCAAACTGGGACTCTTGAGAGTGAAAGGGGTCACTATTAATACTTATACCAAACCACAGGAACAAGCCAGGGATGTCCTAAAGACAATTCATTCCTGAAGCAGAGGATTAGAGTTCTCAAATGAGATATTCAGCTGAGAGTGGCATTTGAAAAATATCTCCTAAATCACTACTTTAATAAATAGTTTTGCCAAGTTAAGGCTGCAGTTCATTTCTTTACTGTCTTCAAAGAATTTGCTTTTAACCTACTAGGCTGGTCTAAAGCCTGTGTTAACTTGCAACGGGAGTTATGTCCAGTATTGATTCAGGGGTGCGGCAGTCGTCTAGAAATATGCAACACTCTTTGGGGTTCCCGGGTGGCACTAGTGGTAAAGAATCCACCTGCGAAGGAGAAACAAGAGACATGGGTTTGATCTCTGGGTGGGGAAGATTCCGTGGAAGCGGAAATGACAACCCACTTCAGTATTTCTTCCTGGAAAGATCCAGGGACAGAGGAATCTTGCAGGCTACAGTCCATGGGGTTATAAAGAGTCAGATACAACTATACACGCACACACTAGACATTCAGACTGCAAAGAAAATGGGCTGACTGTATATTTTACAAAGTCCTAAGTATGCAGGGAAATATCTAATGAAAAGGGGAAAAATGTATGCTTCAAAGGTAAAAGGATACTCATACTCATACTCATTCAACAACTCAAGCAAAAAGGCAATGAGCCCCTCATTTATAACAAATGGGGACCCAGGGACTGAGATGCTCTGACTCAGAGGGTAACTCAAGAAAGTTGCTGGCACAGCATCAGGGTCAAATCAAGATATATTTTTGTGTAAAACACTGTGACAGAATTTTTGAGGGTCAGGTTGAGGAGTTGGGTCTCATGTATCTACGAGAATATTTAGAACATAAGCCCCTGTCATCAAACTGTGAGCATCCTGGTTGGAGTGTCAGTCGGCATGCACACACGGCCCTCTGCTTCCTTCTCAGACCCCTTCGCTGGCTTCTCCCCTTCTCTGCTGCCCACCACTGCAGAGGGCAATTCTCCACCCTCAGGACCCGGACTTTCCTTGCTTGAGGACACTCCCGTGATAAAAGAGCAAAACCGACTAGAGATTAAACTCAGCCATCAGACTGTCTTCTTTCATTTTACAGCCAAGGTCTACCACTAACCAGGTGTAGTACCTTAGTAATGTCATCTAACTTCTGTAGGCTTGTCCCCCATGCATAACCTGAGGATAGGGACTTCCCTGGTGATTGAGTGGTTAATAATCTGCCTTCCAAAGCAGGGGACATGGGTTCGATCCCTGGGGAGGGAACTAAGATCCCACACACACACAGGGGGTAACTAAGCCCACGGGCCACAGAGAGAATAGCCCTTGGGCTACAACCAAAGACCTGCATAGTCACAAATTAAATAAATATTTACTTAAGAAATAAATTAATTAAATACGAGGATAATAATTTCTACTTCCTAAAGGAAGAAGCCTAAAGGAAATAATACAGTAAAATGCTCAGCACATTGTTTGACCCAGGAGATGTGCTGAAAATGCTGTTCAGCTATCAAGTGTCTGCTAATGATCTCTGTATTTGTACTAAAAACCCCAGCCCCACTCCTGCCTTCTGCACCCTTGTTCCAACTGCCTTTTGGGCATTTCTGCCAGGCTTTCTGGAAGACATCTCAAATGCAACATGTGCAGAGCTGAAGTCATTATCTACCCCGACAGACTTGTTCCTTTTCCTGTATTCCTGGTTTTAGTCATTGGTTCCACCCTCCGCAAAGCCTACCAAGCCTGGAAACAGCCACACTCGACTCCTCCCTCTTTACTGCCATACATCCCAGCAGCCCAAGTCTTCTGATTCTGTCTCAGGTCCCTCAGTACATTTCTTCTAGTCCATAAAAGTGCTGTTGGACCACAGAGGTGAAGACCTAGTCTATGTTATTGTGGTCAAAGGATTTTTAAGCATTATGCAAAAGGAAGAAATCACAAGAGGAAAAACATTCTGCAAATGCGAAATAGGGAAGATTTTTGCCTGCCTTAAATGTCTGACATTTAAGGCAGGCGAAAAGGGAATATACTTTATACTTTATATATAAAGAGCTCTTGTAAATTGTTTTAATATATCCAAATAGATAAAGAACAGGAATACACATAAACAAATGAAGACAACTGACCACACAAAAAGTCAATAATAATGTAACCAATTATTTTTCACAGTAATAGGAATAGAAAAACAATAACAAGAAACCATTTTTCACTTTTCAAACTGACGTATATGTTTTAATACTAAAAATATCTAATACCAGTGAGGATGCAAAGAATGGGCATGATCCTGATGGGATTATAATTTAAGAAAAATCTGTCGGAGAAAAATTGGGTTATATGTATCAAAAACGTTAAAAATGCATGTGCCTCTTCACCTAAAAATTCCATTTGTGGGAGTTTATGAACATCTATCATTAGAGAGAGAAGTTAATGAAAATTTAACCCCATGGATGCATATTACCATGTTTTTTTATTATAGAAAACAATTGGCAATTTCTAAATGTGCATCAGGTGAAATATTACCATGTTACAAATATGTGATGACACATTATACAACCTTTATAAATGATGTTTAAGAAAAATACTGAATTATCTGGAAAGATATTCACAATATTTTTCACAGTATTTTAAAACTGGAAAAAAATTACAAAATATATACCCAGTTTGCTCAACTATCAAGTGTCTGCTGATAATCTCTATATTTGTACTAACCCAGTTTGGCATAAAATACATAATTTCCACTATACATACACACAAACACACATAAAGATATAGAAAATCATACACCGATATGTTATCAGAGATGACTTCTAGATGACAAAATTACTGCTTTGCTTTATTATGTATTTTTCTACTTTTCTGTATTTCTATTTTTACAGGAATTATTATTGTTTTCAAAAGAAGAAAACAAAATTAAGAAAAATGAAGTGAATGTGCACTGAATGGATCTTGGAGGAGGATTCCCAGCAGTTATCACAATGACTTTTTCTAGGTCTCTCCAGGAAGTACAGAGTATCAGCGTTTTAAGTTTTCGGTAATTTTGCAGCCAACTTTTCTCATCTTGATTCCACTTATCTTATCAGTGCTGAGAGGCGTGCCTTCCCCAGAGAACCAAAGCTCCATTTCCAGGGCAGTGAGGTCCCCACGCTGTCCTGGAGTGACTGCTGCAGCAGCAGCTGGGCTGGCAGGCCAGACACTGTTGGGAGCCTCCCTGCAAGGCGTGTACCCCCGGAAGGAGACTGTCGTCTTTCCGCAGGGGGACGGCCTTCCAAACCTTGTTGTCATTCTGCCCCCTTCCTGTTTGTGCCCCACTTTCCCACTCTGGGGCTTCCCTGGTGGCTCAGCTGGTAAAGAATCCACCTGCAGTGCGGGAGTCCTGGATTCGATCCCTGGGTTGGGAAGATCCCCTGGGAATGGCTACCCACTCCAGTATTCTGACCTGGAGAATCCTATGGACTGTGTAGTCCATGGGGTCGCAAAGAGTCAGCCACGACTGAGCGACTTCACTTTTCCACTCTGACACCGATTCTCTGATGCTCCCCTGCAGACTCTCTCCCATTCAGCCTGTCCTCTTCACTTCAGCCCTTCTTGACGTCTCAACAAGTAACGGTTTCCTAAGGCTATCTCCCTGACTCCATTTTCCCTGCTTGCACCTGCCATTATTCCCGGAT
>SJYA01003201.1:1023310-1173963 GCA_006410615.1 Neotragus moschatus | reverse complement strand
ATTATTCCCGGATCAATCCTCTTTGTAAAGCACAGGAAGCTCAACTTGGTGGTCTGTGATGTCCTAGGGGGGTGGGATGGGTGGGGGTGGGAGAGAGCTCCAAGAGGGAGGGGATATGTGTATACACGGAGCTGATTCATTTTGCTGGAGAGCAGAAATGAACGCTGTAAGGCAATTATACTCCAGAAAAAATATATTTATAAATAAATAAATAAATGACTTCAGTAGGGCATTCTTCCACTCACAAGCTCTGAACTTACTTTATGTGTGAGAGGCAAACATTCTATCTTATTTAACCCTTTGTTGAGTTGTGTTTTCTGTCCTATGCAGCCTAAGAAAACTGCAAATGATAAGTCTCCTTGAATAAGACAGGACAAGGTCGTCCCCCTCCCAAGCACGCTTATAAAACAGCAGTTTTTATACGCCATCTCAGCATGTCCTATCAGCATTCTTTTTGAAGATTTCTTCCCACTCTGTATCCTACCAGTTCTGTACCCTACCAGCACCTGGCACAGCCCCTGCCATGCTCCAACTGTGGGCTCAAGACATTCTGTCATTCAGGCTACGGCAGGACATTAAATGTCCTGATTGGCACAGATAGTAAATGCTTTAATGACGATGGAAACAATACACGATATGAAACCATGTCTTACGTTACTGCCAATCACTTCGGCCACTTTGGCCACCTGATGTGAAGAACTGACTCACCAGAAAGACCCTGATGCTGGGAAAGATTGAAAGTGGGAGGAGAAGGGGACGACAGAGGATGAGATGGTTGGATGGCATCACCGACTCAATGGACATGACTTTGAGCAAGCTCTGGGAGTTGGTGATGGACAGGGAGGCCTGGTGTGCTGCAGTCCATGGGGCCACAAAGAGCTGGACATGACTGAGCGACCCGACTGAACTGAACTGAACTGAATCACTTAGAGTCCTGGGTGCTATACACTGCCTGTTTTTTTCTACGAGGAACTTAAACATTGCTACCAGCTTCTGCAGAAAGCACTGTGAAGGGGGCAGGGACAGGGTGTCCAAAGACTGCTGGAATACAAGTTTTAAGAACTGTGTTCCATTTGTGACTCTGCTACTAACTCCCAAGTTAGTCTGGTCACTTCATCTCATATACCCAGAACCCGCTTCAAACGGCTTCACCAAATTGTTCAGACTTTCTCCACAATAACCTGGCCATGTGCATTAAGAGTCTTAAATACAGGCATAATCATCCAACAGAGAGTAAATGCCATTTGAACATTTATTCCACTTGTAAGAATCCATCCTAAGGAAATAAGCAGTCTTTCAAAGACTTTATGCACTAGCTATTTAATGCAGCACTATTTTTAGTAGCCATCTGAGTACCAATCAATAGAAAATTGGTTAAAAAGACAATGTCGTATCCATAAAATTTAATATTTACAACCATTAAACATCATGTTTATGCAGAATATTTAGAGCCATGCAATGTTTAGGATATAGTATTATTCTGGAAAAAGCAAAATATAAAATTACTTATGAAACATAAATGTGTACATATACATATATACATATGTATACTCAACCCTATTTTGCAAACATATGTGTGTGGTTATACATATAGCTGGAAGAAAACTTAAAATATGAATGATAGACTCATTGGTGATTTTTCATCTTTGTACTTTTGTAAATTCTCTATAATATACATATATTGACTTTAAAAGTGTTTAAAATTAATGTATGATTATCTTGGAACTCTCTTAGATTTACTATTTATTTTTATTTACTTTTGGCATTTTGAGATTTTACATAATATACCTTTTTTTAAGTAACTAAGTAATTTCTGACACCCAGATACTCATGCACTTGATTTTCCAGAAGCATTGTTGCATTATTTCTTAGACAATTTTTTCTACCTTTTTCTAACTCTAGACCAGCATTATTAAGACTTTAAAAAATTACTGTTTTGTTCTTTTTGTCTCATTATCCTACTTTCTGGAAGATTTCCTCAGCTTACTTTTCCAAGTCTTCCACTGAGAGTGTTTTATTAGTTGATTATTTTCTTAGGAGTTACTTGATCTCCAAGAAATGTTTAGATCTATTTACTTTTTAAAGAAATGTAATAGCTTCCTAAAACATAACTATACAACTTGATCAATTAAGTTGATTTTTTAAATAATAATCTCATAGCAGCTTCCTAAAAATTATTGGAAAATTTACTACCCAGCACTTCTCAACGCCTAGGGCACCACACTGGAAGTGTTTAAATACCACTGAAACTGTAAGTTGCCTATAGATTTTCAAGTCCTAATGTGCCCAAGCCTTAACCGTAACCTAGGTGTTTTGTGAAACAGATAATAGATGGTCTGTGGGAAACAGGAATTCTTAAACTGCATTACTGAAGACCCTTTCATTGAGCTGAACTCTACTTGGGGCAAACTGGGAGACAGGATAAAATGACATGTTTCTGTTGTCCCCAGTAATCCCTGCCCCTACACCCTCTCTGCATCTAATGACCATCTTTCTTTCAGAAAGTTGGTTTAGGAAGAACCGAAAGGAAAGACAGACAACGTCACAATGAGCAGAGAGAGGAGTTTGCTTTTGACATTGTTCTTTCCAAAGGGGTGGGGAGGGGGAACCAAACTCTTAGCTATGGTCTGTATAGACTAAGTCTACCCACTAAAGGTGTTGGAATACCTTTCTGTCGATCAGGGTTTCAATCCCAGATCTGCGGCAGCAGCAGAGTTCCTGAGTCAGAAGCCATGCTGAGTGGCGCCCACCTCCTTCAGCCAGTGCACCTTGGAGAAGAGATGCTTATCCTGACAGCTGGGATCATCTTCCCCAGGGAAGGCATGCTATTTCACAACGTGGCATATGGTACAGAGAGGGTCGGATGCCCCCGGACTTGTCCATTAGACTTCCTAAAGCTGATAATCCCATAATAAATTCCCCCCAAAATGGTACCAGGACTTCCAGCAGTCTCAGGAAGATCAGGCCCCGTTAGACAGGTGTTTACGGCAGTGGCAGCCGTCTTGCTGCTACTTCCTCCATCATGAAACAATTCTTCAGCCAAGCCTTTACCACTGACTCATTAAAGCCGAGTTCCTCCAAGGTGATTCAATCTGGGCATATGGTCTTGATGAACACATCTTCCAACATGCTCAGCTTTTCTGAAATAAAGTTTGTGCATCTTCAGTGAGCACACCTTGGCTTTGCTGACTTGAGGTCCTTTGGGAATGGGATAATTCAATCAGCTGAATCCTCTGAACCAGTGACTCCTGAGTCACTGTTAGCACTTCAGTTTAAGGATCATTGTTGTTTTACAGTTTGCTAATTCTCTTCCAGGTAGGAGAATTTTACATAGCCAGGAACTTTTCACGGGTCACTTTTCAAGCAGCTCCCTTGGAAAATACCCATCAGACAAGCAAGGTCCTGAAGCTTCCCCACCTCCAGCCCCACCAGGGTCATGACCTCTCTGCCCCATGGCCCAGTCTTCCAGCTCCTGGTATGCAAAGCTGGCATTCTTTCCTGCTAAAACAGACTCCTGAGGCTCAGCCTGGGGGATTAGACAGCCCCTTGCCCTCTGAAGAAAAGGGCCAAATAAATAATAATTGAAGATGAAAGGGATTTTCACAGTTTCAACTAGGCTAAGAAGATTACATGTATTCTAAGCCTAATCACAGTGGTGGCTTTATTGCATCTGGGTTCACAGTGCGGTCACAAGTCACAGCAAATAGGGGCCGTGGAAGAGTAAGAGTTACGTATCAGTGTGCAATGTCTGCTGTTTGCTAATTAGCTAGTGCTGCCTGGTATTTATTATACAAGAAGTTAGCAGAACTAGGAAAAACAAGATTTGGAACACTGGGCTGACAAGCATTATTAAAAGAGTTATAATTACAGGTCGGAGCAAAGGAAGGCGGCGTCATTTCGGCTGAGAGAAGGAAACATACATAACAGATCCTTGCTATTGTTGTTCAGCCACCAAGTCATGCCTGACTCTTTGCAACCCCATGGCCTGGTCCTTGGGGCATACTAAATGTGGAGGCCAACAATAACTCTTAATTTTGCATACAGGATTCTTCAAATTCCACCAAAAAGATAAATTCCTGGGTCAAGTCTCAGCTCTAAAACTCACTTGGAGAATGACCTTGAACTTTGGATCTCCCTGAGCCTCAGATTCTTTAGCAGTAAAATGTGATGAATGTTATCATCCTCCCTGGTGTAAAAATCAAACCAGATAAGTGACTAAGCAACTGTTTAGGAAACTGAAGAGATCACTATACAAAAGTCAGGTATTACTTCCTCCTATTGCCCATACTGTAAGAGGAAAAGCGCTCTGCTATAAGACTAAACACTGTAAGACTAGCTATGAGGTTTATCCTGTAGGGCTAAAAGAACTCTAAAGCTCATATATAAATCTAGAAGACAAAAAGAATTCAGCTTCCCCTAAGAAAGCATCACTGAGCACTGCCAACTAAAAGTGATTCCCCAGCCCCTCTGAAAGTCTAAAATGCATGCCGCTTTTGCATCAAGAAGACCTGAGTTTGAAATGTGGCTCTATCACTCTCTACCTGATAATCACGGGAAATCACTGGAGCCAGACTGCCTGGGTTCATTCTGGTGCTGTCATTTGTTAGCTGTGTGACGATGGGCCAGATACGTAACCTCTCTGCGCTTTGATGTACTCCTTGTAAAACGGAGATAAAACTAGTACTCCCTAGTAGGGTTGTTCTGAGTACTAAGTAGAAGAATGTAAAGTATGTAGTGTAGGTGCTCAAAAATCTAAACTCCTATTGTTTAATAAGGAATAGCTTTCTGAACTTCCCTTTGTTGCAGGAAGAGGAACCCCTTCCAGGGCCCGAAACTGGGCTCTTGTCTAACACTTGGAAATGAAGTGTCCGAGGAGACACACGTGCTGACAAAGCAAGAGATTTTATTGGGAAAGGGCACCCGGGTGGAGAGCAGTACGATAAGGGAACCCAGGAGAACTGTTCTGCCGCATGGCTCGCAGTGTCGAGTTTTATGGTGATGGGATTAGTTTCCGGGTGGTCTTTGGCCAATCATTCTAATTCAGAGTCTTTCCTGGTGGTGCACCCATCGCTCAGCCAAGATGGATGCTAGCGAGAGGAATTCTGGGAAGTGGACGGACACGCAGTGTCTCCTTTAGACCTTTCCCAAACTCTTCCGGTTGGTGGTGGCTTATTAGTTCCGTATTCCTTATCAGGATCTCCTGTCATAAAACAACTCATGCAAATGGTTATTATGGTACCTGGCCAGGGTGGGCGGTTTCAATCAGTGTGCTTCCCCTAACACCTTCACCCGTCTGTAACATACTATTATCCATTTTACAAAGGAACATAATATAATTACCAAAAAGAAAATTTAGTTTTGGAGAGTTACTAGTAAGTCATAAATGCTTCTGCTGATACGTATATTGAATGCTGAATTTTCACTCACCACTCCAAGACAAATAGTAGTTACATTCCTAAAGGTTCATTTTCAGGAAGTTTGGCAAGTATCAAAAGTAGAAAAAATAAACCAGCCATAATTTCACCATCTAACACAATTACTACCAACATTATATATTGTGTTATTTTATTATTTATTTCTATTCTTAAAATGTATATTTAATATGTAGGTATATAAATATAGTTATAACAAACTATATATGTACATTGATTTCTTAATTCTACTTGTTTACATAATGAGGATTTCCCTCATTTCAAACATTATGAAATAATTGTTTCCCCAATCATAGATCGTTGTCCTTTAAAAGTGTATCTAAGATGAAGCTTAGCAAATTATCACTTCTCAATCCAAATAGAGTTTGTTAAGTATAACATCACGAGTCTTAATGAGTTTTTTCTTGACTTTTATCACATTGTGTAGGAAGTGATATAACACAGGAAATGGCATGTTAGGAAAATATTATTTCCTATTCAAGAGATAATAAAACCTCTGGCTTAAAAAATTAAATAAGGAGTAATAAAAATAGTCTTCTTGGGCTTTATAAAATTACCTTTCATATATTTTGAGAATTCATTCAAAATGTGAATTTTGCAAAAAAAAAAAATCAATGAGGCCTTTGAACATAATTTTTAGCACGTGCAAATTTTCTACATCTAATTATACTTCGTATTTGGCACTCTATCTTGAGTGCCTCAAAGCATTTCACACATTTTAATAAAGACAAAGTTTTTTGAATTACAGATTTAATTTGGGGTGATAGTCGACAAATAAATTCTACAAAAATATCCTTTTTAAGATGCTAGAGGGAGACCTGGGTTCGAAACCTGGGTCGGGAAGATCCCCTGGAGAGGGAAATGGCAACCCACTCCAGTAGTCTTGCCTGGAGAACCCCATGGACGGAGGAGCCTGGTGGGCTACAGTCCACGGGTCTCAAAGAGTCAGACACGACTGAGCGACTTCACTTTCACTTTCACTTTTCACCTATAATATATGATAGACTCAAATTCTATAGCACTAAAATGAATAATCTATTTCCAGATGAAGATATGGCAAATGGAATCAAACAAGCCTATTTATTTTCACTATTCACCTATTATAATTATTTATTAAAATGAAATAGATCCAAATAGAAATTTTTTTTATCAAGTACGGTCAATTAGATAAATGAGTAGCTTTAAAAACTCTACTAAGTCCTCATGCTTTTCTGTCTTCCATTAAAATACTTTGCTCTGTCATCATTTTAACTTTTGATTATTAGTTTGGATCTCTAGTTGCTCTCTACAGTGACACCTCTCTGACATGTCTGGGAAGTAGCACTAGACCATCAGCCCGGCTGGACAGTGATGTGTTACTTTGGGAGTTTAAAAAAAAAAAAACAAAAAAACTATGCGGTATCTAGGAAGGAAAGAAAGTACATATCTCATAAGCGATATTTTTATCTATAGTCTTGATTAGATACTTAAAGGGCATACACTCTGTGCTGTTTGTGCTGATGACGATTTGTTGGAATTTCAGTTTCACCTTAGAGGATGGAAATTTAGCCACTAGTGTGTTAAACTGGAAAAGACAGGTAGAAAATTAGGATGTTGGAAAGGAAGGAAGGAAACCAGAAAATGAGAAGGGGAAAGAGAGTAGAGGGAGGGCGAGAGAGAAAAAAGAAAGAGGGAGAATTTATTATGCCCCACTCTGTGCCAAGCGCTTTCACTAACACTGTATCATTTAGCTATTCATCTAACCTTGAAATAATGGTATTATCCACACGTTGACAACAA
The DNA here is from genome assembly GCA_006410615.1 of Neotragus moschatus. Classification (NCBI taxonomy): domain Eukaryota; kingdom Metazoa; phylum Chordata; class Mammalia; order Artiodactyla; family Bovidae; genus Neotragus; species Neotragus moschatus. Next base: position 1,166,752 of record SJYA01003201.1, on the reverse strand, counting down.
AGAAATTAAAGCACTGATAGGATAGCGTAACTTCACAATTAACACAATTCGTAAGTAATTAAGTTGGAGGTTAGACTCAATGATATCTAACTTCAGCACCTTGTTTTCACCCTGTGATATCACAGCACCATTCTAGAAGTTACCAAAATGCACTATGAGCTGTTCTCCCTTCTGAGCTGTGGAAGTGGCTCAGTCTGGCTTTTTTCCTAGCACAGTGCAGCGTCTGATACACAGCAGACATTCAGTAAATATTTGTTGACTGAATTGATGAATGATTCCAAAAGCAGAAAAAGGAGATGGGAAAATGAGTTTCTCTTCTTAATAAGGAAACAAAGGGAGGCAGACACCAGTGAGCTTCTCTGCTGACAAAGGAGACAAAAGGAAGCAGAAACCGCAAAGTGAGAACTGTGCTCAGTTTTATTCTGGCCTTGAGAAGTAAGATTGTTTGAATTTAGTTTAAGACCTGAGTTCAGATTGGGTATTACCAAGAAGTGTGGCTGAGATTCAACTGATCTCTCAGCCGGGAAAAGCAAACAAACAAAAACCTGGAGTCAACTTTGAACCAGTGATTAAGCTGTGGGTTTCCCTCTGCTCTTGAGAAGTTCAAAGATGTGATCATAGACTCTGAGACCTTGAGACGTCTATAGACTTCCACGTGGTCAGTGGTCAAGAATCCGCCTGGCAAGCAGGAGATGGAGGTTCAATTCCTGAGTTGGGAAGTGAGGTCGGGGTTGCTATTTCCTTCTGCTGGAAATGGCAGCTCTGCCAAGCATTCTTGCCTGGGAAATTCCATGGACGGGGGAGCCTGATGGGCTATAGCCCACAGGGTCACAAACGAGTCAGACATGACTTAGCAAGTAAACCACCAACAGTGGAGCGTCACGCATCGCACTTCTACTTGGAGATTAACTCTCAGATAAACATGAATTCCAAGAGTTCTTCCAATCTGGAATTAGCCAGCCTCCAAACTCTTGTGTTATGTATTTTGAAGCCTCATCCCATGGACCAAACTGAATCTCCCAGGAGGCAAGCCTGATACATTAGTGCTTCGATGGGAACCCAAACATTAGGCATTCTAACTGCTTTACACAAATAGATAACAGGGAGGCATCACAGGGTGTTTGGTTTGTTAGTTGATGTTAATGGGAAATTCTTCGGGCAACTGAACTGTATTAATTATGATACTTGGCATAGCAAGTCGTAGAAAACTACACTAAAACTCTTCAGCAATAAGAAGAATGTTAGCTAACATCATTGAGAAATCCAGTGCTATTAATACAATGAACGTGATTGAATAGCCCAAGGATGTCAAGAAGGATTTCACTTTTCTGATCTTCCTACTCTACCTTCCACCGTTTTGGTTTACGTGCAGAAACTGGTTAGCTGCTCACCAAAGTTTTTAGCTCACTGATGGGGCAAGTGGACTGTATGATTTCCTAGCCTTCCTTACAATTAGGTTTGCTCATGTGACTGTGTTGCAGCCAAGAAGAAGTGGCATAAATCTAATAGCTTGTGGAAGGAGAAAGCATGCAGAAGCGTGCATGGGCTATACGTGCCCATGAACCAATATTAAAGATGTCTTGACCACACATGCCTCAGACACAGGCTCCAAAATTTCATGAACAGAAAAGAAGTATGAAATCTATGTTCCCCCTGAGAAAGGACTGCTCCTCAGGACAGAATTTCGGCTGTCACCATACCACAAAAGAGAATAGCACTGAAACATGTATTATCACCATATGTGAACTGGATCGCAAGTCCAGCTTCAATGCATGAGACAGGGCACTCAGGGCTGGTGCACGGGGATGACCCTGAGGGATGGGATGGAGAGGGAGGTGGGAGGGAGGTACAGGATGAGGGACACTTGTACATCCATGGCTCATTCATGTCAGTTCAGTTCAGTTCAGTCGCTCAGTCGTATCCGACTCTTTGCGACCCCGTGAATTGCAGCACGCCAGACCTCCTTGTCCATCACCAACTCCTGGAGTTCACACAGACCCACGTCCATTGAGGCAGTGATGCCATCCAGCCATCTCATCCTCTGTTGTCCCCTTCTCCTCCTGCCCCCAATCCCTCCCAGCATTAGAGTCTTTTCCAATGAGTCAACTCTTCGCATGAGGTGGCCAAAGTATTGGAGCTTCAGCTTTAGCATCATTCCTTCCAAAGAAATCCCAGGGCTGATCTCCTTCAGAATGGACTGGTTGGATCTCCTTGCAGTCCAAGGGACTCTCAGGAGTCTTCTCCAACACCACAGTTCAAAAGCATCACTTCCTCGGTGCTCAGCCCTCTTCACAGTCCAACTCTCACATCCATGCATGACCACAGGAAAAACCATAGCCTTGACTAGACGGACCTTAGTCGGCAAAGTCATGTCTCTGCTTGTGAATATGCGATCTAGGTTGGTCACAATTTTTCTTCCAAGGAGTAAGCGTCTTTTGATTTCATGGCTGCAGTCACCATCTGCAGCGATTTTGGAGCCCCCCAAAATAAAATCTGACACTGTTTCCACTGTTTTCCCATCTATTTCCCATGAAGTGATGGGACCAGATGCCATGATCTTCGTTTTCTGAATGCTGAGTTTTAAGNAGATCAGGGAGGGTAATTAACAAGGAAGCACCTCAAAGAGGGAGGTGATGGAGTTCCAGTTGAGCTATTCCAAATCCTGAAAGATGATGCTGTGAAAGTGCTGCACTCAATATGCCAGCAAATTTGGAAAACTCAGCAGTGGCCACAGGACTGGAAAAGGTCAGTTTTGCCTGCAGAAAGCAAAAGATGAAAATGTTCTTTTAGAAACTAGAATAAAAGTCTAATCAAAGGACCTGCCCTATTTGTTAGGGGAGAGGGGCCTCCCCGTGTCTGCTGGCAGAGCTTTTATCAATGCTATGGGCCACAGTAGAATCCAACTCTTTTCCTTTGTCTGAATGGACTCTGCTCCAATGCTTTATGCTGGGAGGGAATGGGAGGCAAATAATTTATTTTTTGCTTGTTTGTTTCATATGCTGCAAGATAATTAGAGGTGCTATTCAGACTCAGTGGAGAAGAGCAAGCATCACTTGATCATAAATACCTGGATGACTGTCTTCCTTGACACAGAATAAGTGTCTTCTATTGTGTGTAAGGAAGGATAAAATTGGCATTCGGTGTCCATAAAAAGGCAACGTGGCAGAAACTGGCTAGACATTCACCAAAACCTATTTCCTTTTTTCTGTTTGACTATAAAGTCCCATTAGCCTTTCTGTCAGATGTGGCCATGTGATCCATGTCTGGCCAGGGAGACGTCACAGATGTGAGCAACCCCCCTTCAGACCTGACTCATAAAAATTACCCACATGTGACCTTTCATGCATTTTCTCTTTCTGCGGCTTGAAGGAAAAGAGCATAGAGATCCTGCAAGCTTTGTGTTGAGATCTGGGGAGCCAGGAGCTGTAAGGAGCTGGGGCGCTCCCACTTCTAACTGAGATGGAGTTAAGAGACTGGATTTACCCTCCTTCCCGAAGCAGTCCATGAACAGGACGAGATATTTGAAACAATGGTTTTCAAGGCATTGGCCATAGACGTTAGGCAGTGAAGAACAGTGGTCATTGAGAAGCTAAGCAAGATCAGCCCCATCCTTCCAACCCTGGAGAGAGAGGTGCTGGGGCACGGCTCAGGGCNAAGCAGTCCATGAACAGGACGAGATATTTGAAACAATGGTTTTCAAGGCATTGGCCATAGACGTTAGGCAGTGAAGAACAGTGGTCATTGAGAAGCTAAGCAAGATCAGCCCCATCCTTCCAACCCTGGAGAGAGAGGTGCTGGGGCACGGCTCAGGGCGTGCAACTTCAGGCAGGGCCCAGCACTCTGTCTGGAGGAGGAGTCAGAGACGGGACTCTAAGGGTACCTAGGCAGCTAGAGTTCACAGGATAAAGCATCATAAAGGATAGAGTGGCACAGAGAGGGAGCCCTTGGGAAGTGTGCAGAGGGTACCCCTTGAGTGTGCAGCACAGTACTAATCAGCACATGTGAGGAAACTATTTGAGTCTGGAAAAAGAATGTTCTAGAAGGAACACTACCTGAAACTCACACAGGGATGAAATTAGTGTCTCTTCTCGCCAGCTAAGGCTTCCCTGGTGCCTCAGAGGTTAAAGAATCTGCCTGTAATGCAGGAGACTTGGACTCAATCCCTGGGTTGGGAAGATCCCCTGGAGAGGAAAACAGCAACCCACTCCAGTACTCCTGCCTGGAAAACTCCATTGGAGGGCTACAGTCCATGAGGCTGCAAAGAGTCAGACACAGCTGAGTGACTAACACACACACTCACCAGCTAGGCTGAAAACCCTCATAATTCATGGGAGTGTTAAGTAGTTTTCAAAGGAGTCTTGTCTTAGCAGTGGGACTAAATTAGCCTGAAACTAAACGCTCTCTCATTGTTCCTAACGAATATTAAAAGTAAAACCTTAAAGAATAAAACTGTTTCTAACTAACACAAGACCACCGCAGAACAAAGCTCAACAATGTTTATATGCGTGCATGCTCAGTCATGTCTGACTCTTTGCGACCCCATGGACTTTAGCCCGTCAGGCATCTCTGTCCTTGGAATTTTCCAGGCAAGAATACTGGAGCAGGTGGCCATTTCCTACTTCCTGGGATGTTTGTGACCCAGGGATTGAACCCGCCTCTCTTGCATCTCCTGCATTGACAGGTGGATTCTTTACCACCTGGGAAGCCCCAACAATGTTTATAGGGACATAAAAATCTTGTTGGGTGCTGGCAATTTTTGATTGGATGTCAGCAATAAAAAACTTAAATGATGTAAGTTAGGAACAAACCTGTACTGTATTTGAGCCATTTCTGTGTCTTTGTATGTTATACCTAATATAACTTCCCATTGGACCTGGCCTCCCTGGTGGCTGAGAGGTTAAAGCGTCTGCCTGCAATGCGGGAGGCCCAGGTTCGATCCCTGGGTCTGGAAGATTGCCTGGAGAAGGAAATGGCAACCCACTCCAGTATGCTTGCCTGGAGAATCCCATGGACAGAAGAGCCTGGTAGGCTACAGTCCACTGGGTCGGAAAGAGTTGGAGGAAAGAGTTGGACACGACTGAGCAACTTTTCTTCTACAAGATCTCATGATCCTATGACAGCAACCTGCATTAACTAAGGGTATCTCTTTCTTATTCATGTCCAATGAGGCCGAGTGGCTTTTTCAGTAGCTTCCATAGAGAATTTTATTTCCCAAATCCTCCATTAATGTATCACATTTTATTAGTCTAAGTTGATTCATGCTACAATATCTAAGTGAATGATGGTCAATGCCACCATAGACAACTGTGCATGTTACACCTTGAACAGGGGCACTCAACCAACAGAAAAAATGCGGGTTGAAACCAGCTTGTGCTCTGTTTACTAGACCATGCAGTCTGGTGCTGGGCTGCATTCACCTAGAGAAGGAGGCACCTTTCTCTCATTTGCACAAAGCTACCACATAGCTTTGTGGAGACCCTGATCTTGGCGATCAAGCAGACAGACTCTAGTAGGAAAAGGGAAGAAAGTTGCATGCTAGCCAGGGATCGGGGGAACCAGAACACGAGACACGGTTGTTAGTATTTGCTATATTTGCTATCATTTGCTATATTTCAATATAAATATCCTAAACAAAAGGAATCTCACTTATCTGAAATCTTATACAATTTTATCTTATAAAACCCTCTTGGAATGTTCAAGACTCTCTATGTTTAACTATAGCTAATTGCACACAGGTAGGGCTTCCCAGGTGACTCAGTGGGTAAAGAACCCTCCTGCAATGCAGGAGATGTGAGTTTGATCCCTGGGTTTGCAAGATCCCCTGGAGGAGGGCATGGCAACCCACACCAGTATTCTTGCCTGGAGAATCCCTGGACAAAGGAAAGCCCACAGGGTCACAAAGAGTTGGACACAACTGAAGCAACTGAGCACGCACACATATACCAAGCCATGGATAGAATAGAGACAGCCAAGGATGGAGGACTCTGTGTCACACCTCTTGTAGGACCAAAGGACACAAGGAATTCTTTTGGCCAACACAGGAAAAGCTAGTATAAGGAGAAAGAGTGTGAGCAAGTGTAATCTTTTGAGTGGAAAATACTTAGGTGGAAAATGCCACTATGCCATCTTTCCTTTTCTCGAGACAAGAAATACAAGTGATTTCTTCACATACAGTGTGTTGTACCCAACAATGACCAAGACTGAGAAAGGGCCTTGATGGGTGCAGTACCCAAGCAGGTTTCACAGACACAGCAATGACGTCTCATTAAATCTAGGAGACCAAACAGAATAAAATAGACCATCTAGCAGCTGTCCCAACATTTTTTGGCACGAAGGACTGTGCTGCCGTGGAAGACAATTTTTCCATGGACGAGGTGGTGGGCGGGGGACGTTTTCGGCATGATTCAAGTGCATTACATTTATGATGCAGTTTATTTCTGTTATTATTATATCAGCTCCACCTTAGGTCATCAGACCTTAGCTCCTGGGGGTTGGGGACCCCTGAAGAGAACCAAATTAAAAATTAATTCTGTTCCCTGGTTTGTTTCTGGATGTATAATCAGTGTGGTACTGTGACAGCTGAAAGTTGTCATAGTGTCATGTTAACAGGTCATGTTGAACTCACACCATTCTGTGCCTGAACAGTCAGTCCGAGTTGCAAGCAAACGCATTGGGCAGATCATTTGTGTCAGTGAACCAACTTATACAAGTTCATTGGCAGTATGTATAGTTGCAAATAAAAAATGAAGACACGTTTAAAATGGCCCTTAAAATGCTCCAGTGTTTTACTCTATAACGCAGCATTACTTTGGTTCATTACTTTGGTTACACTAAAATCATGTTTTGGAAGTTACAAAAGTGTTCTATTAAAAATTAAATTAAGAGGATGGGAATAACAATCAAAAAATAATCTGAGCAGTTCAAAAGAACAAAAGTACACAGAAAGTTAAACAGACATACAGCCGACAAGGACCTACTGTATAGAACAGCAAACTATACTCGATATTATAAGGGAAAAATATGAAAAAGAATAGACATGTAAAACTGAATCATGTGCTGTACCTGTGAAACTAACAGGACATTGTAAGTCAACTATACCTCAAGAAAAAGTAAACAGAAAAAACACTGAAAGTAAAACACAGAAAGTATTTGTACTATTAAATTCAATATTGGCCTTTAAATTTAAAAGATGACATCACCTATTCCATTCAGTTAATATCTTAATTTTAATAACGTTATATTTATATATGCTCTGTTGTTCAACCTTGCACCATTCTTTGCAGCCCTACGGACTGTAGTTTGACAAGCTCCTCTATCCATGGGATTCTCCAGGCAAGAGTACTAGAGCAGCTTGCCATTTCCTCCTCCAGGGGATCTTCCCAACCCAGGGATCGAATCTATATCTCTTGTGTCTCTTGCATTGCAGGCAGATTCTTTACCACTGACCCACCTGGGAAGCCCACGTGCATATAACTAATCTATAAGTGTGTTTTGATATTTTAGTTCTAAAAGAGCTAGTGGATTTAAACCTGTTCTTAAGCATATTTTATTAATGCTAAAATAAAAATAACTAAAGACAACACTATAAATCCATGATAATATTTTCCTATTAAGGGAGGTTTATACTTTACTCAACCCACTCCAGTGTTCTTGCCTGGAGAACTGCATGGACAGAGGAGCCTGGTGGGCTACAGTCCATGGGGTCACAAAGAATCGGATAGGACTGAAGCAACTTAGCATGTACAATACATTTTTTACTCAAGTTTGAAAAGTAATCTTACATAGAATTTTTCCTTAAGTAAACATGTAGCTAGGGGGCTTGCTCTACATTTCTGAAATTCTCAAGCCTGCTGGGAAAAGTATCAGAAGAAATGGAATCCAGGAGAAAGAGGTAGAAGAGAGTTATGAAATGGAAATATGCCACCCAGAAATTCCTTACCCCTCAGACAATTAATAAGAAACCCTCTGTAAATGGAGACACCTCAGAGGTGTCCTTATGACTTTCATTCTACCCTAGACTTTAGGTGCTTTAAGGAAGTTTTCTATATGATTCTTCACTACCTTGTATTCTATTTCATTTCAAATGTATGTTACTTTAAGTAAATTCAAAAATTAGTCAAAATTAAGGAAGTGGCAGATTAGTCCATAAACCAAACATATTTCAACTTAACAAAGTTTCTTAATTGTGTTCTAAGAGCAGTTACAATGCTAAGTGTCATGAAAATGAAATAATAAATCCTCACGAATAATCACTAATGGAAATAGACATAAATAAATAGTAAAATAGCATGAAAATTTTAAATACACATGTATACATATATATCGGAGAAGGCAATGGCAGCCCACTCCAGTACTCTTGCCTGGAAAATCCCATGGACAGAGGAGCTTGGTAGGCTGCAGTCNGCCATCTCATCCTCTGTCGTCCCCTTCTCCTGCCCCCAATCCCTCCCAGCATCAGAGTCTTTTCCAATGAGTCAACTCTTCGCATGAGGTGGCCAAAGTACTGGAGCTTCAGCTTTAGCATCATTCCTTCCAAAGAAATCCCAGGGCTGATCTCCTACAGAATGGACAGGTTGGATCTCCTTGCAGTCCAAGGGACTCGAAAGAGTCCTCTCCAACACCACAGTTCAAAAGCATCAATTCTTCGGCACTCAGCTTTCTTCACAATCTGACTCTCACATCCATACATGACCACCGCCACCTAAGGGGAGGGCAAATCACCTTGGACATCCTTCCAGCCCACCCCCTGGACACACCCCTCCCCTAACCCCATGTAAGTCTTGTGGTCCATACAGGATGGAAAATAATTTCCAGACACAGAGTATTTCAAAACAGAGGGAGTTCATCAAGAGCAAAGAGCAGAGATAATGAGGGTACTGCAAACATAGTGGGCTGACCTCCTGACAGACCAGGAAAAGCTGACCCCTTCTGTGGGTTGGTAGCCACTTTTTATAGCCTCAAGACAAGGAAAATTCCTGCTAGCAAGGCAGCATCAGGTGATTGATTAGGGTGCTATACAGTGGATATTTCACCCAGTATGGAGTTGAGGAGTGGCCAGTTTAGGTCAGGGCAGGGCTCATGGCAACAGTTGCTCTGCGGCTCTGTCAGTTCTGGAGATTTTTGTCCGGAACCTTGGTACAGGGCTCCAACACATCTGTGACCTTGGTACAAGGCTCCACACTTGTGACCTTGATAGAGGGGTCCACAAAGGAACCAGCTATCTGTCCACCCCTTAAAGAGTGAACGGGCAAGCAAGGGAACATGTTTGTTCTTGCTTCTCCACCGCTGCAGCAGAGACCTCAACAAAGCCTTGCCTGAATTTCTTGTCTGGCCTCTGATCAATTTCTATTGATTATGGAGGCCAAGAATCCTGGTTGGTAACAATAACACAGCCCAAATTTCTGTCTCATGCTTCATAGCAACACGCTTGGAATTGGCACACAAAGACACACGAAGTCTGGTTGGACCTGTGGATCTTAGCACTCGTGGAAAACAGTATGGAGGTTCCTTAAAAAGTTTAAAATAGAGCTACCATAGGGTCCCACAACCCCACTCCTGGGCATGTACCCAGAGAAAAACATGGTCTGAAAGGATACAGGCATCCCAATATTCATTGCAGCACTATTTACAATAGCCAAAACAGGGAAGCAACCTAAATGTCCATGGACAGATGAATCAGTGAAAAACAATGTGGTACACAAATACAATGGAATACTACTCAGACATTAAGAAAAGAATGAAATAACGCCATTTTCAGCAACATGGATGGACCTAGGGATCATCATATTGAGTGCAGTGAGTCAGACAGAGAAAGAAAAATATTCTATGATATCACTTACACTTAGAATCTTCTTAAAAATGATACAAATGAACTTATACACAAAATAGAAACATACAGACTTAGAGAACAGAGGCGAGGGGGACAGGGTAGTTAGGGAGCCTGGGATGGACAGGTGCGTACTTTTATGTGTAAAATGGATAACCAACAAGGACCTACTGTATAGCTCAGCCAACTACTCAATATTGTGTAACAACCTAAGTGAGAAAAGAATTCGAAAAACAATAGATACATGTGTATTTATGACTGAATCGCTTTACTGTTTACTGAAATAATGCAACATTGTTAATGAACAATGCTGCAATATAAAATAAAATGTTAAACAACAATAACAAGAAAAACTATAACCACCATGCCCTCCCTTTTTCTTCACAGCCCTAGAACCCAGTCCTGAAATACTCACCTCATCTTGCCATCTGGGAGACAGACGAGAGTTCTTGCTTCCTGTCTCTTTGCTTGACCCCCATGTAATAAAACCTTTTTCTCCGTACAAAAGACAGATATCTCCAGTTGTGGGGTGTGGTGGGGTGGGGGCGGGGAAAGCAACCAAACTCTTCTCAGTTGGGTAACACTAGTTGCATGTTCCATTCATAAGATACTCTCAGAATCCCAGCGTAAAACCCATTTTATAATGCAGTTATTTGATTATATACCCATCTCTTCCTCTGGACTGTGAGCTCCTTAAAAGCAGAGACTCTTGTTTGACTTTATGACTTTCTATCCCAGCAGACAAAATAGATGTTCACTATTAGTAGCCATGATGTTAATGACAGTGATGACGATGGATGGATGAACGGACGGAGAACTGAAAGGGCATGCAGCGGTAATAGGTAAGATGTTTGAAATGTCACCAACCGGAAATCTACTCTGGAACCCGGCATGGCACGTATGCAAACCCAGTCCTGTTCTCCCTGGCTGTGGATCCGTCTGTGTCCGGCTGCTCCGATGGGGTCTGCGGCTGGACCACACTGAGGGACCAGAAGACCAGAGGCTGCTCAGGGCACAGGAAAGCCACCCAGTGTCAGAAACCAGCAATCTTGGATTCTGCTTCTCCAAAGAACCCTGCCTTAAATCCTTAAGCAAGATTCTGTCTTAAATTAGCCTGTGATCTTGGGAAAGTCTGTAATTTTCCCGGGAAAATTCTGTGTCTTCATCTACAAGGAGGATGGTTAGGGCCGGCCTGTATTTATTTCCAAGTGATGTGGTTAAGCTGCTGGAGCCCGATGCCGGGCCGGGCCTGCCCTAACTGGAAACACAGGAGGCGGGAGACGGCGAGGAGGGCTGCCGCGGAGGGACACAGAGCCCGGCCCGGGATGCGAGGATGGGGGCTCCTCAGGGACAGGCTGTACCCCTCCTGCAGGCCCTGCGGCCCTGGGCTGCCCCCACGCGAGCTGACAGTGGGCCCCGCTGCCACCATCAACTAAGCGTCTATCGAGAAAGAAGGCTGCTTCCAGGAGCACGGGGAATCCAAGACCCGGACGTCCTAAGAGTGAGGGCTCCCCGCTGGATGGAAGGAGCGCCTGGGGCCCCGCAGGACCCCAGCTGCTCTCAACAACTTCCTCATCGAAGAACGTCCTTGATGAGGAACGGGAGACTGCGCCCAACTTCTGTGCCATAGCCGCCTGCCGCGGACCGCAGGCACCGCGTGGACCTGCCACGCGGATACTGCATGGGAAGGTGAGTCTGGGCCTCCGCGGGACCGCCCTCTGAGGGCTGCCAGGCGCGGGGCGAGAAGGGGCGCAGACGGCCACATTCCTCTGGTCTTAGCCCTTCTGCGAGCCGAGAAAGGCAGGAGTCCAGGGCCCCTGGATCCAGCTCTTTGTGAGCAGACCCGAGGATGCAGGATGCGTGGGAACCCTGGGCGGAGCTTGTCCACAGCGTGGAGGGGCGGGGCCTCTGCTGGACCGGAACTCTGTAGAGGGTCAGCTCGCTCCTTCCTTGATGGGCATTGTCATTGATCTGGTGGCCCAGTCGTCAAAGCAGAATCAGGTTTTTTTTTTAAAGATCAATTTAGTAATCATAGGAGATGATGCAGAATCGCCCAGTTCAAAAAATTAAACAATCCAAGTTGATGTCTGGCGAAAGCTTCGCCCTTACTTCTGCTCCCGGCACCAAGTTAAGTGCAGTGCTTAAGCGCTTTCTTCACGCATGGACAAGCTCATTCAGAACGTTTTGGACTCTACTCTCCTTGTTTTTCCTTTTCTACAGAAAAGGTAGTATTGTTTGCAAACTGTTCTGAATTTGCTTTTTTCACTTATCTAGGGGAATCTTTCTGCTTCAATATATACAGAACTGTGCAGCATATTTTTAAATAGCTACACATATATGTCACCAACTTAGGTTTAGCAGTTCTTTATTAAGGGTGACGGGTGGGGAGTTGTTGTTTCTGAACAATGCCACAATGTGCCTGTCTCATTTCACATATGTGCAGTAAGATGGGTTCTTAGAGGTAATTTCTGAGTCACACACTTGTCATTTTGAGAAGCGTTTCTATTAGGCCATGTCCAAGAGCATTCTCACACTTCCCAGGTAGCTCAGTGGTAAAGAATCCACCTACCAATGCAGGACATGGAGGAAATGCAGGTGTGATCCCTGGGTTGGGAAGATACCCTGGAGGAGGCCATGGCAATACCCTGGAGGTATTCTTGCCTGGAAAATTCCTGGGGTCTGTCTGGCAAGCTACAGTCCATGAGGTCGCAAAGAATTGGACACAACTGAACGACTGAGCACACGTGCACAGGAGCATTCTTACAGCCTTGTTTTCAAATATTGGACTTTTTTTTTTTTTTTTTTTGATCTGTGGAAAATGGCACCGCAGGGAAGTTTCAGCTGACTTGCTCTTTCTTTGGGTGAATTTGAAGATCCTTTCATATATTTAAAGGCCGTGTCAGTTTCTCTACTGTCTGTTCATATCCTTTGTCTATATTTCTGTTGGATAGTTGGTCTTTTCCTTTTTAATTTCACGCTGCATGCTAAGTCGCTTTAGTCATTTCCGACTCTTTGCGACCCTATGGACTGTAGCCCTCTCATTGTCCATGGGGTTCTCTAGGCAAGAATACTGGAGTGGGTTCCTATTTCCTCCTCCAGGGACAGGACCTGCGTCTCTTACATCTCCTGCGCTGGCAGGCAGGTTCTTTACCACTAGCGCCACCCGGGAAGACTTTATTTTTGAAAGCTCTTTATATATTACGGAGCTTAACCCTTAGAAATAAGTGGTGAATACTTTTTCCCCAGTTTGTCCTTTTGGACCTGACTTTGAGATTTACTCCTTTGGCTTGTCTATGAGATGAGGGTTCCGCTCACCCTCTGGAGAACCAGAAAACAGTGTCATCCAAGAGAACTTTCTGTCATGATAGTGATGTTTAATACATGTGATGTCCAGGAAGGTTGCCACTAGTCACACGTGGCTGTGGAGCATTTGAAACATGACTAGAACAACTGAGAAATGGAATTTTTATTTAATTAATTTATATTTAAATAGCCACTTATGGCCACCCTTTTGAACAGTGCATTTCTAGAGCGTGTACAAAACACTGTCACAAAATGTGTTGCCACAGTCTGTACGGTAATTATTGTCACATACCTTCCCAGAGTTAAAAATATGTTCGCCCACCAAAGAGAACAGAATTACCATCTCAAGTCACCTAGGTGTGACTCAGCTGAAAACTGGGGTCAAAACACAGACTGCCAGCGAAAGCAAATTGAGATCGTAGGGTGGCTCAGTGGTCAAAATCCCCATGCTGACGCAGGAGACATGGCTTCAGTCCCTGGGTCGGGAAGATGCCCGTGGAGGAGGACATGGCAGCCCTCTCCTGTATTCTTGCCTAGAAAATTCCTTGGACAGGGGAGCCTGGCGGGGTTCGGTCCATGGAGCTGTAAAGAGCTGGACATGACTGAGGGACTTGGCATGCACCCCAGGGACACAGGGCCTGGGTTTGGGCTGAGTTTTGAAGGATAGGTAGGAACTGAGCACAGAGATAGGAAGGTGTGAGTGACTCCAGGAAAAGAGACCCATATATGAGACAGCTTATTTTCCAGGGACCACAGAGGATTCTGCATCACCAGAAAATCAAAGAGCCAGGGGTCTTAGAAGTGCAAGCCTTGAAGCTGGAGAGCTCAGCCAAGGCCTGGACTCCAGATGGAGACCTCCGCAGGGTCTGGCAGGCCAGAGTCAACCCGAGTTTGTCACAGGATTGCTAAAAGCTTCAAGGGGGTGATAAACAGGAAATCCTCGATGCAGCGATACCTGGCACACAGTTTGCAGGCCTGAAAAAGGAGCAGCGGGGAGCAGGCAAAGCTTTTTAATAGGCCAGAGAACTGCTCAGGTTTCCATTATAGTAAGATACCATGCCCTTCAGCCTGGAGAAGGGTCCCTTTCCTGAGACCTAGGGGGCTGGGAGAAGGGCTAAAGTCCCTACTGTCTTGTTTTTTTCCTTAGCAACTCTTGCTGCCACTGGAGAGAAATCTGCTGGGTCTTATCTGAGACCAAGCCTCAGATTTCTGACCTTAACTCAAGGGGAGATGTGAATAGCAACCCAGCAAGAGACAGGGGAACATGACTGTCTAGAGCTCAGTCCTCCCGCTGTCCTCTAGACCTTGCTCCAGTGGCTCGAGGCACCAGGCTGCTCCTAGGGGCTGCTGGACAGTGGGGATGGGGCAGATGACAGACAGGGGTCACACTGGCGATGTGTCCTGGCCTGAAAACTGCAGCGGCCCCCACTGGGCTCCCAGTGGCCAGTTGTGTCTCCCCCAGAGGGCATTATTATTGATCCCCAAGGGATACGTAAGAGTCCCTTGGCTAGCAAGAAGAAACTAGTCCATCCTAAAAGAAATCAACCCTGAAGATTCATTGGAAGGACTGATGCTGAAGCTGAAGCTCCAATACTTTGACCACCTGATGCGAAGAGCTGACCCACTGGAAGACTCTGATGCTGGGAAAGACTGAGGTCAAGAGGAGAAAGGGGTGACAGAGGATGAGATGGTTGGATGGGATCACCGACTCAAGGAACATGAGTTTGAGCAAACTCCAGGAGTTGGTGATGGACAGGGAAGCCTGGCGTGCTGCAGTCCATGTGGTTGCAGAGTCAGACATGACTTGGCAACAGAACAACAAGAGCAAAGGGATGTGACCCCTCAGTAGGTCCTTTGCTGGAAGTCGTAAATGCCAATTGAACAAAACCGGGCTCCATATGGCAGAGCAGAAATGTCATCATTGAACTAGGATTGGAGAAGGGAGAGCTCTGCTCTAAAAACACCTTGTTTCCAAAGGGAGGAAAGAAAGGGAATTTTAAAGATGTAGGAGGCAGGGCTCAAGCAAAGGGGCAGAGATTTTCAGGGGCAGCCTGCGGCAGCTGGGGCATGCGCAGTCTTCTAGGCTTCTTTGCACACAGCACAGATTGTGCCTAACAGAATACAAAAACCACCCTGAGGGGAGATCCTAGCATGGTAGCCACCAAAAGTAACTTGCAGACACCTCCAGGCCTTACTTGTGCAGGCAGTTCTGTGATCACTGCATGCCTCTTTAAGAACAGCTGCAAAACGTATCTGTGAAATCCCAGGTGGTTTCGAAACAAACACAGAGGTACATCAAGGCAAAGATCCTTNGAGATCCTAGCATGGTAGCCACCAAAAGTAACTTGCAGACACCTCCAGGCCTTACTTGTGCAGGCAGTTCTGTGATCACTGCATGCCTCTTTAAGAACAGCTGCAAAACGTATCTGTGAAATCCCAGGTGGTTTCGAAACAAACACAGAGGTACATCAAGGCAAAGATCCTTTAGGTCAAAAAGGCTGATGCAGATGCCAACCTCTTCACTGACATTCTTCTTAAGAAAAAAAAAAAAAAACCTTCTATTTTGTAGAGTAACAAACAATGTTGTGATAGTTTTAGGTGAATAGCAAAAGGACTCAGCTATACATATACATGTATCCATTCTCCCCCAAACCCCCCTCCCATCCAGGCTGCCACATAACAATGAGCAGAGTTCCCTGTGCTACACAGTAGGTCCTTGTTGGTTATCCATTTTAAACATAGCATACACTGACATTCTTTAAAACAAACAAACCAAAAATATATTACATAGGAACATACACACAGCCAAAAGGGAACGATACATTACATGGTTAACTGTAGTCATTTCTAAATAGTAAAAATGGATATTTTTTACTTTCCATATTTCTATCACTTCAAAAATGTTCTTTGATGATAGTCTGTTTAATTTCACAATAGGAAAATAAATGTTTGGGGTTTTTTTAAGAAGGAAAAATGGGGGAGAGAGAGAGGAAGCAAGTAAGTAGGAAAAGGCAGATATAGCAGCACTGCACACATTTCAGAATGCTAAGTAAATTATCCATCAGTTTAGTGAGCTTGCCTTTTTTCTTGTGTAATAAAAGTCACCCATATGTCTCCCATTTATAGCCACACTCAGTTAATTACAGCATTGTTTGTGGTTGCTTCTGGGCAGGGTCAATATGGGTAATCAGATCTTTTACAGTCTTTAGAAAGTTACTCTCATTCCTTGTGAAACATCGATGTCAGATGCAAAAGTGCGTTAAGAAGGAAACACAATGAGTAACGTGGATGAATAACGTGATCCCAAGGTCAGTGGAGTGAATAACTGAGGCACTTAGAAAGATAACTTAGTCACAGTTTATCATCCCTGAATAACCAGGAGCAATAACTTTTTCAGAATTATTTTTTAAAAAGTCTCGATTCTGAGGTCTAACAAAGCCAGGTGCAGTAAAGAATCATACACTCTTGGAGCTAGATGGACCCTTGTTGCTGCTGTTGTTTAATTGCTAAGTCATATCCGAGACGCTTGCAATCCCATGGACTGTAGCCCATCAGGCTCCTCTCTCCGTGGGATTTCCCAGGCAAGAATACTGGGCTGCCATTTCCTTCTCCAGGGCATCTTCCCAACCCAGGAATCAAACCCTGATCTTCTGCATTGCAGGCAGATTATTTATCATTGAGCCACCATGGAAACCCAGATGGACCCTTAGGAGTTGTCAGACTTTGCTCTAGCACTGAAAGCTTTTCTTAAGTCAACTCTTAAATAAAAGCTCAATACCATAACCTTTGGGTAGTATGCAGAAAAGGCAGGAGTTAGAAAACAAACCTGGGCTTGAATTCCAGTTCCATCATTGGACAAAGTCACTTGACCTGAACATCTGCTTGCTTGTGAATAAAATAAGGATGATTAATACTGACTTCAAAGACTGGTTGTGAGAACAAATGAAATCACAGCCTCGATATGGCAGGTGGTATTAGCAAGGGGGGAGGTGGTGTAGTTTGTTAGTCCTCTCAAAACCAAATAGTATGGAAATGAATTTGCCCCTTGGAAATTAAAATTGGGGCTGACATATGCAAAATCACTGAACAAGTCTGAATAATTTACAGTCCAGCAGAACTGT
Organism: Neotragus moschatus; assembly: GCA_006410615.1. Taxonomy (NCBI): domain Eukaryota; kingdom Metazoa; phylum Chordata; class Mammalia; order Artiodactyla; family Bovidae; genus Neotragus; species Neotragus moschatus. The sequence continues at coordinate 1,149,502 of SJYA01003201.1, read as the reverse complement.
TCCTGTCTGATTGAATTTATTAACATTTAAAGGAAGAATGTGAAGCTCAGGAGGTGTAGAGTATCTTAGAGGCATTCCATTTGTAAACATTTTTCAGAGGAGTTTTGCATTTAGCCAATAATTCCCTCTTTGGAAAAGACCATGATGCTGGGAAAGATTAAGGGCAAGAGGAAGAGAGGGTAGCAGAGGATGAGATGGTTGGATGGCATCATGGACTCAATGGACATGAGCTTGAGCAAACTCTGGGAGATAGTGAAGGACAGGGAAGACTGGCGTGCTGCAGTTCATGAGATTTCAAAGAGTCGGACACGAGTTAGCCACTGAACAACGCACAACAACTCCGTGTCCTGCACATAAGGAGATCCCCAGTGTGGAAAGGTTGGAGGGGTTTTCTGCCAAGGAGTTTGAGATTCTTGTTTCCCCAGGCACTGTCGCCCTTACTTGCAGATGTGGCATCAGGGTGTCTGAGACTAATGCCTTTAGACCTTGGGCGTCTCCGGCTCCCTTTGTCCTGATTCCATGCCTTTCATGCAACCTCTGCTGCTTTTTTGGAATCTCATGTGGGTCAGCCTCTGGCAACAGTACGCAGTGGTCACTTGGAGGTTGAGTATTCCAGTCCCCGTGGCCATTATTTCTAACGGTAAATTCATGAGTTGGTATTTAAGTTTTACCTATCCATTCTATGAACATACTAGATACGACCCTGCCCAAGAGATGAATCTGCTCCTTTTGCTGATAAGATCACCAAGGTCTTAGATTGGGGGAAATTCACCAAGGCAGTAAGTGTCCTCTAATGAGGGAGAGCTTAGAGCCTCGCTGACAGCCTCCTTTGATGGGACAACCCAACATCACTGTGTGGCCACATTAAATATTCTTTAGTTTTATTAATAGTTTCCGTATTAGTCACTCCTGAAGTGTTCGTTACCTCCCTTTTCTATCCCAAGGAGTTGTCTGTGATTGGATACTCCCTGAAGAAGTCTCTGAGACAAATACTTGTGTGCAAATAATATATTTGGGAGGTGGTCCTGGGAAACCCCAGTAGCAAAGTGGAGGCAGGAGACAGGAAATGGAAGAAAGCCAGTAAGGTTTACGATAATAAGCAGATCAATGTTGAGGTCAGCTGGGACTCACCCAATCCCAGTGGGAACTCAGGGAGAGAGTGGAGGGTGTGGCACAAGGTTACTCACCTCCTGGTTCCCGGGGAGCATGGGAGAGGTGACTTTATCCTCCCCTTCCCCTCTCTCTTTGCCTGACGTTGCTTCCTGGTGCATCAGCCCATGGCACTTCTGGTTGTTAGGGGCTGGAACCTAGAGAGTGCTTTCAAGTGGAAATCACAAAGCTTTCCAGTAGAAGTGTGTAGGCATGTGCTAGGAAAGGGGAGTGCCCAGAGGAGTAGGGTTTGGATGGGGCAACCAATGGCATCTGCTACCAGAGGCAGGCCATGGAAGAATAAAGCACAACTGGCAACTCCCACGTGCTCATACTGACCAGTAGTAGAAGCATGCGTGCTCAGGCATGGCTCACTTTGTGACCCCAAGGACTATGGCCCACCAAGCCTCTCTGTCCCTGGGATTTTTCCCAGGCAATAATACTGGAATGGGTTGCCATTTCCTTCTCCAGGGGATCTTCCTGACCCAGGAATGGAACCCACATCTCCTGCACTAGCAGGCGGATGCATTACCACTAAGCCCCCAGGGAAGCACAATAATGACTAGACATCATTCTAAGTGATAATCCAGTTCACTCGGAGCGGTAAAAGCCACACAAGACTCTCTCTGTTGATTAGGATCTGGCTCCCCAAAAGACACCGGAAGCAAGGAAGAGCAAATCTGCTACTGATTTCCATTTCTCCGCGTTCTCTGTGATTTGTTTCTTTGCACCTAATGATGAAAAGCTATTCTATCTGCATCAAGGTATCCAGAAAGTGAAGCTGCATTGGGGGCACATTATACATGAGGAATGATCCTTATGCAGTGAGTACAAAAATTAGCTACAGAATTATCCCTAAGTCCTTACCAGGCACTCCATTAGCAGCATCTAATTGAAAGTATAACGTGGTTTGCCACACTAAAAGGCTGAAAGTGAAATACAACAGAATTTAAACCAGCAGATATAAATGCAGCACCTAACTGTAAACAAACAAACACAGCAAAACAAACACTGGAAAAACCAAATACTGAGGAACAGCTGCCTCAAGCACATCTCACCTAAAGTGATGAGTGAAATGATGAGTGTAGCAAGTTACTCCCGCAAGCAATGCTAAATCACCATGCTACAGCCTCGCCTTCCATGAACTTTCCGTTTCCGTGTCGGCAGAAATCAAAGCATGGGGGGCTGCCAGCTGACCCCAGTGTCATTCAGGCAAGTTGATGGGTTGAGCACACATGTCCAAACTTTTCGGTATTCAAAGGGCAAGTAACATCGCGTTTGTTTAACTGTGCCTGTTTTATTTAAGATCCACTAAAGACTTCCCCACATACTGCAAGTCATAAGAAACTCAGTACCAGTTATTTGGAGGGCTGTAGGCGTGGTCCCTTTCTCTCTTCTCCTGCGTGATACAGAACACCCGCCGAGCAGGAGGGAGGGAGGCAAGGCTCACGGAGATCTGAAATGGTGTCTCCCAGACGTCAGAGTCTTGAGCCAAGAAAAGTGAGATCGCTGTAGACCTGTCCCTGCTGTGCTTGTTCCTTGCGGCTGTGTGATGCCCTGAAGGAGTAGAGGGGTCCCTACCTATTCTGACCCAAATGGTAGCAGAGTGGCCTTGTCCAGCTCTGGGCCCCAGAGGGCAGCTCTCCAGGATCTCAAAACTAAACCGAGCTCCGATGCTTCTTCACATGGTGGTCTCAGGTCACAATGCCCAGCCCTGCTTGCCCTCTAACCCTTTCTCCCAGACCCCACTGGCTATGGGTTTCCCACCCCCAATGCCACTCTCAGACTCAAAGTCATAACTGCTCTTCACTCACCTGTTTTGAGCAAGATACCCCAAAGGCACCGTTAAGACTCGTTAGCCTCTTCCTTGGTTATTTCTACTTTCTCTCTCTCTCTCTCTCTTTTTTTTTGGCCTGTAAATATGTATATATATAAACATAGACTCAGGACGAGAGGAGAAGCAGAGAAAGTGACTTGGTGATTAGGTGGTTGGAAGGGTCACACATTTCCAAAGTTGCTCACCACAGCTAAAAAGCACGGCAGGTTTCAAAGGCATCTGAATTATTAAAAGCAACAGAAATAAAATTTCCAGCCTAGAATTCCACCAGAAAATTTCAGGAGTTATTTCTGTGTATGCATCGGGGCTTCTGAGAAAATTGTCCTTGCCTTGATCTCCTTGACTATCACTCTCATTTCGTAGGCATCTGATTTCAGTCGGTCTCTAGGTCCCAGACTGCCCCTCCAGCCCTGATTCTCATCAGCAAAGATGCCTTTAGTCAGACTATACCATTCATGTGATACTTAAAGACATAAAGAATGCACAGGGATTTTTCTTTTAGACGTCACAGCTTTGAAGTGTATATTGTATTCCCCCAAATCCTCTCATTTTGATTTATATACAGTTGAGCTCATTTTGATTTATCTACAGTGCAGTGAGTGATACTTCTGTTGGTTCTAAGATCATTTGAAGATTCTCATTGGAGGCTTTTCTGGTTCTCTGAGATAATATATATGTATATATATGTCAGCAATATTTAACATTTGTCTAGTACAATTATTTTCAAATCTCAGGGAAGAATTGCTAGAGGAGTTTGTTAAAAATGTAGATCACAACCTAAGATTCTAATTCAGTAGGTCTGGTATGGGCTTCAGGAATCTATATTTGTAAAAATGACTTTCAGATGCAGTGAGTTATAAAAAGATATCCTTCCTGTAAAACACTTATTTGATACCATCTATGTGTCAGACAATTTGCTAAAAGCTTTACCAGCCTTATTTTATCAAACCATTATATCAATGGTGTGACAAAATATATTACTAGCCTCATTTTACAGATGAGTAAACAGGTGCTGAAAAAGAGAAATTGAAACTCAAGGTTATTAAACAAGAGATCAGAGATTCAAATTAAATTGTACATCTACATGGCTGCAAAACCCAAACTCTTTCAATTATATTATATTATAAAGCAAATTCTAGTGTTAAAAGGATATTCCAATTCTAGCAAAAATGGCAGTTCCTACTAGTCTAATACGTTTTTTTGGTGGGGGAGGAGCACGCTCTACAGTTTGGGACCTTTTAGTTCCCCAACCAGGGATCGAACCTAGGCCCATGGCAGTGAAAGTACCAAGTCCTAACCACTAGACCACCAGGGGATTCCTCCTACTAATACTTAAGTTAAAAATTAATCTGTTCTTTAGCCGTAATTTATGAATTAATCGAGTTAGGTTGCATGCATGCGTGCTAAGTCGCTCCAGCTGTGTCTGACTCTTTGTGACCCCGTGGACTGTAGCCCTCCAGGCTCCTCTGTCCATGAGATTCTCCAGGCAAGAATACTGGAGTGGCTTGCCATTCCCTCCTTCAGAGGATCTTCCCAACCCAGGGATCGAACCTGCGTCTCTTACGTCTCCTACACTGGCAGGCAGGTTCTTTACCACTAGCGCCGCCTGGAAAGCCCCACATAAGGTTAGGCCACGATAACAAACAACCCTTGGAGAGCAGTGACTTCACGCAGATTGCTTTTCGCTTACAATCCACGCTCACCTTGAGTTGCGCTGGGGGCTCTTGTCCATGTTGTCTTTACACAGGGGCACAAGGTGGCAGAGCCACGAGCATCTGGAATGTCACTGCTCCCTGTGGCAGGAGGGGCAGTAAAGTAGAAAGGAGCCATTTCTTCTTCCATTCCATGAGCCCAAAGCAAGTGGCATGGCCATGCTTAACATCCAGTGGGTAGGAAAGTCTGTTCTGCTTTGTGTTCAGAAGGCAGAGAGCTGGAAACACGTGTAGACAGCACAAAGCATCACAGACAGACTGGAAACTACCAGCCTTGGAGAAAGAAGATTTGAGTTCAAATTGTGACTTCTTGATTTCCTAACACTATGACTTTAACCAAGTGAGTAGATTTCAGTTCTTCATTTCCTAAACACGTAGAATAATACTTACACCCTATGGTGGTTGTGAGAATCAAAACTAAATATGTACATTCAAACAATTTAGTGCCTGAACCATAATAAATAATGCTTTCAGTAAAACAACTGAGCTATCGGGGCTTCCCTTGTGGCTAAGCTGGTAAGAATCCACCTGCAATGCAGGAGACCTGGGTTTGATCCCTGGGTTGGGAAGATCCCCTGGAGAAGGGAAAGGCTACACACTCCAGTATGCTGGCCTGGAGAATTCCATGGACTGTATAGTCCTTGAGGTCACAAAGAGTCAGACACGACTGAACAACTTTCACTCACTCACTCACTAAAACTAGTTGAATTAGAAACGTTCACTTTTCTGCCTACACTGACATATCCACATACCAATGATGTTTCTGATTCACAGAGCTGTTACTTTATTTGCACGTTTAAATTCAGAGATGGCGTCTAATGAATCTTGGGAAATCGTTGCATAGGGCGAATTGAAGCCAGTTAACTTGCTAGTGTAAGAAGCTATCCTCGGCTGGGTCCCTCAGTACACAGAGTCTGGGGTAAAGACTTAATTTGTAGGAATGGCACCCAAAAAGGGGTGAGGGAAGTTGGACTGGGTAAGAAGAAGGCTGACTTGTGAGGCAGGAATTATGGAGTGTCTGCCCAGCAGCTGGAGAGTTGAGATGGTCCTTCTAGGGCATTCTGGATCTTGGCAAGGGAGCCAGGGCTGACTTTGGCCCAGGTGGTGCCCTTACAGGGAAGTTTCTGGAGAGGGACTTAAGTAAAAGCCCTTACCAGGGGATGCTCATGGCAGCTGGGGAAACTAGAGAACTCAGGGCTTCAGAGCTGCATTGAGGGCCCTGAGTAACATGCCAGGGGATCGACCTTTAAACGTTAGTCTGGAAATGAAACAGGCTATAAAACCAAAGACCCCCGAGTATGACTTATTATTTCTCATTAAATTGTGCTTTCACTTGAATAGTGAGTTAGGTGATGTTTTTAATGTTTAATATTCTAATATATAGACAGTGAACTTTATATAAAAATATGTCATCGGCATAGAACCTGAATCACTTTTCTCTTGCCTCTCTGTTGTCCTCATCCAGGAATAATTGGCCTCCCAGGGACCATCCCGCCTAACATCAGAATGTCAGAAAGGAGCTTATTCTCATGACAGTCACCTCAAAAACAGTTCCGAGAAGGCAAACATTCTTATTTAGTCTATTTCTACTTTGGCTGAAATATTTTCCAAATTTGTACTTCTAGACTGAATATCCGGAGAAGGCAATGGCACCCCACTCCAGTACTCTTGCCTGGAAAATCCCATGGACAGAGGAGCCTGGTAGGCTGCAGTCCATGGGGTTGCTGGGAGTCAGACATGACTGAGCGACATTCTCTTTTCACCTTCATGCATTGGAGAAGGAAATGGCAACCCACTCCAGTGTTCTTGCCTGGAGTCCCAGGAACGGGGAAGCCTGGTGGGCTGCCGTCTATGGAGTCGCATAGAGTCAGACACGACTGAAGCGACTTAGCAGCAGCAGCAGCAGACTGAATATCAGATTTTCCCTCAAACTTCTTAGAGATGAAGCATGCTGCTGCTAAGTCCCTTCAGTTGTGTCCAACTCTGTGCAACCCCATAGACGGCAGCCCACCAGGCTCCCCTGTCCCTGGGATTCTCCAGGCAAGAACATTGGAGTGGGTTATATAAGATAAATATGATACCCCTTTTGGAGCATGGACATGGCTGGATGACTTGAAAAGGTGACAGGTTGGGGAGTAGAGGTAATAATTCTTTTTCAAATAAAACAGCATGTATACTAAGGGTTACAAAACCACATCTTAAAGATTAAATAATATTCTTTAAATAAGATGTAAAGGAGCGTTTAAATCTATACTAGAGCATTCAAACCACATAAATATATAAGTTCATTCTGCCACGCCTTTAAGGGCATATCCCTGGAAAAGCTTGAGAAGCTGACTCTAAACCTTTACTCTTTTTCCATTATTGGCTGATCATGTTTTCAAATTTCACAGTATTTATCCTGAAGAGACATGTCGCCAGCAATTCTTTCCTTGTAAATAGAACAAAGGAGGCTTGTTATTTTTGTAGAGCGCTAAAGGTGAATGGCAACATAGTGTATCCTTCAAAGGGGCTTTGTGTTAGCAAACTCAGCGATACTCCAAGGAGACAGGAAGAACTCTCCATCGCAGAGTGGCTTCCAAAGTAGGATCACTGTGGAATGTAAGTGAGAACAAGATATGAAATCGTATCTGTCAAACATTTTCCACAAGCTACAAACCTTTTCACAGAAGTTATCCCCTGTCATTTAATTTTCAAGAAATATTTCTTACCCTGATCTGATGATGAAGAAACTGAGGCTTAGAGAAGTTAAGAAAATGGGAAAGAGCTTAAACTCAGCTTTTCTGGTCTTCAAAGCAACTTTGCTTGTCTTCCGCTCATGAATCCTGTAAGCAAGCTGTTGGCGAAATGTTAAACTCTTTTGACTCACACAGGAGAGGTAGGGAAAGTTGTCTGGGCTCTGGGACTAGACAGATGTTTAGATCCTGGTTCTACTGTGTGCTAAGTCTATGACATTTGGAAAGGACTTAATATTTTTGAATGTCAGATTTTTTTATCTAGAAAATGCAAAATAGCAGTGTTGAGGTGTTAGGATTAGAGTGATATGTAAGTGCACAGCAGAAATCAAATAAGTAATAGTAATTTTGTTATATATTGTATCTGAGATACATAAAACAATCTTCTGGCAGATTCCACGTGTAGTTTTGTATAATTCCTTGAATGATGAATTCAGTGAGTGTGTCTAGATGAATGTGCTACTCCTCCTTAGAAAGAAACCTACTGGAGCCCTGGCAGTCACTCGGGGACCCTGGGCAGGGGAGGGAGACGTTCCGACTGAGACAGCCCACGACTGTGTAATTCAGCCTGGCCTGGAATGCCTATGCTTCTCTCAAGCAGTTGGTGAGAAACAGTTCGTCAAGTATCCTCCTTTATTTTTTCTAAAGAAGACTGGGTGATAATAGTCCCAGTATGATGTTGCTGTTTCTTTCTCTCTTTTTTAAAATCTTCCTTTCTCACCTGACCCATTTTTGCGTAGGATATTCTCTCCACCGATTGAGCCAGTTTTAATCAAAGCTGATAATTCTGGGGTGCCTCCCACATGCTCCCTGGTGAGCGTGGTATACGTGGACACAAGAAACAGACCATCTGATATCGATGGTCTACAGCTGCATCTGCCAATTAGGGCCAGTAAAGGCTCTGGGGGCAAGATGTCATGGGACATCGTTTAATTAAAGCCTGTGTATGCCCTACTCAGAAGGGTGAAAAATATTCCACTTAAAATGTACTGAAAACAAACATAGCCTTTAGAGTGCTAAACATTCCATAACAGTCTCTCTTGGGCTCCAAGAAGGAAACTTTTAAGTCAAAGTAATATTTTCTCTTGATAATGCGTATCATGCTGCTGTTTTAATTAAACTAGATAATTTATTCCATTTCCCAATGCGCATGTTTACATAGAAGTAAGTCCAGCCAATAAGCTCTAAGAGGGGAATGGGTTCAGAGACAGGCCAGGAAGGATTGGGGCAGGGGTCAGTGGGCCTATAGGCACACTGAACATCTTGTATATCACCCTGTGGATGATAAGCTGACCTTGACCAACAATATACAGGTTTCCTCTCCGTAACAGGCTGAGCTGTTTACTGTGGATTTTTAGTCATCTATTGTAGGTCAAGGAATAAGATGCATTGTGTTAGGAGGGCACAGGAAGTGTGAAATTGGAGATTAGGAAAGACAGGAAACGTGGATTTCAGTCCTGACTTTGCCTTGAATGTAGAAAGTTATTCTTGAAATCTTGGTTGTTTATCTTGAGAATTGGAAGTATGGCTATTTGGGGAGGACTTTAACTTACTTGATTTTAAGACTTCCTTGTTTCATTTCTCAGTTTTTAAGTAATCAAAATACAAAAACTTATATTAACAATAAATTGGTAAATTGTGCTGTCACAATATATTCTAAGGTTTTTATCAAGCTGCTTTCAATTCACTGTGAAGAATTTAGGTTATCAATGAAATGTAGATATAGGGAATGAATAAATAGAAAGTGTTGCCTATTAGAACCCTATACTAGGGGAAAAATGTTTTTTGCAGCATAGGTAGAAATTTCCTATCTATATAGCTCTACCTACCTCATGATTCCATTCTATATTTGGCTAAAAACAATAACTACCACAGTGTCTTGATGCTAAGACCTTATTCCTTCTCCACATTTTAATGTTTCTGAAATCAAGACATTTCTCAAAATCTAATCCAAAAGGGCTAAACCTAAATTGTAACCTAGCTGTCATTATCTACAGGCCTTCCTAGGTGGCGCTAGTGGTAAAGAATCCACCTGCCAAGGCAGGAGAGAAGAGACATAGGTTTGATCCCTGGGTCGGGAAAGTCTCCAGGAGCAGGAAATGGCAACTCACTCCAATATTCTTGCCTGGAAAATCCCACAGACAGAGGAGCCTGGCGGGTCATAGTCCAAGGAGTGGCAGAGTCAGACACGAATGAGTGACTGAGCACATTATTTTTAGGTGCACAAATATAGCTCTGTTGTGTGTGACAGGAGAAAACTTTTCATCTGACACTCATTTAAGTTTAGTTACTTGCACTATACCATGGACTACATTTCAACTTTTAAATTTGGAACCCAGTTGCATGTGTGTAGTCAATCGTGTCCATCTCTTTGCAGCCCCATGAGCTGGAGCCCACCAGACTCCACTGTCCATGGAATCTTCCAGGCAAGAAGGCTAGAATGGGTTGCCATTTCCTCCCCTGGGGATCTTCCTGACCCAAGAGTTGAACCCACGTCTCTTGCATCCCCTGCACTGGCAGGAGGATTGTTTATCACTGGTGCCACCTGGGAAGCTCTGCCAGTTAGATAAGGAGAACAAACAAATCTCCTCTGCAGAAGAATTCTAAATAATTTATCTACATACTTCACCCTCAAAAAAGTGAAACGTGACTCCCAACTCTTACGTGTGGGTCGTGTGTGTTTACTTCTCTCTGAAGAGTGAAGTATGAGAAGTGATAAAAAGAAGAGCAGAAAGCTGACAAACTCAACCTCGGCCGGGAGGCTGCAGTTAACAGCAGTCAGTCACGTTGACTGTGGATCCTCCGTACAACATCATGAAAATGGCAGTTTACCCTTGGGATCTTCCTCCCCCAAACCCATAACCCCAGTTTAGCCAGGAAAATATATCAAATCAATCGCAGCTGAGGGACATTCTATGAAATACCTACCTATATTCATCAAAATGGTCAAGGTCATCAAAACTAGGGGAGGCTGAGAAACTGTGAGAGCCAGTGAGGCCCGAAGGAGACGCGATCACTTCATGTAACATGCAGTGTTACATGTGATCACATGTGAAGAGCTACAAGGGATCCATATCCTAGATGGGATCCTGGGGTAGGAAAAGACATTGGGTAAAAATGAAGGGACTTTGACTAAGGAATTAAAGTATGAACTTTAGTTAATAGTAATGATCAATATTGATAAATGTACCATACCAACATAAGATGATAATAACAGGGGAAACTGGCTGTGGGGGTAGATGAGAATTCTGTGTATTATCTTCACGATTTTTCTATAAATCTGTAACTATTCAAAAGGGAAAAAAGGTTCATTTTAAAAGCAAAGGCGATTATTGTATTTTTGAAGTCTTTTGTTATCCCAAGAGATATTTCCTAAAATGTATTTCTACGTATTACATGTACACTTAACGTTGAAATGTTAGAGTCATGTTTTTTAAAGTATTTTTTCAACTTCATGATCTCTACTAACTGCCATCTGTAATAGGTGAAAAATTAGTACAATTATATATTATTCCTTCTTCCTTTCTTCCAACCCAGTTTTTAATGTTTATATTATTACACAAAATATTTTGGGAATTCCCTGGTGGTCCACTGGTTCAGACTACAACATTCACTGCCAAGGGCCCAGGTTTACTCCCTGGTTGGGGAGCCAAGATCCACAAGCTGCTCGGGACAGCCAAATGAATAAATAAATCATATAACAAAGTGAAATATTTAATGTTCATAATATATAAATTCTGTCCTGTAACAATAGCCTCTACAGATGTTTAACTATACTTCTGTATTTAAATAATTCAGTGCTAGCACTTTTATGCTATTTTTTTCATTTCTGATATTTTTATTTTCAATACATCTGTACATACTCTAGATGTCATTTTCAAGTCGTTTTGTTGATTGTTTTACAATGATAACTGATAGGTTTCATATTTCCTGAGATCTGGGATGCTTGAAAATATCTCTGGGTAGTTTTATGTGTCAAGAAATTATAGCTAGGGATGAAATGGCTGTGTTGCACTTTTTATCAATGCTTTTATCTATATATTTTTAATGCAAACCATATATATGTGTGTTGCATTAAAAAATAAGCTTATATTGTTTTTTTAATGACTTTGTTAGCCTATTTGTATCTATGTAGCTGAATAACCTCACATTTTGCAGTATCACAGAGTTTAAGGGTAAGACTTTTTACATTCAGAATTCAAAAATCCTATTGAATCAATATATTTGGAGTTTTATATATATATATGCAAAGAAAAGAAAGCTAGAATAAGGGAAGAGATATAATAAAACAGGTGATATGAGGGGAAATGGAAAACTCAAAAGAGCATGGCTTTGCTTTAAGCCACCAACAATTATCAAAGTGACGAGTATTCAGTTTAGAATATGACTGTCCATATGGAAGTCTAGAAATTAACTCTTTTCCTGACATAAAATCTGAGAACACTTCGCATGGGGCCAAGCAGAACAAAGGTTTCTAATGGGAACTGGTGGACGAATACTGACAGCTCATTTACAGTTACGATGCCCGTTGTCCCTGCCAACCTGGAGAACAGCCTCAGTGCCCTGGGACCCTGGCTTGTTCTAGCATTATTATGATTCTTTCTGAGACCTTATCAATTCTGTATATTCATCCCAGCATTTATCTCATCAGTAGTCTGTGGCCCACCTATTAGGCATATGAATTAGTGGTGGAGCACAATATTCCAGGGACATAGATATAAAAACTCATGTCTAGAATTGAAGGCTGCAAGTCCACGTCGAGTAAGTTTCCAGTATTATGGACAGAAATTTTTTCAGTAGCAGCTGCTGTATGTGTAAATATCAAGTGACCTGGCCTCTATCATCCATTGAATTAAGTTGCGAAAGATGAATAGGATCTCATGAGGTTCAGAGTAGGCTGTCCCTTTAAGTGCCCTTTGGTATACAGAGCTGACATCTGTCTCTTGTCTTCTCCATTACAAAGCGAATTCCTTGTTCAAAGACCATCCATCACACCAACTCTGAGACTTTAATCCTCTGAATTCTCCCATACGGTAAGTTAGGACTTTGTCCTTTGCACACACACACACACACACAAAAATCACTTTAGACAAAGTGGGAATGTGCTATGAGGACACAGGGTAAATTCAGAGAAATTTTAGTGCTGCTGTGTCTCAAGGAGATATTGGAGCCAAGATTAGAAAACTGGAGAGCCTGTAATCTCAGCTCCTGTTAACAGATATTCTCATTCTTGTTTTCACTCTCTCCTCTCTCTAGCTTAATGTCCTGTGTTTACATCATCAAGTTCATATGAAGGAATTACCTGCTGTATAGAATTGGATTAATATACGATGGAGGATGATAATGAAGATGAATCTACTTTTTAGTCTGAAAATCAGGATAATATCTCTCCATAGGATTGTTATGAATACTGGACAAAATTACGTGTGGAGAAATCCAGAAAAGTCCCTGAGACATACTAAATTGTAAATAAAAGTCAGATTAGGATCCAAGCATCTTTGGCAGCCGTGTTTTTGCAGCCAAAGATTCTTCACAGACAAAGATAAGAAGCTGTATACAGTCAGCAAAAATAAGACTGGGTTCAGACTGGGGCTCAGATCATGAAATCCTTATTTCCAAATTTAGACTTAACTTGAAAAAGTAGGGAAAATCACTAGACTATTCAGGTATGACCTAAATCAAATCCCTTACAATTATACAGTAGAAGTGACAAATAGATTCAAGGGATTAGATCTGATAGAGTTCCTGAAGAACTATGTTTGTGACATTGTACAGGAGGCAGTGATCAAGACCATCTCCAAGGAAAAAACATGCAAAAAGACAAAATGGTTGTCTGAGGAGGCATTAAAAATAGCTAAGAAAAAGAAGAGAAGCTAAAGGCAAAGGAGAAAAGGAAAGATGTACCTACTTGAATACAGAGTTCCAAAGAATAGCAAGAACAGATAAGAAAGCCTTCCTCAGTGATCAGTGCAAAGAAGTAGAGGAAAACAACAGAATGGGAAAGACTAGAGATCTCTTCAAGAAAATTAGAGATACCAAGGGAATATTTCATGCAAAGATGGGCACAATAAAGGACAGAAATTGTATGGACCTAACAGATGCAGAAGATATTAAGAAGTGGCAAGAATACACAGAAGAACAGTACAAAAAAGATCCTCACGACCCAGATAATCACAATGGTGTGATCACTCACCTAGAGCTAGACATTCTGGAATGAGAAATCAAGTGGGCCTTAGTAAGCATCACTGTGAACAAAGATAGGGGAGGTGATGGAATTCCAGCTGAGCTATTTCAAATCCTTAAAAATGATACTGTTAAAGTGCTGCACTCAATATGCCAGTAAATTTGGAAAACTCAGCAGTGGCCACAGGACTGGAAAAGGTCAGTTTTCATTCCAATCCCAAAGAAGGGCAATGCCAAAGAATGTTCAAACTACTGCACAATTGCACTCATCTCACAAGCTAGCAAAGTAATGCTCAAAATTCTTCAAGACATGCTTCAACAGTATGCGAACTGTATATCTCCAGATGTTCAAGCTGGATTTAGAAAAGACAGAGGAACCAGGGATCAAATTGCCAACATTCTCTGGATCATTGAAAAAGCAAGAGAGTTCCAGAAAAACATCTATTTCTGCTTTATTGACTATGCCAAAGCCTTTGACTCTGTGGACCACAGCAAACTCTGAAAAATTCTGAAAGAGATGGGAATACCAGACCACCTGACCTGCATCTTGAGAAATCTGTATGCAGGTTAGGAAGCAACAGTTAGAACTGGACATGGAACAACAGACTGGTTCCAAATCAAAAAAGGAGTACATCAAGGCTGTATATTGTCACTCTGCTTATTTATTTCATATGCAGAGTACATCATGAGAAATGCCAGGCTGGATGAACCACAAGCTGGAATCAAGATTGCTGGCTAAATATCAGTAACCTCAGATATGCAGATGATGCCACCTTTATGGCAGAAATTGAAGAGGAACTAAAAAGCGTCTTGATGAAAGTGAAAGAGGAGCCTGAAAAAGTTGGCTTAAAACTCAACATTCAGAAAACTAAGATCTTGGCATCTGGTCCCATCACTTCATGGCAAATATATGGGGAAACAATGGAAACAATGACAGACTTTATTTCGTTGGGCTCCAAAATCACTGCAGATGGTGATTGCAGCCATGAAATTAAAAGAGGCTTGCTCCTTGGAAGAAAAACTATGACCAACCTAGACAGCATATTCAAAAGCAGAGACATTACTTTGCTGACAAAGGTCCATCTAGTCAAAACTATGGTTTTTCCAGTAGTCATGTATGGATGTGAGAGTTGGACTATAAAGAAAGCTGAGTGCCAAAGAATTGATGCTTTTGAACTGTGGTGTTGGGGAAGACTCTTGAGAGTCCCTTGGACTGCAACGAGATCCAACCAGTCCATTCTGAAGGAGATCAGCCCTGGGATTTCTTTGGAAGGAATGATGCTGAAGCTGAAGCTCCAGTACTTTGGCCACCTCATACGAAGACTTGACTCAATGGAAAAGACTCTGATGCTGGGAAGGATCGGGGGCAGGAGGAGAAGGGGACGACCGAGGATTAGATGGCTGGATGGCATCACAGACTCAATGGACATGACTTGAGTAAACTCCGGGAGTTAGTGATGTACAGGGAAGCCTGGTGTGCTGCAGTCCATGGGGTCACAGAGTCAGACATGACTGAGTGACTGAACTGAACCGAAGGGTCCAAGCACCAACTACCCTGTATCCTGGGTCAGTGTTAAAATCAGGTACCATTCATTAAACATTTATTGTGTGCCAGGCACTTTTTGAACAGATTTAGGTAAATTAGCTTCTTTAATACTCTTGACATATGTATGAGATGGATGCTATCTTTATACTCATTTTCCAGATGAGGAAACTGAAATACAGACAGGTGAGTAAGCCTGTAGAGTCTAGAATTGAAGCTAGCCAGTCTGACTTGAGGGTTTGTGGTTTTAACCTCCGTTACACTGACTCTTGCTTGAATTTTAACCCAAAGAGAGTGGTAATCTTGTGAAGATTTTAACCAATTCAGGTTTGGAAACGACTTGAGACATGTTTGGTTTTTATAAGAATCATTCAGATGATAAAGTGGAAAAATAGTTCATGACACAAAGGTTAGCTTAGTATTGCTAGTAAAGAATAAACTTTACTGTGAAAAAAAGGAAATAGATGTGGCTCAAAATAACCCAGATGAATATATAACAGACCTGAAATCATCTGATGATTTTAGAGTTTAGACCAAGGTCAACCTACATGCTGATTTTTCAAAAAATCTAGTTTGCTCTCTTTTTTCTCTTGTGAGGCAAACTCTAGCTTAATGGCAGGGCTAAGAACTTTTGAGTTACAGATGGCATGCCAGGCCTTGGGATAAAACAGCTTCAGATGCATGAAGAGATCATTCGGGTATCCAGCATTTCCAGGATCAGATTGCGAGAGAGTGCTAGCAGGAAGCATCAGGACTGATTTAAATATCTCCAAACCACAGAGGTGTAAAGGAAATATCCACATGCTGCAAATTCTACACCCGAACAATTGTAACTGGAAGAATGCCTCATCGACTCAAAATGTTTCATCCTCCTCTCAGGCACAGCCCCAGTTTCCGTTTGTAAGTTGATGATAAGAGCTTCAAATTTCTCTTGGCAATTGGCCTTTACTTCTCAGTTTCTCATCTCTCTCTCTGTCACACACACGTGTGGACCCCCACATATACATTAATGTATGTATACATTGTTGTTTAGTTGCTAAGTCATGTCCAACTCTTTGCGACTCGGTGGACTGTAGCCCACCTGGCTCCCCTCTGTCCATGGGATTTCCCAGGCAAGAATACTGAAGTAGGCTGCCATTTCCTTCTCCAGGGGATCTTCCGGACCCAGGATCGGATATCCAGTTCCTGCATTGGCAGGTGGAGTCTTTACCACTGAGCCCCCTGGGAACATGTACCTGTACACATGTATATATATCTAAATACACATACATGCGTAGTTAATGATTAATTTTCCTTTGATTCCCCCACGTAAGTCTGCTCAGAATCTACCTCAATAAGTGGTAGATTCAGAACAATAAGAAATCATACCCTTTTTCTTTCTAGTAACCCAGGTATGTTTCATAATATTTAGGCTGCTTTTATAGGACATGAAGGCATCGTTGTTCTGGTCACAAGAAAAAGAAGTCCATCTTCTCCCTCCTTGGCAATAAGCCTATATTTTAGAGGGGGCTGTGATCAGATCACTTCCCCAGACTACTTCCAGATATTATTATGTAGAATATTAACATATTCTCTAGATGTCCTCCAAATATATCCCAAACCTTCATACTTCAGAATGTCTGTGTAGTTATCAGAGCTCAACATGAGGTTACACGGCAATTATTCCCCAGAGTCACTGCCAAGACCCGAAATAAAGCATGACTAAGGTACTTTGGTGAGGCAAGGTGGAAAGGTTTATTAGCTGTGACAAAAGAAATATGGAGATACTAGTGTAATTGCTCTGTTAGATTTTTAGTCATATTTGGAACAATACCCATCCCAGAGTATCTTTGATTATCATAAAGACCTGCCTTGTAGAAGGTCTTCTCCTTCTTTTCTCTTATTTACTGATGTCCAGTGAGTAGCTCAGCTGGTAAAGAATCCACCTGCAATTCAGGGGACCTCGGTTAGACTTCTGGGTCGGGAAGATCCCCTGGAGAAGGGATAGGTTACCCACTCCAGTGTTTTTGGGCTGCCCTGGTGGGTCGACTGGTAAAGAATCTGCCTGCAATGTGAGAGACCTGGATCCAATGCCTGGGTAGGGAAGATCCCCTAGGGAGGGAAAGGCTACTCACTCCAGTATTTTGCCCTGGAGAATTCCATGGACTGTATAGTCCATGGGGTCACAAAGAGTTGGACATGACTGAGCGACTTTCACTTTCAGCAGAACAAAAGAATTCTGTTTTCCCTTCATATTCAAGGACATGATATAACAGCGTGATTTTTTAGAGTTTATTTCACTTTTTTTTTCTCTCCAAAAACCATATTTGGATTTAAGCACAGATGAACTTAATCAATAATTTGAAAATTTATAATTACCAGGTAGGACTATTCATATTATAAAACTAGCAAATATTTTTTGAACATCAATTTTGCACCAACAATTGTGTTAAATATAGAAAATGTATCATCTGAGTCCGACGTTTTCTTAGAATGTAGAAGGTTGGGGAGAATGTGTGTGAAGCAAGGTGGAGAGGTTTATTACCCGCAGCAAAGGAACTTGTGAGCTCTCAGTAAATCCATGAGAGAAACAGCAGGGGTGTGAGGGGGTGGATATGGAGATCTTTGTGCCACAGCATTTAAAGATTAATCAAAATTCCATCGACTTCCGTCCTTAAAACAAACAAAACCATTTTGACTGCACTGTGTGTTCACTGAGGTGCCCGGGCTCTGTGATGTGGTGCATAAAAATTTAGACCATGTTTTGACTCCCACTGGGGCTTCGCTGATGACTCAGTGGTAAAGAATCCGTCTGCCAATGCAGGAGACATGGGTTTGATCCTTGGGTTGGGAAGTTCCCCTGGAGAAGGAAGTGGCAACACACTGTGATACTCCTGCCTGGGAAATCCCCTGGACAGAGGAGCTTGGCCAAAGACAGTCCCTGATGTCGCAAAGAATTGGACACTACTCAGCAACTAACGAACAATAACAACCCCCAGGGAAAGTGGAGTTGACATGAAAATCAAGGAATACTACCCCCAAACTCGGAGAAGGCAATGGCACCCCACTCCAGTACTCCTGCTTGGAAAATCCCATGGATGGAGGAGCCTGGTAGGCTGCAGTCCATGGGGTCGCTAAGAGTTGGACACAACTGAGCGACTTCACTTTCATTTTTCACTTTCATGCATTGGAGAAGGAAATGGCAACCCACTCCAGTGTTCTTGCCTGGACAATCTCAGGGACGGGGGAGCCTGGTGGGCTGCCGTCTATGGGTTCTCACAGAGTCAGACACGACTGAAGCGACTTAGCAGCAGCAGCAGCTGCAACCCCCAAACTACTCCTCCCCCAGTGAGCATTCCACCCCTTCATTTCTGTGCCCCTCATAAGTGCTTGCCAAAGCAACCCAGGGCGGTAGATGTCTCCCTGTGCTCGCTCTCCGAGAGCATTATCCTTGTTTAAATAAATTTTCACTTTACTTTCTTAACCTTTCTGCTTCTTTCTGAATTCTTTCACGATGAAGAAAGGACCTTAAATTTACTGGCAACAGCTAGATCATATCGTCATGCTTCACTGAAATTTATATATTGGACTGTGGTTTCCTTTGATTCCACACCAACCCACCTCAGAGGCCCTTGATTATTGGACAAGCATTGGTTTATAAGGCTGCCCTTTTGACTACCCTCTCATCAACTCCTGCTCTCCCTTCTTTAAAAAAAAATGACATAGGGTGATAGGGAACAATATGCACAAGATCGAAATAACACAAATTTAAATTATCTAATTAATTGAAAGACAGTGAATTAGAGCTATTGGTTTTTGACATAGAAGAGACAGGCTATGTTCCTGTCTCATAACAAAGACCCCATTTGGAGGTCCCAAAGATTAAATGATATGTGGATATGGGTTAGAGGATGGTGAATTACAGGGAATCCTGGAAAAATTAATTTTCTGGGAAAAAAGAACATAGCTGATCCTAATTTATGGACCAGGACATATTCATTTATGGGCATGTTTGTAGACAACCAAGCCTATATCTGTTTTATAGTAATAAATCCGTCATGGGTAGGATAATTACCTTCACAAATAGTGTAAAAGTGCTAATGGTAAGAAAAGCATAAATAGTTCTCCAAGTCATTATTTGGCTAAGAGGGGTGTGTAATTTTAGTCAGGTACCGTTAAAGGAAGAATTATTATCTTAGTGCCTGAAACATTGCATTTCAGAAAATATACATTGACAAGAATGGGGCAAAATAGAGAATAGGCTTATGTCTAAAGTTGTGGGCTCAAGTATTGGTTCTTACAAGTTCTGTGAGCCAGGCTTTTGGTGTCACAGAACCTGTTATTATACCTATAAAATAGGCTGCTAAAACCTGTCTTATCTCTCTGAGAGGTTATTTTGCTTTGCTTGCTGGCTCTGGTGGTAAAGAATTTGCCTCCATTGCATAAGACCTGGGATCGATCCCCGGGTTGGGAAGATCCCCTGGAGGAGGAAAAGGCTACCTATTCCAGTATTCTGGCCTGGAGAACTCCGTGAACAGAGGAGCCTAGTGGGCTACAGTCCACAGGGTCACAAAGAGTCAGACATAACTAAAACGACTTAGCACACAGGCATATGAACAGTACACTTCCATTCAAAAAGTAGTTATTTTATTATTATAACTTGGACAGGCACAGTGACTCATAATCAGGTTAACATAATGATTCATTTTTGACATATAAATGGTCATTAAGCGTTTTAAATCCTTTTTTAACACAGGAGATTTGAAGATCAGCTTTCGAGGCCAGAGTTTTGGGCAGAGACCAAGATCATTCAGCTGCCAGCTGCAAAGTACTACAGCCAAGTGCCAGAAACACTATTCATTTTTGCATGGGAAAATATTTCTGCCAAACCAAGTCTTTGGGGTTTTTATAGTTCTTTCTCATATGTCCCAATGAAAATGTTATTTTTCATATCTCGTTTTTGAATGGGGCTGTCAACTGTTTTCCAGGCCTGGCAAATTGATCCAGCTAAACTGAATTTAAGGAGGACGAGTATTTTAGGGAATCCTGTGAGTTATGTCTCAAGGATAATGATGACACATTAAAATAAGCCCAGGTGTTTGGCCTCCAGTTTATAGTTGGCTTATCAGGTCTGCTTCTGATAGACAACTTCATAGACCGCTCTCAGCCAAACATTCCAGAACTGGTATCAGGACCTTCTGGGGACAAGAATTAGGAAAATATTTAACAACCAATCATGTTATAACTCCTGGAGAAGGAAATGGCAACCCGCTCCAGTGTTCTTGCCTAGAGAATCCCGTGGACAGAGGAGCCTGCTGGGCTGCTGTCCATAGCGTTGCAGAAAGGCGGACACAACTGAAGCAACTTATCATGCATCATACATTGGAGAAGGAAATGGCAACCCACTCCAGTGTTCTTTCCTGAAGAATCCCAGGGACAGAGGAACCTGATGGGCTGCCGTCTATGGGGTCGCACAGAGTTGGACTCGACTGAGGCAACTTAGCAGANCTCACCAGGCTCCTCCATCCATGGGATTCTCCAGGCAAGAATACTGGAGTGGGGTGCCATTGCCTTTTCCAGGGGATCTTCCTGACCCAGGGATCAAACCCAGGTCTCCCACATTGCAGGCAGATGCTTTAAATGCTGAGATAAATACTGAAAACTGCTTTTAGTAACACAAGGTGCTTTCTGCTTACCTTAATATGAAAAATTTCAAAGAAGTGACCTGGTAGAAGCCAGATGTCATTAGATTAAGGAGAAAACACATAGCAAGAGGGTAAAAAAAGTTTCTTTGAAGACGCTTAGGTGTTGAGAGAAGGAAAAAATAATGATATATTTTGTAGGGTGAAAAATTGGTGGCTTTTTTATGAGGCGAAAAAGACTTGAGCGTATTTATATGATGGGCCACCATGCAAATTTTGATTCCATTTTCTGTTATTTATAACATAGCTATTATAATAAAACCAATAAAGGAAACAACTTTAGCCATTCATAATCCTTCTGCCCTTTTGAAGGTGGTTATATGCCCACTTGCATTTTATGTAACAAAACACAGTATCATTTTTTCTACATATTATAACATAGACATTTCTTATAGTTGTTACATTGGTGGCATAGTTATTTTTAATACTGTATAATATATTGTCAAGCCTGTGTACTATAAATGATCTATTTCCTATCTCCTGGACCTCTAGGTTGTTTCCAAATTCTTACAACTATAAATAATGCTGTGATTAATTCTGCAAAGCTGCTCCAAAACAAAGACAGAGAGGCTTCCCCTAAGAGATGTTTTTCTGGACGCTTGCCAAAGCCAGCACTCTTCATGCAAAAGGGCTCTGAGCTGAATTCAATAAAAATTTATGCAAAAATCGCAGAACCATTTTTTCTTTTCTTTTTATTATCTCCAACTTCAAAAGCCCAACAGCTAGGCAGCTCAAACATATAGAAAGAGTCCCGGACTGGCTTTAAACTTGCACAGGGCACACAAATGTGTTCTGTGAACACGTGCTGCGGTGATATCTTTTCTATCAGCGTTCCAAGGTACATGGAATACAGCAGAGAAGGCCTCACTCATTTTTCGTCTTTAATTAATTAATTAATTTTACACTGGAACGACATTGTTACTCTTAATACCTTCCTTGCCATATGACTCCAAGTAATAGAATCCACTCTCCCTTGGAGGGCCAGAAAATATCTTTCATGTAAGCTTAGAGCTATTGTTGCAAATCTGCTAAACATTAGGTTTGCCAAATCCTTCCGGAGACTAGCTATCACCTTTCTGCTGAGACACGTGTTGAAAGGAGAAGCTTTCCCTGCTTGTGCAGTGGTCAGCTGAAATGCAACGTGTCTAAGAGCGTATCATCCCTTTCCCACCGTTCCTCTCCTGACTTAATGTCTCTCTCTGAGATCACACTTCTTTTTTTCATCCTGCTTTAAGTCGCTGAAGGCAGATATTTTTAATCTCTCAGGATTTGAGCCAGTATAATAGTTACCTACAGACCAGGACCTGAAAAACCAACACACCACAAGGAAAAACACAAGAAAGACATCTTGAGGGAGGAAGTATAGAGTAGTTAAGCTCTGTGGTTCTACCACGGAGAGACTTGGGTTCAAACAACAACTAAATGCTCTTTGTAAGCAAACATACTACAACCTTGCTTGTCCTTATCTTGCTCAAAGGTCCGATGGGTTGAAATGGTGTGTTCATCTTCTACGGCAGAATTTTCTTGCACACAGTTCAGTTCAGTCACTCAGTTGTGTCTGACTGTTTGCGACCCCATGAGCTGCAGCACACCAGGCCTCCCTGTCCATCACCAACTCCCAGAGTTTACCCAAACTCATGTCCATTGAATCAGTGATGCCATCCAACCATCTTATCCTCTGCTATCCCTTTCTCCTCCTGCCCTCAGTCTTTCCCAGCATCAGGTTCTTGCACACAAGGACTTCCAATTAGCATTCTATGTTCTCACTTGCTCCCCTCTTCCTTTTTTAGAATAAGGACTCATCCAATCTCTTCTCCATCAGTCAAGTTCCCATTGGAACTTATGGTTTCAGTGGGTTCCTATCAGGTGGTAGGTCCTGTAGAACGGGCTCAGCCTGTTGTCTCAGAACTGACGGGAAGCGCCCTTCTCTTGTCTCATGACGTCAGTTAGCCTTCACTCCCTGGGCCTTGTCTTTAAATACTCCTCTTGACTTTTTGAAGTTTAACTCAAGTTCTGGAAGCTTCTGGGATAACATTGGCATTCAGAATTCTCTCCATCCTCCAGAGTCAGTAACATTCACTTGGTGGCAGGGAAGAAAGCGTAAAGGACTTGGCATGTTGTAGCTCGGACTTTCTCAGCCTGGGCGCTGCTGACATCTGGGGCTGGATCATTCTTCCCTGGAGATTGCATCTCCTCCCCTGGTGTGACAACCCAAGTGTCTACAAACATTGCCAGATGTCCCCTCAGGAACAAAAATCACTTCTGGTTGAGAACCAGTGTTGGAGTGGGATCCCCATGTATCAGGCGTGGACTTACATTCACAGCCTAGAAGTTGAGAGCTTTGTTTTATTCAGTGGGACGTTTTAGGACTTCGAGCCCGAGAGGCAGCATCACGAACAACTGTGTGAGGACTGCTCCAGCACATCAAAAGATTATTGTTAGAGAAAAGCCAAACAGCCCAAGTTAAGGAATTTAGCACTTTTCTGTTTATGGGAGGGTTCAAGTGTCTGGGTCCACTGAAACTATCCCTTTGATATGTACCTCAGCTATCTAGGGCCAGTATTTTTGTGTCCTGAGTTTCCTCGGGCTCACCCTAGAGAGTGGCTGCAGGGTGATGGCTAGTAGAGGGCAGGTGTTCTTTCCTTCCTGAGTTCCCTCTGGGCTCACCAGCTCACCGCTGCTGGTGGCTGCAATTGCTGATAACTGTGATGTCTTTTGTTTACTGACATGGCAGCAAATATTCCATTTCTCATCGGTAATGTGCTGGGCTCTGTACAGACTTTATTCACAGCCACATTCTACTTTTCCACCTTAAACTTCTTTGGGCTTCAGTTTGCTCATTTATTTTTAACTTATTTTGTACCAAATCTTTTCCTTTGTAAAGCACCTGAAACCTTAATTTTTTTTTTTTTTTTTACACAGGCAGGTAGCATATAAATACTCACAGCTTCTTTGAAACCTCACCACAACCCTTGAATGTAGATATTGGCATCACCTTTTGTTTATTTTTATTTATTTCTTTATTTAGGCCATACTCCATGGCTTATCAGATCTTAGTTCCCCAAGCAGGGATGGAACCTAGGCCACGGCAGTGAAAGTTCCAAGTCCTAACTACTGGACCGCCAGGAAATGTCCTGGCATCACCTTTTAACAAGTGAACACTAAAGACTATAGATCTCTGTTCGGTGATTGGACTAAGGTCTAAATAACTATCCCTGGAGGAGCACAGGTTGTCTGATTCCAGAGTACGTGGTATTTTCAGGGCACAGTGCTATTTTGCTTTCTCTTCATAGACCTGTTTTTATTGCTCTGCTGAATTTCAGTCTGCAGAACTGGGATTGTGTCTACTGTTTCTTGGGAATACTGTGTATATGGGGTCATAAGAATAGTTATCTAGAGGGAAACCAGTTTTTCCCTTAACTGTCCAGAAACCCCTCAAACAAGAGAATGGGGGGTAGAAAAATCTGATACTAAAAGCGTTCATTTTCTATCATTTATCTTATACTTCACTTGAAACTACTCAATACTTTTGAAGCTGCAAGAAATACAGGGGAAAAAAAATCATCTCAATGATTACTTTAACGCACAGCCTTAGCTTCCTGGCATTTCCTTCATTTCTCAGGGGAAGGTTATTTCTCCAACTTCTTTCTTTCCAACTGATTGCTAGGATTTCAATCTCTTTAGACCTTTTGCATCAGAGGAAGAAACACATCTGCTTTTCTTCCCCTCAACTTGGGGAGTTTGGAGTTCATCACAGTCTTTCCTTGTTTAACTACCTATAGAATTTGAATTTCAAAAAGCAAATTGCCTTTTAGGCTAGAAAGTTCAAAATCAAAACATATTAGCTTCACATCCTCAAAACTGGAAAAGAAGAAGTTTAATTTCTTACTTCTGCTTTCTCTTCATGTAGGAAAAAGGGATCTTGATAAATGATCTTCCGAAAGGAAAACGAAGACACCAGTGAAGGCGTGCGTTGCACGTTCTGTCCGAGGGCTATTTTACCTCCTGCAACTTTGGTTTGCTGTCATCAAGAGGACGTTGTTCAGAGCAGCCATAACGCAGGCTGAGGATTCAATTATTTCACAGTCTAGGCGATTTCAGGCAAATCCACTTTTAATCAGAACTACAGTTCAACGAGGTCAGTATTATACAGCTGATGAAACTAAGGCCCAATCGCCAGCTAACCCCTGAGCAACGTACAGATTCAAGTCCATGCACTTGCCATCGAGCTGAAGAATTTATGTCATAAGCTCGCCTGTTTTGGTCAGGAACTTTCTACTTAACTGTAGTCCAAAAATAAATCTTTATTACAGTTAATAAATATAAATATTAACATCAGTATATTTAGAGGAAAATTGTTAAGAATCTCCCAAGCCACCACACATGGATTAGAGCTTAGAGAACTTGCCACCAAGGGTTCAGAATAGGATTTCTGAGAACTGGAAAGGATCTTAGAAATGATTTTACAGAACAAGGTCAGCTTGTCTTATAACATTTATATCTCTTTCTCCATTTTTCTTAACTGGAAGGCAGCAGGTACAGTAGAAAGTTTGTCACACACCGGGGTCTAAATTTATCTTTATTAGCTAGGCATGTCCAGCTCACTAAATCCATTTTTATGTTAATAACAGAGGCGGAATAGATGGCCTACCAGCTCTATTTTTATGTGAATCTGTTGCTTATTCTAATAGGAAAATCCTGATTAGAAAAATCAAATTGTTACAACCTTAGCTTAACCTTTAGACTTTCTTGCTTCAAAGTTGCTTGCTCTCAGCTGGGGCCTGATTTTCATCTCTGCTGTAGCCATCTAAACCTGATCACCTGTCACACTTCTTTCCACAAAGGCAGCAGGCGAGGCAATGATGTAGTGGGGGATGTAAAACCTCGGTTCCAGAAAATCAAAATCGTCTCCCTAATTCACAAAGTTTTTGAAGATTCTTCTGGGTAGGTTTCTCTGTGCCACGTTCCTGTTTGTTCTTTACTGCTTTTAAAAAAACATCTCCAAAACCCCTCCTCTACCCTCTCAGTAGAGTTGAGCTTGTTTAACAGAAATACATCTCAGTTGCTTCCCCAAAGCAAAAGATTATTTTACAATTTGAATTTGGGAAAAAGATGACTTGAACGGTAACTAATAATTACATATCCTTACTGTGTTCCAACCACTGTTGTACATGCTTTCCATGCATGAAGGCATTTAACCCCCGAAGCTCTGAGAAGTGGATACAAATATCCTTTACTATCCAAATCTAGTCAGTTCTTGAGACCAGGTTAGAAATCAGAGTTCAGTAAGTCTGAAAGGTCAGGGAAACTTCATTATCTGAATTTATCTTCATTTACCTGCTTGGGATGGGGTAAGGCCTGACCTTAAGTAAAGCAAATAATGTCATTCAAAAGTGCAAACCCATTTGGTTCCTTTATTGTAACAGTAAGGGTTTAGGAAGCGTTCACACAGGGATAGATATTTATCCCATTATCCCGGTTTTACAGATGAGGGAACGGGCGCACAGGCAGGCTAAGCTGCCCTAGGTTTCACAGCTCGTGTGGCAGAAACAGCAGCTCCTCCTAGGCACTAAAGCACCAGGGTCAGGATCCAGTCTGTGCTAGACTGCCCAGCTAACGCTGTTGCTTTCTTTGTGGCCAGTGGTATCATCAATGCACATTACCACTGGAGTTTTTGAGGGAAGCTGACCAGAATTCCCAAACTCATTTTTTTTTTTTCCTTAGAGCTCACTTTCTCAACAGACTTTGATGATATGTTCTGTTAGCACCAATATAAAAAAGTTTTCGATGATGCAACTAGCTACTTTTTGTAGTTTAATAGTTTAATGACATGGCTTGAGGAACCATGATGTTCCAGTCAGTCAACATCTTGAATTAATTCTACCACTGCGCGTGAATTGGTGATCTTTCTCTTGTAGAGTCACAGGAAAAGCAGATGTCTCACAGCAGAAAAATGCAAATTGGAGGGCAGTGTAATTGGAGCTGTCTGGGAGATCTTGCGATCTCTGAAAACTTGGGGCCTCTTCAAACCATTGTTTGTCCTCAACTAACCATGCTTGTGAGACCAGACCATGGCTGCATTTAATATTTCCTCCAGTATTTAATGAATGATAGGGGCAACAATTTTCCTTCAGAGCTCAGCCAGGGCCCTCACGAGATTATGCAAAAGTTTGGACATGCTTTCCTGTGGGTCAGCTGACTGGTCCAAATAAAAACCAAAGGATGGGCTCATGTTTACAGGTTAAAAAAAAATCTTAGGTATTAAGCTGATAGATGTTAATTTTAGAGAAAAATGAATTCCTGCTTCATTGTGAAGTCTATTTACACATTCATGTAGCAACAAGGCTAGGCATAAAGTAGGATTATAACTATATTCAATCAGTAAGACTAACAAAGAAAATATACCTCCTTGGAGGTCTTCCAGATAATAAGGGCTCTGGTTACACCTGCCACTCAGAGTGTCTGCCTCTTTGTCATCAGGTGGTAAAAAGGTCAAAGGTATGTGGCCATGTGCCAGGAGCCAGCCTTTAAACACAAGGCAAACTCCTGGAATATGATTCAGTTTAAGAAGAGCAAAAATGTCACTGTAGTGAATTGCAATGCAAGGACATGAGGTTTAAGACAAAGCTCTGAGACTTAACATGTCAATGTGAAATCTCCAAGTATGCACCTGGCATCCTTGGTGATTTTGGACCCTCTGGTGGAAAGTGCAGAGATTCAGTGTCTAAGGTACTCAAGGAGAGCCAGACTTAGAAAATCTAGGTTCTAATCAAGACTCATCATTTGATCTTGGGTGAGTCACTTGCCCACTGAGTGAGCCTTCTTTTTCTGATTAAGAGAAAGTGAGTCGGCATGACCTCAATGATCTCTAGGATTCCTGTCAGTTCTAGAAGGCTTGTGGTTCTTATTTATGGTTTAGAGCTTTGACTAATTTGCCTAATCTATCATTTCTACCGAATCCTATCTGTTTACTCAGTGTGGAGGTTTCACATCTCTGAAATATCCCTTGGAGATCCTGACCAAGTTTAAACTGGTAATATTCCACTTATTAGGCTATTACTGCTCAGCCAATGAAGGCTAACCAATACCTTCAAGGGCAAGATATACTGTAAAATGTTTTAACCAATATCCAGACTCATCAAAACTTGAGTTTCTTTTCTCTAGAATCCCTGGCTCCTCAAATACCCAGGAGATAACTTTTCAGGGTTCATGCATGCATGCTCATTCACTAAGTCGAGTCTGACTCTTTGCAACACCAGGGACTGTAGCCCACCAGGCTCCTCTGTCCATAGGATTCTCCAGGCAGTGATACAGGAATGAGTTGCCATTTCCTCCTCCAGGGGAATCTTTCTGATCCAGGCCTAAAAATCACATCTCCTAAGTCTCTTGCATTGCATGTAGATTTTTTACCACTGAGCCACCGGGGAACAGTTCACTAGATTTTAATTGCATATACCGCCTATTGTAAATATCCATAATTTTGTTGTTTTTAGTTGAAATGCCCTGAAATCAGTTTTTTTTCCAAGTATTTACATACATGAAACAAATATAACAGGAGTCAAGAGTAAAAATTCTCTTAAGCACATACATGACCATAGTACATATTACTTGAATATTTATAATTTTTTTTTAATTTAATAACCATTGTCATATTGTCTCATGATTTATTCAATTTAAAAATAAGCCTGTGTAGGCACGTCGATTTTTTTTAAAAATACAGCATGTGTTTGAATCACAAAATGATTAGCAAAATTCATTACTTCATCATTCACCATCCTCCATAAAAACCACATTGAACAGAGTACTGAGGAAAAAGCAGACTGCTTTTCAGTGGGAAAGTATATTAAAATTAAAATCAAGGGCACTTTTAATTGTCAAGGCACAAATCTTCACCGGAAGCTATCTATGATCTTTTGAAACTGCAGTAGCAATACTGTACACGTCTCCAGTCCGTGAATAAGGCATCTTCCCTTCCCGGCTGACGGCAGCCAGCATGAAACCCTGCGAGTTACACCCTACAATTTAGGGATCGGGGTGGCCGCCAGCGCTATGCTTTCAATCGCACACTCGTCGGTGCCTCTGCGGATGCGGAAGTAGCCGTCCTCACCCCAGCTCGTGCCCCAGCTGTTTTTCACAATCCAGTAATCCAGTCCAGAGGCCGCGTCAGTGCCGTAGCCCACCAGCAGCACAGCGTGATTGGTCAGCTCGAAGGGGTTGAAAGGGTCTCGCAGCCCCGTGTGGTGGTAGACGCCCTGGCGGTAGTGGAGGAAGTCGTCGTAGACTTCAAAGGCAACGGCCATGGGCCCCTGATGGACCAGCTCCAGCTTCATCAGGGCCTCATTGCAGCCCCCGTAGAAACCGCCCACGTAGTGGTACTCGGAAGAATAGTACCGGAAGCAGCCCTCCTTCAGCCTGCACGGCGAATCCGTGCCTGTGTAGGGGAAGCAGTCCTCTTCCACCAGCCCGAAGTCCTGGGCGTACTTCCCTGCGATGAGGTACGGGAAGCCGCCTTCACAGCCTGCGGGGGAAGAACACACAGGGTTACCCCCGTCTGTTAGAAAGGGCCACAGGAGAAACTGTCCCATTTCACATGCTTTCTTTTCTACTCCATTAATGTGTTTCTAAAGATTTATTCGATATTTGGCTGTGACGGGTCTTGGTTGCTGTGTGCAGGCCTTCCGCAGTTGTGGCAGCGGGGGCACCTCTCCAGCCCTGGCGAGCGGGCTTCTTATCGCAGTGGCCTCTCTGGTTGTGGACCTCCCCAGCTGTGGATCCTGGTCGCAGCTGTCCTGTGGCACGTGGGATCTTCCAGGACCAGGGATAGAACCCAAGTCCCCTGCATTGGCAGGTGGATTCTTTATCACTGAGCCACCAAGGAAGCCCACCAACTATTCTTATGTCACCCCTGGAAGTTGCTCTTGGCTTAAATACCACTTCATTTACCCTTCCATCCGCCATCTAGCTAACTATCCTTTCATCCCCATCTATCTGACATTTATTTGGCCCCTGAAGTGGAAGGTAGCTTCATGGTTAAGTGGGAGGCTCTGAAGCCTATGTAGATTCAGATCCAAAACTGTGTTAAGAATTTTATTTCTCTGTACCTGTTTACTTATCTGTAAAATACAGATAGCAATAGCACCTTCCTTGTAGGATTAAGTCACGTAAAAGCAATAAAAGCTTCAATTATTGTCACTACTCAATAGGCAGACACTTCCTCAAGGAAGTCTTCTCTGACCATCTCCTGCAGAAATGTCTGAATCAGGTCCCCATATCCTTCCCTCCAGTCCTGGCCCTAGTATATCTCAGAGACACTGCAGGTTCAGTTCCAGACCACCACAGTAAAGCAAATATCACAATGAAGAAAGTCACACAAATGCTTTGTTTTCCCAGGGTATATAAAAGTTATGTTTACAGTTTACTGTAGTCTATGAAGTGTTCACGTTTTCCAAAAGAAGCAATACACACACCATAATTTCAAAATGCTCTATTGCAAAAAAACAAAACCCACTAACCATCACCAGAGCCTTCAGTGAGTCATAATCATTTTGCTGGGGGGAGGGTTGGAAGTATTTCGAGAATTACCAAAATGTGACAAAGAGACATGAAGTGAGCCAACACTGCTGGGAAAATGGCGCTGACAGCCTGGCTCAACGCAGGTCACCACAAACCTTCAATTTGTAAAAACACACCATGTCTGAGAAGAGTAATGCAAGCTATGCCCGTATACACATCCATAACCCTGTACTTTTCCTTCATTGTTCTCATACTTATTGAATTTCTATTTTTCTCACTTCACTGTAAGCTTCATGAGGTTACTCTCATGATATTTTAGAGTCTTCAGGGCCCAGAAGTCACAATGTGGGTGTTTAATAAGTATCTCAGGAAGAATAAAAGGTTCACTGACAAATAACTACACACCAGCAGTTGCACTGGTGAACAGAGAAACTTCCAAGCAGCCAAATCTGGGGACGGCAGCAGCGAACTTCAAAATGAGACATTTCTCCCTGAATCCACTGGCTTTCTACATACCTTATATATGCCCTGTTCTGAAAGCCTACATACAAAACTTTTACATCCTTCTAGAGAGAAACTAGTGTTCATACGCTTTCAATAAGAATTAGCTTTCAGAGTGAGACCTTATTTGGAACTGAAACTCGTAGTTAGAAGCTGGGAGGTCTTCAAAATCCTAAAAAACAGCTTCATGTCTGTCCCTTGTCTGTATGTAGCATAACAGCTGCTCCCTCAGGGTTCTGACCACTGTTGGGTGACATATGTAAGAGGCTCCAAAGAACCCGTCCTTACTCAGATTATCTCGATTACTGACACCGTGCTGGATGCCACGGCGAGTTCCATGAGAAACCACTAAGCAGTGAGGGACAGGGCTAGGACTTGCACCCAGGTTTTCTGAGAGCAGACACTGTGCTCTCTCTACCCCCCCATGCTGATGGTTTTTCCAACAATGGCAAACTACACACAGCTCCACAGTGCCTGAAACACAACACTTACCTTGAGCATACTGACTGCAAGACACAACCTCCTGAGGACTCAAGATTGGGGTCTGAGTATTGTTGGTGAGTATGCGGATTCTGGCTTCCATCATCCCCATAGAAGCAAATGAGTAGCAGCTTCCACAAGGTCCTGGTGATGGAAAAGGAAGACACATAACCCAAGAGAGTCTGACGCCCTCAAGAAAAGCCAAAGAAAACTTGAGTGGATGACATACATTAATACAGCTATATTGAGTGTTGCTGCTTTTGTTCCTAAGGATTAGCACAATAAAGGAGACTCAATCAACGAACGCTATTGACCTTACAGGCAAATATTAAGATTTTGGCTTTTTCACCGAAAGGCAGACATTACTAAATGGGACTTTCCTTGAGAATGCTTTGGGAGGGAGAAAACCTCCTAACTTCTGCAAAGTTCTTGACAGTATTCTTAATAATGAAGAAAGGATGTATTGATACATCTACAATATTCTGAGTCAAGTTGAAAGAAAATTAGGGAGGAATACATATGAACTGAGCTTCTAAATATCTCCAGAGAGGTATTTTCTAAAGCAACTTGTTGGGTGGAATTAACTCCAAGAATGGCTCAAGTATAGGTGTATTATTATATTATAGAGAGTTGGATTCAGCCAGGGAAAATATAACAAAAAGAGTAATTATTATATAATGACCAATATGGTATTTAAGATATTCAATAAGGAAGTAAAGATATTAAAGCAGATGGAGGTAGTGAAACTGAAAATAAATTGAAAAGTAGTTGGACGGAAGTAGGGGAGAAAGGAAAAGAAAACAGCTTAATTTAATACCTGAATGCTCCGGCAAAGACAAAATAAATTTACTTACGAAGCATATGCTAGGAATATAGTTGCTACTTCAGAAGAAGAAAAAAATACTGTATTATGAGGTCATTTATATAAAGATATTTTTTTCATCTGATTCTTCAATATGAGTAGAAGAAATTTATACACAGAATAAAATATGGCATGTATGTAATAAAACTAGATTTCCACTTATTACAATTCCAGAGGGAAATGAACATAATTTTAATATCTTTATTATAACATAGCCTCTTTTACCTCTGCCACTGATGTAAATTCTACCTGGAGATATACTTGTACCAAACCCCCCAAGAGTGAAAGCTAGTCTACTCAGTCAACTCAGGGATTGAACCCAGGTATCCTGCATCCAAGATCTGCTGCAGCCAAGACACTGGAAATTAAATGAATTTGACATATTATTCAATTTACTAATAACTTAAAAAACCCCAAAGAACTAACAAAACTCATTCTACATAAAGAGAATGCTGCCTTTGTTCTCTTTAATAAATCTGAATTTAGTAATTTAGTGACTGCCTTCCTCAGAAAAATATTCATAACATTATATTTTAAAAATATGAGGGTAATCATTTTTCTCTTCTCCAAGTAAATGTTCATTCATGTTCCTCCTCGAGAACAAAGGAACACCAGGATATTCTAAGCTCAGTCTCCAGCGTGCTGTGAAAGAAAGTCAAAATGTTAGTTGCTCAGTTGTGTCTGACTCTTTGTGGCCCCGTGGATGGTAGCCCGCCAGGCTCCTCTGTCCATGGCATTCTCTAGGCAAGAATACTGGAGTGGGTAACCATACCCTTCTCCAGGGGAGCTTCCCAACCCAGGGAGTGAACCTAGGTCTCCCGCATTGCAGGCAGATTCTTTACCATCTGAGCCACCAGGGAACATTCTAAACTCTGTTTGAATTACTTAATACTATTTTCCTTAAACCAAACTATGAATTTCCTTGAGTGTTTACAGGAAATCTGTCTTCTTCACTTTGATGCAATGAAGGAACTCAGTGCATCTCTGTAGAAAGAAGTCAGATTATGAACAAGCAGACACATATTTATAGCCAGGAAAGAAAGTTATTTCAATGGAAACAGTCAATATTTACTTTTAGTCTATTAGTGCCCCGTCACCCTTTAACTGCTACCATTTCTGATGGTTCCCAAAATTCTCCCCATAAACATCTCAGATTTATCCATACTGCTTTTGCTAGATTGTGACAATTAGAAGAGAAACATTTGGAAGGGGGCTTTGGAATTCATCTAGCGTACAATCTACTCACTTGACGATGCATACACTGAGGCTGAGAAAGAGGCAGCGGCCTGGCCAGTCCCCAAACTAAAGGACGGCAGATGCCAGGACCTAGCTGCCTCCTAACACAGGAATACCGTTTTCTTCCACTTACACATCCATATCCACCTTAAAGAACTCTCAAATTTCCTTTCCCCATCTTCCAATTACTCGGCAGATCAAAATTAACTTGTCCATTTTGTTTGGAAGTCATCTGAATACTACTACCCTTAGGGCTCCTCTTTCCCATGATAGAAAGTCAGAGAACTAGATGAGTGTCAATAAATGGGAAAGCCAATGTTCCTTTCATGAGACACCAGTAATATCATGAGAGAGTCTAGAAACAATCCCAGTTTGGCCATTTAGCAGTCTTGGCCCATGGCAGTCACAGAAATAACTCTGTTGGTTTTAAGTATTAAACCTTCATTATCAGGCCATCCCAGCATGTGTGAGGGACAGGCCCCATGTCCATTCCAGGACTCAGAATGTGCTATTACCAGAGAAATTACAAGGAGGAGGGAAGGAAACAATCTTACTCAAGCCTCTGAGGTTCCCAGAAGGTCAGCTGCTGAAGTAATTAACATCTCTTCAGAAGTCAAGGCCAGAGGCTAGATTCCAAAAGGACCATTTTCTCTTAAGAAGATTACAGGGCCACAAAGAATAGGAGGGCTTTCCTGGTGGATCCCTGGTTAAGAATCAGCTCCCCAATGCAGGAGATAATTCTTGGGCTGGGACGATCCCCTGGAGGAGGAAATGGCAACCCACTCCAGTATTCTTGCCTGGGAAATCTCATGGACAGAGGAGCCAGGTGGGCTACAGTCCATGGGGTCGCAAAAGAGTCAGACAAGACTTAGCAACTAAACAACAACAACGAAAAGAGAAGAATAAGAAGGGGAGTTGGCCCAGGCAGAGTTCTGCAGTAATCAAGCTTCCACAATCTCAAACAGATAATGTGGTTGCCACAGGGCTTAACTACATGTTAACGCTCAGCCTTCACCTTCTAACAGCGGTGAACGCATTGAACGGGCAGTAAGGAGCCAGGATTCTTTTTTGCCCTTCCCGCTCACCCCATCAGTCAGCTATGTGACTGGGCAATTCACTCGACCTTTCTGACATTTCTTGTCATCTTGGGTGTAAAAGGAATAGGGTGGAACAGTTTAACACCCCTGCCTTCCAGCTTTAGTAAAAACAGTAGTTAGAACAAGACTAAAATGAACTAGATTTTTAAAGTTAGGAAACCACTCTGCATTTCCTAATTAACGTGACCTCTAAGACACTCCCCTTCTCTCTTGAAGACACAATAATAAACACAGCACAACTGGGAGATGAACAAGGAAAGTCGGTCTCTTCCAATTTCCTAGCTCTTTTCCCTCTCACATGCAAAGTAAACCTTAGCTATAAGGCTGGTGCTTAAACTTACCCTAACAAATTTAGGGTAAAAGTTTATCCCCCTACCCAGGACTATTTTTTTTTTTTCATTACTCTTAATTTGTTCTCTGAATAGAGAAAAGTTGTAAATTCCCTGAACTGTGGGTAATTTTGAATTCTATAGGACACTGGTGTATTTAAGTTAGTGGAAACTTCCAAGTAGCCCAGTTAGTAGGAAGAGGAAATAATTTTTTTCATAACCTAAAGTACAGAACACCACAAAGAAGTCAGAAGAGGAACCACTGAGTACATTATTTTCTCAGATATCTGAGAAGATACCACAGATGAGGGATCAATTTAAAAGCAATGCATCACTCAAAGCCCTCTGTTTTTAAACTGCCCATGTCTATACAAACCATATTTATAACACTCAAAGAATATGGAATATTACAGACAACAATAGTTTTTACTCTCTTTTTATAAGAGAGACACTGTCAAAGAATCTGGGGTTAGAAAGTCTGATTTCCTTCGAATTATTATCTCAACACTAGTCAATCAAACCTTTTTGGGAATTGAGCGGAACGAAATTTTCCCTCCAACTTTCTCTTAATGAATTTTTTAAATGCCCTACTTAAAGCAGTTATATTGTATCTTAATGTTTTTAAGTCTTGCTAAGCTGTAGTCTCTACAAAGGACCGTATCATATTAGTCTTCATATCCTCAGCCTTTAAACAAAAATTCCTGACATGTTAGATACCCTATAAATACAACATAGTGGGAAAAACCATGTGCTAAGCCCTCAGCAGTCAGTGTGCAGTATCTACTTAATCCTCTCCAGTAAGGACAGGAAACCTATTTGATGACAGAATAAATCTTAATCACCAAATCTTTTTAACTGACTTTCCATTCATTTCTCAATTACCTTTAAATTTCTCTCATTTCCAAGCCCTCATTTTCAAAGAAGCTGTCCCCAGGAAAGGGAAAGATGGATTTCAGGACCCACACTTTCTCTGGAGCCAAAAAGCCCAAGAATAAGTGGCACAAAGGAAAGACAAGGAGATGAGACGCCCAGTGTCAGATAAAGGACAGGAACCCTGCTGCTGCAAGACTTGCCAAAGCCCCATACATTCAGAACACTCTCCAAGAATGCAGTGGATGAACGGAAGGGGTGGCGGTGAATACTAAGAACTGGGAGAGGCTGATTACTGAATTTTTAGGAAAGGGGAAGGAAAGCTTATCTTTGGGTGTTATTAAACTGAACGGAACTGAACTGAATGTATAATCCTTTCAGGAGACACCAATCAAAATGTTTCCAGACAGCAAATACTACACCCACTTTCTAGTAACAAATCAGTCCTGCGTACAACTGTCTTCAAAATGAGCTTAGAAGTAATAAACCTGAGCATTGTATAAATGATTCTCCAGTCATTGTTGGCTAAAATTTAGGCCAAGATAATTTGCTCTCAAGTGCTATTAGAGGCAATGTTATTAAATCTACTCATACTGTATCTAATTTTGAGAAACAACTGACAAAATGCAATTATAGTGATAATGCTGGTAAACATTCCACCGGGAAGCTGAGTTAATACTTACCATTATATGTCATATCCTGATGTAAAGTTAATTAAAAGATCCTTATACAATTCAAAAAATCTACTTCATCAGCAAAAAAAAAATTAAGCATTCATTTTCTGGGCTCCTAAAATTAGACTAATGATGGGGGAGGGGTGGGGGGAGAGTGGGTGGACACTTAAAGAAGGATTCCAGAATAAAGAAGATACAGTGTGTGCGTATATACACACACACACAGTGGAGTGTTAGCCATAAGAAAGTGAAATAATGCAATGTGTAGCAACATGGATGAACCTAGACATTATCATACTAAGTAAATCAGCCCTCCAGGCTCCTCTTTTATTGGGACTCTCCAGGCATGAATATTGAAGTGGGTTGCCATGCCCTCCTCCAGGGGATCTTCCCAAACCAGGGATTGAACCCAGGTCTCCCACACTGCAGGCATTCTTTACAGACAGAGCCACCAGGGAACCCCAAGGATACTGAGCAGGTAGCCTATCCCTTCTCTGAGGGATCTTCCCAACCCAAGAATCAAGCCAGGGTCTCCTATATTGCAGGTGGATTCTTTACCAGCTGAGCTACAGGGGAAGTCCAAGGGAATCACAGAGAAAGACAAATAACATATGATATCACTTATTCATATCACATATTCACGTTAAACTATAATGGAAAAGAATCTGAAAAAGTATATATAAAGTGAATCACTTTACTGTACAACCAAAACTAATACAACATTCTAAGTCAACTATATTTCAGTTAAAAAAATGAAAGATTCCAACAAACCACCTGCAGAAGGAAGACAAGAAAGACTGATTTTAGCTGCAATTCTTTACAAGTCTCTGTAACTTGGAGCGCAAATGAGTTTGGCTTATATACCACTCTAATGAATTTCACTAGCTATCTGGAACACATACTGAGGAGGACACTGAAGAAATGCTGAGCTCAGCTGAGAGATTACTTATTACTAGTGTCTGTCAAGGATACAAAAAGAAGAAGTGCGTATTCATTAGCTATAGATTTTCTATTTCTTTACTAAAGTAGATCATATCAGTTTGATCTCTGTATCCCCAGAATGTGAGAGCCTGGTACATAGTAAATGTTCAATAAATATTTCAGAATGACTTAATAAAAAAGAAAAAAATCATACATTTTTTTACCTTGGTTTCGAACAGGACTAACAAAATTGATACCATGAACATTTCTCCAATCCCAGGATTTTGGCAAATGCAAAATCTTTTTCTGTATTTCAGCAGTTATTGGTGCAGGTTTGGGCCTAGGATGGAAATAGACACTTGACATCAATACATGGTCTTTCCTCTGAGGATGATTTCCTAACCTTTAATCCCATAATTTCAACCACCTGCCTGGCTAGGATGTAGATTCAGATCCAAAGAACACTTGTCCATCAGTGTTACAATGTGTCTATTATACAAAAATGTGTCTATTATACAATGTGTCAATTATACAACTAAGATAGATAGCCCATTTCTTTCTTTTTTTTTTTTTTTTCAATTTATTTATTTGGCTATGACTGGTCTTAGTTGTGGCATGTGGGATCTTTAGTTGCAACATGTAGGGTCTAGTTCCTTGACCAGAGATTGAACCCAGGCCTGTTGCACTGGGATCACAGTGTCTCAGCCACTGGCTACTGGAGAAGTCTCAAAATTACCCATCTATTTTTCAGGATCTAGTAATTTTCCCCTATGAAACAATATTGGTTTTATATATTGCCATTGCTAGTTTTAGTATGCCTAAATAACAGCATTCTCTTTTCATAGATTTTGACCCAAAAAAGTAGACATGGTAAATTGAAGATGGCCTACAAAGGTTTCAGAGAAAACAGAGGAATTACTGATGTTTGACTCTACGGAGGGTGGTGATGGTAGTCACAAAAGAAGTGAAAGGCGGAGAAATATAGGATGGAAGTAGAAGGTGGCAAACTAGGTCCATATACAGGTAAAAGTAAGACATAAAGACAGCTACAATGGCTTCACACCTCCTAGCTGTATGACACTCGTCAAAGAACTTACCATCATAAAACTATGTCACCTCCTATTACAATGTGCATAGTCATGCCTAGCTCTAAGCACTGTTATCGTAACTCAATGGAATAATGGTTGATGTGCTTAAAACATTACCTAGTCTTGGATGTCTTTAAAGCTATTAAGCTATCACTGTGATTAACACGACCATCAACATCCATGTCTTTAAGACTAAATATGCTGCTGATACATTTAAGTAACTATCTTAAATGTGAACAAAACACTCAACTGAAGTGTTAACTTCCTTCTTCCTACATCCTATAGGCAGAGTGTTTACCCATCAATGCACACACAGACAGAATAAAAGCAACGTGACAAACGAAGCTCAATGGTATGAAAATGAAGTGAGTGAAAGAGGAAGCTGGGTGGCAGAGAAGTGAGAATTACAAACATCACAGGCACATTATACATTATTGGCTCTTCATCATTTGGGTCCAGATTCTTAAGAATTCGGAGCAAGCTCTGGACTCACTCAGAGAGATCTCCATAAATGGTACATTTTCCTACAATTTGAGCAGGTTCAGTTTCAGAGACGCAGGTTAAGAATCTCTGCGTTTCTGTCACTTTCAGCAGATCTAACATATATACAAAAATGCTACTGAAAACCAGGCAGCTAGACCACAACGTCTGGCTTCAACATTTCCCGCTTCTATCTCATCTTAAACCTTCTATGGAGACTTATTAGCCTTAAAAACAGGGCTTCATACATCTATCTCTTCTCTAAAACCAAGGTGGTTGGGTGGAAAGAGAAAAATTCAAGTACAGGAGTTCTTCAGAAACATGGCATCTGACACATGGCAATGCAGGTGTGTCTCAGGCTCAAATCTTCCAGATAGGAGCCCTGGTCTCCCTAAGGTTCCAACACTGATCGCATCTCCTCTGGGGGCTCCTCTGGATTGCTACTGAACAGCTCTCAACTTTCCGTCTCACACAGACACAGAATGGCTCTTTCACTTTAGTAAATCTGAGAAGGGATACAATACGCTCCCTTTCTGAATTTTGACGAACCAGAACATCTCATAGACTAGTCACTCCTTAGAATATGCTATGAGAAACATTATACAAAAAAAAATTTTTTTGAGACAGGGGTAGAATTATTGAGAAAATGCTATCAGTCAGACAGGAAAAAAAACTCCCTACAGTCTCAGAGTAGAAAAATGCCAGATTATGATCATTAGTCTGCAGCAGAAAAACTTAGCAATGAATTTGATTGTTGTTCATTTGCCAAGTTGTGTCCTACTCTTTATGACGCCACGGACTGAAATACGTCAGGCTCCTCTGTCCTCCACTATCTCCTGGAGTTTGCGCAAATTCATGTCCACTGAGTTCAGTTCAGTTCAGTCGCTCAGTCATGTCCGACTCTTTGCAACTCCATGAAGTGCAGCATGTCAGGCCTCCCTGTCTATCACCAACTCCCGGAGTTCACCCAAACCCATGTCCATCGAGTCGGTGATGCCATACAGCCATCTCATCCTCTGTTGTCCCCTTCTCCTCCTGCCCCCAATTCCTCCCAGCATCAGAGTCTTTTCCAATGAGTCAACTCTTCGCATGAGGTGGCCAAAGTACTGGAGTTTCACCTTCAGCATCAGTCTTTCTAATGAACACCCAGGACTGATCGCCTTTAGAATGGACTGGGTGGATCTCCTTGAAGTCCAAGGGACTCTCAAGAGTCTTCTCCAACACCACAGTTCAAAAGCATCAGTTCTTCGGTGCTCAGCTTTCTCCACAGTCCAGCTCTCACATCCATACATGACTACTAGAAAAACCATAGCCTTGACTAGACAGACCTTTGTTGGCAAAGTAATGTCTCTGCTTTTCAATATGCTATCTAAGTTGGTCATAACTTTTCTTCCAAGGAGTAAGCATCTTTTTATAGGCAGGTTCAGGGGTATGTGAGGCAAAGAGAGTTTCATGAATGGTGGTAAATGAAAGTTTTCAGTAATTTTTTGTCATACTGTTTGAAAGCAGGTCAAGATGGTAAACAGTTATGGTCAAATTTAGATGGTGTTGATTACCAGGCTAAATTTATTCCTTAGACAACAGGTAGTAACCTGATCACAGCTGAATATAGGAAGATGTAACTGGCAGTATTTCATGGAATGGCTAAGAATGGGCACACGGAGGGAAAGGGATCAAAAGGACAGAAGACAGGAAGCTGATCCATCATACAGGCGAGAGACGACAAAGCCCTCAAGCCAACGTGGAGAAATGGAAAGAGAGCAAGAAGCAGCAGATGCTGAGAAAGCAAAGCCCATAAACAGGACCTGGAGAACATCAGAATATGTATGAATAGGAGAGGGGCACGGTCAGAGAAAAGATAATATAAACATCTAAATTGGGATAACCAATAAAATAGTGAGCAACCCAAGCATGGCTGGTTAGACGGGAAGCTATCAATCAGCACGTATCTTTATTTGCGATAAAGAGATGTGCTTCATTACCTCGGAATTCTCCGGCTGTGGCCACCACCTCTCCTGATCATCTCTTTTAGGGTCAGAGTCTCATATTCCACATACGGGGCTGCAGTCCAAGACTTCTGAATGGCATTGATAGCTTTCACAAAGTCGTGGTTATATCTGTAGAGTCTATTAGAATACCTGCCAAAGAAAGTTAAGACGGCTTCACATACACTCTTTACTGATGTAAATAGATCTCATTAAAATAAGCACTCATACCCTGGGCCTGAGTGTAAAGTGATATGATCCTTCAGGAAGGCAACTGGGTATATCAGTCTCTCTATCTCTATGTCTCTACATTTATATCCACAGCCTAGAACTGGAATGCGTCCTATGAAAATAAAATTTAAGTGAACTGAGATAACTGTATAAGGATGTTCAATGAAACACATTTATACTAGTAATAGATTATAAACATAAATTCTAAAACAAAGAATGGATTAAATAAATAATGGCACTTCATTTGCTATACAGTTTATTCAGTAAAAATGTCTGGAAGATTATTTAGTGATCTAGGAGAATGTTCACACTATCTTAGACAAAAAAGCAGACTATCAAAGAAGTTGACACGGCATGAATCAATTTTTTGTGAAAGTGTACATTTATATTGATACCATATAAAGTACATACAACCAAGGTTATCTCTGAGTGGTAACATTGAATCTTACCTCTATTAATACAATTTCTACAATGCACCTTTTAAACTTAGCAATGGTAAAAAAAGGTGGCGGAGACAGCGAAACTGTCTTCAATGTGTGAAAGTGGCACAGTGGGAAAGAACCTGCCTGGTAATGCTGGAGTCAGAAGAAACTCAGGTCTGGTCCCCGGGTTGGGAAAAGCCCCTGGAGGAGGAAATGGCAACCCACTCTAGTATTCTTGGCCTGGAAAATTCCATGGACAGAAGAGCCTGGTGGGATACAGTTCATGGGGCTACAAAGAGTTGGACACAACTGGGCACACAAACATCACCTTTTAAACTTTGCCATAATAAAAAAGGGGGTGGGTGAAGTACAGCGAGACTGTATTCAATGTGCATATAGCAAGGCAAGTATCATAACCACATGATGGAAAAAAAGTTGTTCCCTATGGACAAGGTTTATATCCTTGTCACTCAGATTTGGTTCTTGAGCCAAGTATCAGCAGAAGCACCTGGAAGTTTGCTAGAAATGCAGACTCTAAATGTCATTCCAGGCCACCTGAGTCAGAACTGACATTTTAACAGGATTCCCAGATGATTCACAGCACCATTAAATACTGAGAGGCACTGGTTTAACTGATGCCAAATGCTTGGACAGAGACGTAAACAAATCTAATACACAAAGAGCATGTTTACAAAGACAAAAGACTGAGGGAGTTGATGATTCATTTAACTCAAACACGTATTACACCTACGTGCCAGGTGCCAAGAATTACAGAATTCACCATGTTATTTCTAACAAAAAAAGGTTCTATGACTTAAGTATGACTCGCTATCCATATAGTGTATGGATGACTTCATACACTATATATACATATAAGTTATACATATAGTAAATAAGTTATACTTATTATATGTTATATTATGTAAGTTATTACATATTATATAACTTATTAGATAAGTTATATTTACTATAAATTATGCATATAGTGAGTGTATAACTTTCATTAACATTCAGTTATACAAAGCAAGATACACCTAACCTGAGTAACTTTAGTCATACTGTGAACTTTTCTTTCACTTTTAATTCAGATGTTCACAGAGAGAGCATTGAGATATAGCCAAACAACCTGGAAGCACTGGAAATAATAACAAAAATGTGTAACCACATTGATAATGTTTTAATGTTTTTATCAAAGTATTTCCCACTCTTTTCAAAGTGTGAAACCAGAGAGGTACATTTATTAAACATAAAACACTTCTGTATTCTATTTCTGACAAACTAGCAAAGAACAAAAAACAGTTACAGTCGTTTTTTCTTAAGACACAGGTTCAGTTCAGTTCAGTTCAGTTGCTCAGTCACGTCCAACTCTTTGCAACCCCATGGACTGCAGCACACCAGGCTTCCCTGTCCATCACGAACTCCCATAGCTTACTCAGACTCAGTGCCATCGAGTCAGTGATGCCATCCAACCATCTCATCCTCTGTTGTCCCCTTCTCCTGCCTTCAATCCTTACCAGCATCAGGGTCTTTACCAATGAGTCAGTTGTTCGCATTAGTTGTCCAAAGTATTGGAGTTTCAGCTTCAGCATCAATCCTTCCAATGAATATTCAGGACTAATTTCCTTTAGGATGGAGTGGCTGGATCTCCTTGCAGTCCAAGGGACTCAAGAGTCTTCTCCAATATCAAAGGAAACATGCTTTTAAATTGTAAATATTTACCTTGAGATCTGATCATTAAGAGCTGAAAGAGACCTTGATGGTAACTTAGTCCTAAATGTTTATTTTCCAAGTGAGGCAACATAGATTCTGAGCACTCTACTTGTAGCTTCTTCACTAAATGAGGCAATGCTTGAAATATCAGAAGAGTACATAGTACACAGTGAGCAGCTTCACAGGAAATGTGTCACTCAAGGGTCAAGCCAAGCAAAGCAACTTAAAACCTATGTTCAAAATGGAGGGGATGAATTGGCCTAAATCTTGGGGGGGGGGTGCCTCCCCAGACAAGAGCAACCTGTCCTCTTTGAACTCACGTCCCCCTTTTCTCCTACAGAGCCCTTCACTGCCTGTGTGGCCTGGCTTTGGGTGATCTGCTCATACGCACTTCCAGGGGATTTCACAGTCAAATAAAGTAGAAAATCTGCTACCAATAATATTTATCTTTTCCTTCCAAACTAATAAAGTCTGAAATCTCTTGTGTGGTTCACAGTGACTTATACTGGACCTGACTTAAGAAAAATATTAACTGTCTGTTATAAGCTAAATTCAAGTGTTCACGTCCTAATCTTCAGTATATCATAATGTGACTATATTGAGAGACATGGCCTTTAAAGGGGACATCAAGGTTAAATGAGGTCACATGGATGGGCTCTACTCCAGTATGACTGGTGTGTGTGTGTGTGTTTGCTCAGTCATGTCAGACTCTGTGACCCTATGGACTAAAGGCTGCCAGGCTCCTCCGTCCCTGGGATTTCCCAGGCAAGAATACTGGAGCAGCTTGCCATTTCCTTCTCCAAGGGATTTTCCCGACCCAGGATCAAACCCAAGTCTCTTCCATCTCCTTCATTAGCTGGTGGATTCTTTACCACTGAGCCACCTGGGAAGCTCATGACTGGTATACTTAAAAGAAATGGAGATTAGAACACAGACAGGCTGACTGTGTAGGGACAACTGTTAGCAGCCATCTGCAAGCCAGGGACAGAGCCCTCAGAAGAAAGCAAACCTGCTGACGCTGTGACCTTGGACTTACTGCCTCCAGAACTATGAGAATACAAAT
The DNA here is from genome assembly GCA_006410615.1 of Neotragus moschatus. Classification (NCBI taxonomy): domain Eukaryota; kingdom Metazoa; phylum Chordata; class Mammalia; order Artiodactyla; family Bovidae; genus Neotragus; species Neotragus moschatus. Next base: position 1,105,200 of record SJYA01003201.1, on the reverse strand, counting down.
CTCTGTTGCTTAACCCAGTCTGTGTAATCTGTTATGTTAGCCTCAGCAAAAACATTACATAAATACTAAGAACTTGAAACTCCATTATTTATTGCCTTAAGATTTATGTTAGATTAGTATCACCTATATTTAATGCAAAATAAACATGTGTATCTGCAAGGATTCCGCAACATCTAATTGTGCTGGGCTAAGTCATTTCAGTCCTGTCCAAATCTTTGCGATCCCAAGGACTGTAGTCCGCCAGGCTCCTCTGTCCATGGGATTTTCCAGGAAAGAATACTGGAGCAGGTTGCCATTCCATGCTCCAAGGGATCTTCCTGACCCAGGTATCAAACCCATGTCCCTTATGTCTCCCACATTGACAGATGGGTTCTTTACCACTGGGGCCATCTGGGAAGCCTGCAACATCTTATTACATGGCAATAATAAAATGATTTTTCTGTGTTAGGATTAGTTCAGTCACTCAGTCATGTCCGACTCTTTGTGACTCCACGGATTGCCAGGCTTCCCTGTCCATCACCAACTCCTGGAGTTTACTCAAACTCATCTCCATCAAGTCAGTGATGCCATCCAACCATCTCATCCTCTGTTGTCCCCTTTTCCTCCTGCCCTCAATCTTTCCCAGCATCAAGGTCTTTTCCAATGAGCCAGTTCTTTGCATCAGGTGGCCAAACAAAGTATTGGTGTTTCAGCTTCAACATCAGTCCCTCCAATGAACACCCAGGACTGATCTCCTTTAGGATGGACTGGTTGGATCTCCTTGCAGTCCAAGGGACTCTCAAGAGTCTTCTCCAACACCACAGTTCTAAAGCATCAATTTTTCAGCATTCAGCTTTCACATCCATACATGACCACTGGAAAAACCATAGCCTTGACTAGACAGACCTTTTTTGGCAAAGTAATGTCTCTGCCTTTCAATATGCTGTCTAGGTTGGTCATAACTTTCCTTCCAAGGAGTAAGCGTCTCTTAATTTCATGGTTGCAGTCACCATCTGCATTGATTTTTGAAGCCCCCCCAAAATAAAGTCTGTCACTGTTTCCATTGTTTCCCCATCTATTTGCCATGAAGTGATAGGACCGGATACCATGATCTTAGTTTTCTGAATGTTAAGTTTTAAGCCAACTTTTTCACTCTCCTCTTTCACTTTCATCAAGAGCTTCTTTAGTTCTTTGCGTTCTGCCATAAGGGTGGTGTTATTTGCATATCTGAGGTTACTGACATTTCTCCCGGGAATCTTGATGTTAGGTTGTGCTTGATCCAGCCCAGCATTTTGCATGATATACTCTGCATATAAGTTAAATAAACAGGGTGACAATATACAGCCTTGGCATACTCCTTTCCTGATTTGGAACCTGTCTGTCATTCCATGTGCCTGTATAAGTCACTCAATTCTGTGGTCCTTTATATAAATATTCTTTAAAGCCCTCATTGGACCATTACTTTAGAAGTATTTTGAAAAACTACTTTCTTCTCTCAGCTAAATCACTCAACGTATTTTTCCAGTAAAGTGGTATATAACATGGCTTATGTTTCTAAGTCAAATAAAGTTACTATAATCAAATTAAAATTTTCAAGGATTAATATAGACACATCCTTATAAACACCATGCAAAACTAAATGGACCTTTCACTGATGACAACTCACGTTTCCTCGAGACCCACAAGGTGTGCTGTGTTCACGTTCACGTTCTCCGAGGTATTTCCTGTCTTCCTTCCAGTGAAACAGGCCCAGTTCCGGCCCAGCACGTCATGGACCCAGCCAGTCATGGTCTCGTGGCAGTAACTCGTTACCTTGCCACCCTCTTCTTTATACTGCAACCAAGCAAGAGAAGGAAAAGCCCCATGAACCTGTTCTCTCTCAGGTCCGTTTCCCTGTCTCTCATTCACAGTAATGACACCTCTTTTTCGTTTCACCTGAGGGACCAGCCTCTGTGAGCCAAAACAAAACCTGAGAGGGTTCAGTCTGAGAACTATTCTAAAAGAGGAAGAGAAAGAAACATTTCTAGGATTAGCATCACTGACCACCGAGCAAAATTTATACAACCAACACTGCAAGAGAATGAAAGGCAGGTAAAGAAAACAATGTTTTTAAAGCAGCTGCTTTCCAAAGCACTTTACCGAAGTCACCTCATTTAATCTTCACGGCAAGCCTCTGAGGAGACTGGCCAGTGAGTAAGCGGAGGCTCACCTCAGACAGCAAGCAGTCCCTACGGCAATGGAGCTGTGAAGGGGCAGAAACCACACAACCCTGCTCACTTCCTCAGACTGGTCCACTCAGAGAAGAGGTGCTCCAGCCAAACACAAAAACCTTCCAAAGAATTCAAATTTTTTCTTCTGTCAACCTTCCAATTTCTTAGCAAATTCTAATCATGAAGGAGTTAAAATATCCTAATTATTAAATATTCTCTCCACTTTATTTCACTAGCACAGCCTGTTGTTTTATATCAGCGTTGACACTGAAAAATAACTACAGCTGGTCCTTGAACAGAGCAGGGGCACCAATACACCACGGGCAAAAATCCACATATAATTTTCAGTCATCCATCTGTATCCTGGGTGCTGTGTCCAAGGAACCAACCAACCCTAGCTCACGTAGTACTGTAGTATGTATTTATTTTTTAAAAACCTGAATACAAGTGGACCTGTGCAGTTCAAACTATGTCATTCAAGGATCAACTGTATAAAGTGACAGATCAATAACTCAGATACTTTGGCTCCAGAGCCTTAAAAAAAAAAACCCTCGTATTTTAATATACCCTTATGGAGGAAGGATATATAATCCTGAATGAAAGTAGAGAGTATAGGAGGAGGAAAGAAAAAAGAAATGCATGGTAAAACTTTTTCAAGAAGGGACTTGAATATAGACAGTTTCAGGCACTGACTTCATAGAACAGAAGCACAAAAGCAGTCAAAGGCAACATACACATATGAGCACAGGCAGCTGTGTGTCAACACTTTTCTTTGCAAAGGCACACACTAGGGAGGTTTCAGCCCACGGGATGTAGTTTGTGGACTCTTAAATCTAGCATAATGGATACTACTTCACCTGTGCTAGGTGGCCTGAGTAAGGGGCAAACAGTAAATACATTAATGTTTGCAGCTTATAAGGCTTCTATCATTATCACTCAACCCTGCCTTTGCAGTGCGAGAGGTACACCAGAAATATATAAAGGAATGAACCACAGTCTGTTCCAATTAAACTTCATTTACAAAAACAGACCCATGGTTTGCACACCCCAAGTTCAAAGGAATGTATAAGCTGAACTACACTGAAAGGTAAAACTACCTTACTGCATTCGAGTCTCTGAATTTTAGGCGTAGAGTTAAAAGGGCTTCCCCGGTGGCTCAGTAGTAAGGAATCTGTCTGCCAATGCAGGAGACATGGGTTTGATCCCTGGTATGGGAAGAAGAAAATGGCAACGCACTCCAGTATTCTTGCCTGGAGAACCCCATGGACAGAGAGACCTGGTGGGCTACAGTCTGTGGGATGGTAAAGTCAGACACAACTTAGTGACTGTGTAACAACATGGAGTTAAAAATGCATGGTCTTAGAATCCAAAAGAGCTAGGTCTGGATCCTGGGATTCACCACCCAGTAGGCTGCACTGGGTGAGTGGCTGTGGGCTACTCACATGTACATTTTGCTCTGTCTTGGTGCTTCATGATACTGACAAGCTCGTGTCCCTACCCCGAGCTAAGAATATCTCCACAAGTATAGGTTTGACTCACCATTCCTCATGTCCCTGCGAAAGCCCCAACTTAGGACAAAGGAGCACTGAAATAAAGCTCTAGGATATGACTGGGCTGCAACACTGGAGGTATGTCACGTGAAAAAGTTAATAAAAGTTCATATTTACTATGCTGAACTACCTGAAGCTATTTTCTCTCATCAAAACCATCTAACGTTGGTAACCTCATATGACGCGGACAGGCCAGGCAGGGTGAGGCCACTGCTCCCCTCACCACTGCTGTAGAATTCAAAAAGACATGTACCCCAGTGTTCATTGCAACACCATTCAGAACAGCCAGGACCTGGAAGCAACCTAGATGTCCATCAACAGATGAATAAAGAAGATGTGGTACATATAGACAAAGAAATATTACTCAGCCACAAAAAGGAACACATTTGAGTCAGTTCTAGTGAGGTGGATGAACTTAGAGCTTGTTATATGAAGTGAAGTTAGAAAAAGAACAAATACCATACATCAATGCATATGTATGGAAACTAGAAAAATAATGCCAGTGAACCTATTTGCAGGGAAGGAAATGGAGACACAGACAGAGAACAGACTTGCAGATCCATTAGGGGGAAGGAGAGGGTGGAATTAATTGAGAAAGTAGCATATATATATCCATCACACCTAAAACAGTTGATGGGAAGTTGCTACGTAACACAGGGAGCCCAGCCTGGCACTCTGTGATGACCCACAGGGGTTGGATGGGCGAGAGAAGGGAGGCTTATTTGGGAGAGCTTGTGTGCTAAGTCGCTTTGGTCGTGTCTGACTCTGTGCTATCCCATGGACTGTAGCCTACCAGGCTCCTCTGTTCACGGGATTCTCGAGGCAAGAACACTGCAGTGGGTTGCCCTGCCCTGCTGCAGGGGATCTTCCCCACACAGGGACAGAACCCATGTCTCTTACAGGTCCTGCATTGGCAGGCAGGTTCTTTAGCACTAGCGCCACCTGGGAAGCCCCACAGGGGGAGGGGTTTTATATATAAAATTATGATGATCTGCATTATTGTACAGTCCTGTACAGCAGACTTCCCTGGTGGCTCAGAGGGAAAAGCATCTGGCTACAATGCAGGAGACCTGGGTTCAATCCCTGCGTCAGGAAGATCTGGAGAAGGCNAGCACTAGCGCCACCTGGGAAGCCCCACAGGGGGAGGGGTTTTATATATAAAATTATGATGATCTGCATTATTGTACAGTCCTGTACAGCAGACTTCCCTGGTGGCTCAGAGGGAAAAGCATCTGGCTACAATGCAGGAGACCTGGGTTCAATCCCTGCGTCAGGAAGATCTGGAGAAGGCAATGGCAACCCACTCCAGGATTCTTGCCTGGAAAATCCCATGGACGGAGGAGCCTGGTGGGCTGCAGTCCATGGGGTCGCAAAGAATCGGACACAACTGAGCTCACTCACTCACTCACTCACAGTAGAAACCAATAACATGGTAAAGCAATTTTCCTCCAATTAAACAAAAAAGTAATCTAACAAGGCTTTAAGAGGTTTTCAGAGCTACCTTGTTGAAAGTGTCAGATACACATAAATTAAAAAAAAAAAAAAGCTAAACACAGGAGGATGTTCATCACAGAGGAAGAAGCTGGAGAAAGCTGCTTGCTTTTATGAAGTGTTGCTGGAACTCAGCCAGGGCCACTTGTTTATAGGATCTCGACTCTGGCTGCTTTGGAGCAACAGCAGCAGTAATGAGGTGCGGCAACAGACTATAAGGCTCATAAAGCCTCAACATTTACTATCTACCCTGCAAGAAAATGTGCTGACCTCTCTGTTTCGAGCAATTTTTAAAAAAAGAGAGAACCTGGGAATTCTCTGGTGGTTCAGTGGGTAGGACTCCACATGCTCAACACCGAGGGCCCAGGTTTGAGTCCTGCTGCAGTTCATGGGGTTGCAAAGAGTTGGACACGACTGAGCGACTGAACAAGAACAGGGAAATAAAATCCTACAGCCTCGCAGGGTGTCCAAGGAAAAAACAAACAAAACAACCCAAGAGCTATTAACAGGAAAAAAAAATTATAAGATGGTACTTAAGTGGAATGTAAAATATGTAAAATTTTTTATTAATATGAAATATGGTTTTTAAAAAATGAAAGGTGAAAACAGCCTTTGGATGGAGTTTTCTTGGTTATTTATAAAAAAAGAGTTATATAAAAAGTTATAAAAAACTTTTTAATTTTATAAAGTTATATATTTATAAAAAGATAGATTTTGTAAAGCTCATCACTTTAAAAAAATGCCCCTATTTCGTTAAGAATGAGAAACATGCCAACAAAGTCTTAGAAAAGAACGTCTGTGAGGGATGGTCCAGATGTTGCTAGAATAACTTTGTTCTGTCTGGGATTATGGTTAAGTTTCTTGAAAAAAAGAAAAAAAAAACATTAATTATATATCCTATTGGACTGTAAGGAGATCAAACCAATCAATCATAAAGGAAATCAACCCTGAATATTCACTGGAAGGACTGATGCTAAAGCTCCAATATTTTGGCCACCTGATGCGAAGAGTCGACTCACTGGAAAAGACCCTGATGCAGGGAAAGACTGAAGGCAAAAGGGGAAGAGGGATCTCCAACTCAACGGACATGAATCTGAACAAACTCCAGGAGATAGTGGAGGACAGGAAAGCCTGGTGTGCTATAGTCCATGGGATCGCAAAGAGACAAAAATGACTCAGCGACTGAACAACAATGAGCCCTTTTACTTATATATCAAATACTTATTGGTCACATAACGTTTTCCAGGCATTATGCTAAGTGCTAGCCATGCACACACTGTATATTGATGTAGCGCCAGACCTTAAGACGACGGGAACTCCGTGAACTATGCAAGCATGTATTTCATGGGGTTATTTATCTGAACCAAAACCATGTGGTTCAGCAAGTTAACCATGCTTGGAAAAGCCTGGGAAATTTCCCCAGCAATTTAGATCACAGATGAAACGACTTTCCCAACACACCAAAAGTTCAAGGCATGCAAGTTAGAAGAAATGGGCCCTGTGTATTTCGTCAGTGTGGCTTTGTTTGCCTAGTTGGCACAGCTAGTCATAGTTGTAAACATGATCGCTAATACGGAATGAATTTCCTTTTGAGGGAAAAGCTGAGTTGTTACTTGGACTGGAGAAGAAGAAAAAAATCCTTAAAACATGATCAACTGTGCTAAAGATCCTTACTGTTCATATTGATCAATGACTCTATACCCTTCATCATCAATATTATGGAACTACAGGGTCTTAACACTTACCTACCACATCATACTTTATATACATTTTACAGATTTACTCATAAATCTTAGAGGTTCAATAGAACATAAAGGTATAGACTCGGGGGACAGAAAAGAGACCTAAAAGAGATGGCTGAACTAGAATTTAGAACCAAGGACTCTAGAACCAAGAGAAATAAACATACAAGTCACTGGCCACAAACTCTGAGAGGAGATACCTAGAAACCACACAGGAAAGGCTTAAGCAATCTGCAAAGGGTTTTTATCTATACTATAGGAGTTTCAAAATGATTCTTTGGGATACTGTTCTCATGGGGAGGGGGAGGAGACTTTGCAAAGTTAAACAGAGAAGATATAATTTAAGTATGAGTTGAAATGTCATAAGAATCACTGCTTTGTTCATTATTTCCTTAAAGAAAAAAAAAGTTGGAAATTAACTGGCTTTCATGAGTCAGATTCAAATTGTTGCCCCACACATCTTAAGGGTCACCTATATTCTCCATCCAAGGAGAGACCCACATGGCTAACAGTCATCTAACTTCACCTAAATTTTCACCTAATTTTAAAATTTTTGTTTCACCTAAACGTTTGTTTCATCTGATTTCATCTAAGATACACATATCTAAAGGTCATCTAATTTCACCTAAATTTTTGTTGAAGATTTTTGATTCAGGGCAGAGGTAGAGGACATGGTCTGCAGGCCTGACTCCTGGATGGCATCCAGTTCTGCCTCTGATAGGCTGTGTGATCCTGGGCAAGTTACTTACCCTCTCTGTACCCTCAGTGTCCTCATCTGCAAAATCAGGATGGTATAACAGACTCGGCCTCACAGGCTGTAGTTTATAAATACTAACCCATTTAATTTCACAGTAGCCTGTAGGGTTAGTCTTTCCACATAAGCACTGTTCTCACAGTGAACAGGATTTCTTGCTTATTTGGTAACTAGGACACTAGTAGTAAAAAGCAATTATCTACTGGATGAGTGAGTAAATAAATGAATAACAGAAAGAACAACAAATGCCAAATTCTACTTAAACAGTAACATGAGAAACTCAGAAAAGCCTATAATTAAAGTGTGATACTTTTATAATTAAAAAGGAGTCGCAGAGACCCAAGTTCTGACTCCTAGTATGACTTCAGGAATGTCGATTTTTCCTCTCCAAACCTGTTTCCTTACCTGTAAACTTAAGCTGACCTGAAAGTTCCAAAATATCCCTGCAAGTTTCCTAACTGCACAGTCTTTACATCTACGGTTTTCTTATTATTCACAAAGTAGGTAAATAACTTAGACTCCCTACTTATACGGAGCATCTGTACATTCTCTAAACGTGCTTGTTAGTTGCTCAGTTGTGTCTGACTCTCTGCAACACCATGAACTGTTGCTCACCAGGCTCCTCTGTCCATGGGATTCTCCAGGCAAGAATACTAGAGTAGGTAGCCACTCCCTTCTCCAGGACATATTCCTGACCCAAGGATCAAACCCGGGTCACCTGCATTGCAGGCAGATCCTTTACCATCTGAGCCACCAACGAAACCCCATCTAAACATTCTAAGTGATCCAAAATAATCCTAAAAAACTATAACTGTTTTCACTCAAGCAAATTACTAAGAGATGCTATATCCATTTATGTACCATTTTTTATACATTAATTTGATGGAATTATTTTCCATTAAAGTTTTTTATTTTATATTATTCTGTAGTTTTCCCAATCTAAAATAATATGGTCCTCTTTTAGAACCTGAAATTACCTTATGAAGGGGAGGAGAGGACTATAATACCACTATGCAGGATTGCTGTAACTTAGTAGAAAAGAGATATTTAACCCACCCCAGAAGCCAAGTACTCAGTACCTTGAGAGGACCATGCACTGTGCCCCCATCATTTTCCTGATTTGAATACTCTCAGTATTGCTGTCATTTTTTCTGCTACTGTAAAATACATCTTATGTGATTTCTGAAAATACTACCAAGTAGGAAACTGAAGTTTTGGCCACACTATCCAGCTTGAAATGTAGTCAAAGTTTTTTCTAACCATTTTCATTTATTTTATTTATATAAACAGTCTCTGAATACTGACTTGCACAAATGAGATAATTTAAGTTTCTATTCATTGATGCCAATTTCTATTGCAACAAATAGATAATCACACAAAATGTGAAGAAATTACAAATCCTAGCACTTAAGTTTAGAAAAGTGCTAGCATTCAGTAACTATTCATTTGCTTCTTCAAAATTACTGTTGAGTTACCATTCTGAAAGCCGCCCTTCTTCACTTTCCTATTCATTTTATCAACTATTCAATTCCATCCAACTACCTAGCAATATTAACCAATTGAAAAAGAAAAGGTTGGGGTATTTTAGAACTTAAGTTATTTATCCTGGATCTCATTCTCAATTGCTTTTTGACACTAAGCATGAGAAAATCACTTACACCTTTTGTTCCATTGTTTTCCTGATTACATTCGCAAATATTTGAATACTTCCTTTATGTAATGCACTGGCTATGAGAAAAAATGCTCTTTAGTAAAAAGGACTTTGCCCTTTAAATTCCTGTTCTTCCACTTATCATTTATGTAACATTGGACAAGTCACAAATAAGGAGCCTCAATTTCACCAGCTGGTAACAGGTATGATATCTACTCCACTGGATTCCTATCAAGGATAAAGGTGACACAGACATCAAGAGTTTAAAAACTTATAAAAAAACTAGACAAGTAACAATATAAACACACCACCTGTTACCATGGGGGATACAAAGCTGTTAAGACTTCATTCATGTCATCAAACAACCTACACTCTCAAACCCAACTCTCAACTGAGCATCTGATAAAAGTTTTATTTTGTCAACCAGTGGTTTCCCAAAAGGAGAAGATAATCACTAAAATATTAGAAAGAACATTTTATAATTTATAATACAGAAATAAAACTGAAAACCAACTTCCACTACTAGTTCATATACAAAGTAACAGTGATACGCCCAGGCACTTCAGTTAATCGCAGCGTGCTGCCTGTAAGACGGCTGGAACTCGGCATATTCCTGCTCATGTGCGCATGCTCAGATTCACACACATCTGCTGTAATTTAACTCACACAAAATGAACAAGTGGCTTCAAATAACACAACGAAAACAGGATTTGCAAATACTAATGATGTAATTGAGCTTCCTTTATAGCTCAGTTGGTAAAAAAATCCGCCTGCAATGCAGGAGGCCTGGGTTCGATCCCTGAGTTGGGAAGATCCCCTGGAGAAGGAAATGGCAACCCACTACAGTATTCTTGTCTGGAAAATTCCATGGACAGAGGAGCCTGGCAGGCTCTAGTCCATGGGGGTCACAAAAAAAAAGAGTCAGACACATCTCAGTGACTAAACACCACCACACACTGTGGAACATATAAGAAAAAAACATCTGGACATGTAGGTCTAATCCATCAAGCACCATTTTGGAAAAGAATACTTTGTATGACGTTAAATGATTTGATGATACACTGCACAAGTAGAGAGATTTCCTTCCAACAATACTGAAGAACAGTGTTTACTCCATGTTCTGCCCTCTGTGTTCCGTGTCTGTCTCCGCAAGTGCAGACTGTTTGCACATGCAGTCTGCAGTGTGAATAAAGCCTTTAGAACAAGGCACATCTTCCTCAACAGGTATTTCGCCAATCGTCCAGGACAGTCACATCTTTCAGCAACAAACCTATGTCATCCCAAGGATTCCTTCCAGTTTTCTGCCCACTACTTCAGCTTGACCATTTATTTTAAAAGTTGAATTTTAATGAATTGTGAAACTGATAGGAAATTGTGGCAGTGGTTGCAACCAAATAATTTCTAGCATTTTACTTAAAGAATTGGCAATTAGATTTAATGTGAAAATGGAGGGTCACAGATTTATTTCCAGAGCTGAGACGATGTCCCCTTTAAACCAAAACGTAGGTTCCAGAACTAGTTAAGAAAACAGCAATTTGATCCTCAGCAAGATAACCAAAGTCCCTTGGCTCATTCCTCACTTACTTGCTTGTAAACTCTTAAGATGTAAGGTTGGAAGAAATCTCAGAATGCATTGACTCTAGCACTGAGGCTGAAGCTGAAGTTCCAATACTCTGGCCACCTGATGCTAAGAGGCAATCCACTGGAAAAGACCCGGAAGCTGGGAAAGACTGAGAGCAGGAGGAGAAGGGGGCGACAGACGATGAAATGGTTGGATGGCATCACCGACTCGATGGACATGAGTTTGAGCAAACTCCAGGAAATAGTGAATGACGAGGAAGCCTGGCGTGCTGCTGTTCATAAAGTCGTGAAGAGTCAGAGACAGCTGAGTGACTGGACAACAACAACCTTCAGCTAGTGCTTCTCAAGGGGTGGGACACAGATAACCCACAGCATCCTAAGCAAATATGGATCCTTGGTTATCTAGGCTTTGGGGAACCACTGTAGACACAAATAAAGCTCAGTATCTCCCAACAGCTAATCTGCGTGCATGCTTAGTCACTCAGCTGTCCGACTCTCTGCGATCCCACGCACTAGAGCCCACCAGGCTCCCCCGTCCCTGGGATCCTCCAGGCAAGAACACTGGAGTGGGTGGCCATTTCCTCCTCCAGGGGATTTTCCTGTAACAGGGATCAAACCTGCGTCTCCTGCCTCGGATTCTTTACCACTGAGCCACCTGCGAAGCCCAACAGCTAATTTAGTTTTTAGTAATTCTGAAAGTTAGAAGTTTACTATTTTTACATGAGTTTCATTTTAGCCTCTATGCTGCTGCTAAGTCACTTCAGTTGTGTCCGACTCTGCGCGACCCCATAGATGGCAGCCCACCAGGCTCCCCCGTCCCTGGGATCCTCCAGGCAAGAACACTGGAGTGGGTTGCCATTTCCTTCTCCAATGCTTGAAAGTGAAAAGTGAAAGTGAAGTCACTCAGTCGTGCCCGACTCTTAGCGACCCCATGGATTGCAGCCTACCAGGCTCCTCCATCCACGGGATTTTCCAGGCAAGTTTACTGGGGTGGGGTGCCATTGCCTTCTGCGTTAGCCTCTACAGTCTCACACAAAAAATTAAAAACGACAAATAAGCAGAATAAAATTTTAAAAGTCTCATCCCTTTTCTACAAAGTCATTCAACAAAAATGGCTTGAAGGTCCACCATAGCCTCTAGAGGACACAAAGGCAAAAATACTTTCAGAAACACAATGAAACAGGAAAACAACACAATGATATATTATTCAATTTTCTTTCTTTTACAAATATTTATTGAAGGTCTATTATTTATCACAGTGTGCTATACATATGGAATAAAAAGGTCGGTAATACAGAGTTGATCACTGCCCTCAAGGAGTTTAAAAATCAGAGGAAAGGACAAACAGGCAATTACAATGGAGAATGCTGAGCAGTAATTTATTATGGGTACTTCTAACACAGATACCTGCAATTTTGTCCCCAAGTCTTGTATAATCAAAACAAACATTAAATGCAAAGTTACTCAAAGAAACCACTTTGGGAAAAAAACTACTTTGGTAGGGGTGATTTTAAATGCCTTGCTAAATATATACACATTTGTTGCTTTGTCAGTATTTACATCTAGTTTGAAAATNTGGGATTTTCCAGGCAAGAGTCCTGGAGTGGGTTGCCATTGCCTTCTCTGGGGGATTTTCCCAACCCAGGGATTGAACCCTGGTCTCCCACATTGTGGGCAAATGCTTTACCATCTGAGCCACCAGGGAAGTCAGGCTTAATGCTACTTTGATCAATATTTCCAGGTACAAGGCTACTTATCCCATTTACAAAGTAAATACTAGGATCTATCTTTTCTACTGGTAAAAGCATCTCCCCAGTTAGGAAAAGAACAAGAGCTTTAAGACAGAATTCTATAAACCGCATTCTGAGAATACCTTATTTTTTCTGAGGAAAACGTGGTAAACTTTGAAAAGTTTTTCTACTGTATCTCCCTCCTCAGCTACAGCATAATAAAGATTCTGAGCAGTTCTGAAAGGAAGCTATTTCACACAGTCTGCACGTACTCAACTACCAGAAATAAATTCAGAAGAAAGAGCCTATTGGTTTCAGCTCTAATTTTCACTCTGATCTCTTATTAGTGGCTGCCTGGAACCTTTAGAGCTTTACAAAACGAAGTGATACAACTTAGGAACAATTTTTTCCTGGCAGATGTGGCCCACTGCTGGCCCATTAAACAGCTTGAAAAATGCTGACACAGGATAAGGCTATGGTACTTTCAACACTTGCCCCAGTTCCCTTTTTCATATCTCATTTCCTTACTTAGGAGCTAAGTAAAAGAGGAAGGGAAAGGGGAAAGACTGCTGTATAAAACACAAGGGAGGGCAAGTCCCCATCAGCTCTTCTCTCTCACTGCCTACTTTTCCATCAAAATTTTAGCTACTGAAATTTATGGATCTAGGGAGAGCAGTGATTTAAACATCTATTCTGAAAGTATGAGGAGAATGTACACAGTAAAAAAAGATCCTCTTCTCCCTAGCCAATAGTCTGTTGAGAAGGAGCCAGTTTAAAAAGACACAGGTGGTGTCTCATAGGGAAGAATGACAGGTATGTTAATTTCTGTCATTAGAAAGAGCCACTTTTTCTACTGGGAAGACACATATAAAATGGCATGGTCTCACACAGGTCCCTCTTGAGTCATTTTAGGAAAAGAACTAGTAATCTCAGGCAGCCCAGCTACTTCAAGGATGTGAACTGAATTGGGGCCGTCCTCTCCTTCACTGAGTCTTTACCTTTTTGGTTTCATGTCCACTTAGGAGCATCATGCTTGAGGAAGCTTGTGTGTAAACAGAACATACTAAAGTGAAAATACTGCAGGCACGTAAGAAGCGGCAAATAAGCAGGCTCAAGCAAGAAATCTGTGAGAAAGCCATGATCCGTCTATCCTCCAACTCCCTCTCCCTGATGCAGAAACGAACATTAACTTACATAAGCCACCAGGGAGGAGGGAGGCTTATATTTAATAAGAAGGTTAGAAGCATTTCAATGGAGCTCACCCAGTTTGTTCCTCAGATGTGGAATATCATACATCCCCACAGTTCCCAGTTGCATGAAAAACTGACTGATAAGATCAGTGACATCCTACGAAAGGTTTATAATGGAAAACTCAGTCATTAAGTTGAGATAAAGCATCATCACGCGAGAAAACAAATGGCTAGGCGTCTTCTGATTCTTTTCCTCCATGGAAACACTTTTAAAAGTAATCATCAAATTATTTCAAAGAAAGACAAACACCTCATTTTGGTGTATTCAATCTATATCAAAGCAGGTAACTCTATCCCAATAATACTCTGAAAGTTGAATTGTTACATCTTAAAAATAAACCCAGAAGTCACAATGGAAAAGACCACACCGAGACTCCCAAATCCTTTGCTGTAAAAAACACATGATGTCTGGCTGTTGTGACAGCTCGAAATTTACAAGTCACTAGCACACAAAATGGGCAAATAAATCCTCTGGTATGGATTTCCCAACCTCTTTGTTTTGAGTACCAAGCTGCTTTAGAAATACTCATGGTAGAGTTTTTAGCTTACAGTTCTACTAAGACTAGTAGGTCCCAAACAAAAACCCAATTAGAAATCAGTGAACTTTGTTTAACCATCACCAAATAAGTTTTTCAGCCATTGTGAATCTAGCTTCTCTTCCATGTACTTTCTTTAGCCCTTGAGTAGTTCAATCTTCAAAATATAAACTGAGTCCATTCTCTACTGTTCCCTTTTACAGTCTCAGAAAGTAAAAAGGAGAAACAGCAAAAGGTTAGAAAGCCTATTCAACTTAAGGGTATCCTTTGGAGCTGAGTCTGTTTCATATCATTTCCTTCTTTGGCAAGCAGGTAGAGGACAGTGGATAGGAGTGTTATACATGCTCACGGTAAAAAATGAACAAAGTACACAAAAGCATAAAGAAGAAAAAATAATCACTTACCTACCCATCACAAAGTCAGTCATAATTTAACATCCTTTATATTGTTACACTGTGTGTTTTCATAAAAGAAGTTGGTTGTTTTTCATCTGCAAGTACTTTTCTTTTGCAGATGTGTTGGACTTACAATCAAATGGCAATGCTGTTAAAAGCTGATAGTCTTAGAAACTGGTCTGTGGCCGGCACATTATTTTAAGGGAAAACTGAATTCAAATGTCTGTAGGAAAGTTTTCATTTCATAGGCCATAAATCAAATTACTCCTTACTGCTTTACATAAAGTTTTTTTCAGATGCTTAGGTATCTGCCTGGGTGAGCCCTAAATTCATTTGAGTTTGTAACACCCACCCCAAGTGTTCTGATAACTGAATCTATGGTGAAAGTTAAGTAGGAAAAAGTGTCTTTCAAAAATATAAACCTAGTGTTTCCTTCCTGACTCACACAGTGCATAAACTTTCAGCATCAAGATTTCCTTCTTGAGAAGGAAATTTATCTAGCTTGCGATCATCCCACGCCACTGCCAATTTCTTAAGCAGTTAAAACCAAGGGAAAAAAGGCCTAAAAAGAACAAATCATGAAAAATTCTGCTTATTCTCCAATGAGGCCTGAATAAGGGTAACTTAATACAGCACGTTCCTGGCAATAAAAGTGTTACCACATGGCTCCAAAGTTGGAATGTAGGGAGAATGGTGTGGAAGCTGAACTGCAGGCTGAGCTGGGGGATGAGGAGTAGACACCTAACAGGATACCTTGCCCGCATCAGCTGCTCAACAAACTCGAGCAGGAACAACCCTAAGAAATAATTTCATGAACGCCTATCTGGAACAGGGCAAGAGCAAACAAGTGGGAGAGTCTGTAATTAGTCAGTGGAGAGACCTGAAATCCAGCTGATTCGCAGGCTAACAACGGAGGGTATAAATGACAAACGTTCATCAAATGTTTCTGCAACAGCAGTTAGCTGAGTGGATTACAATAGCAGTTAGCTTATATATGATAGCTGAATAGTAAAATATTGCTTATATTTTGATAATTTTTTTTTGATTCTTATTGTTTTATTTTTTATTTTTTTACAATACTGTATTGGTTTTGCCCTACATTGACATGAATTCGCCACAGTTGTACATGAATTCCCAACCCTGAGCCCCTCTCCCACCACTCTCCCCATATCATCTTTCTGTGTCATCCCCGTGCACCAGCCCCAAACATCCTGTATCCTGTATCAAACCTAGACTAGCTTTTTGTTCTTACATGATAGTACACGTTTCAATGCCATTCTCCCAGATCATCCCACCTTCTCCCTCTCCTACAGAGTCCAAAATTTTTTTAAAAAATAATTTTCATTTAAAAGTTACTTCTAAAATTGGTAGGAAAAAAAAAATCTCACATGCTTCTGCATAAATAGGTGCACTTTGTTGGGTCATACACCCAGCATGATTTCCCCAGCACCACTGCACAAAATACGTAAGGCTTCGGGTAAAGTCCAGCAAGACTTTTATGTTAAAAAGTGTTCCCCTAAAAGTATTTGTCGTATTATATAAAGTCAATTCCACTTTATCATTTTTCCTAAATTTGTTAAGCTTTGCTGCTCTCCATTACTTTTCTAGTTGGATTTGCTAAGAGAACATGGCATTTTATCACTCTGGAAAGCACGTTTCTCTGGAACTACTTGATTATGTTGAGAGAAATTTTAAAACCATATATCTTGTTAATGTTCTGCTCTGCTTATGGAAATTATGACACTTATCACATGACCTAACCACAGACTAGAGTGTCTGATTTTTCAGCGGGAAAAGAAAACACAGTCCTGATAATGGTTCTGGTCAAATGGACACTTTAAAAAATATACTGAAATCAGTAGCCGGAGAACACTCTTGTTATTTTTATTCCTAATGAGAGAATGCCATTCAGAAGCACACGATCAGGAAGGGTTCTACCCTACAACAGACTATACAATGACTTCCCAGTTATGGTTGAGAACACTTATAACCTTATTTGGCTTTAAAAAGCCTTTATTTACCTGAAAATAATGTTTTGAGGCTACAGAAAAGTGCGAAATCTGCTCACACCTTCAACCTAAAGAGAAATAGAGTTGACCCTTGAACAGGGGAACAGCACAGGGTTTGGGGCACCAATCCTGCAAGCAGCTGAAAATCCACCAATAATTAATAGTCAGCCCTCCACAACCAGGGTTCCACATCTAAGGTATCAACCAACCTTGGATTCTCATCTGCAAATTCAGCTCACCTCTGATTGTGTAGTGCTGCAGTATTTACTATCAAAAAAAAAAAAAACAAAATCTCTTGTGTAAGTGGACCCATGAAGTTCAAACCTGTTGTTGTTCAAGAGTCAGTATGGCTGGTAGACATACCTTCTGTCCCTACCACCTCCACACTGCTATTCAAGCTGAGAGCAGACAAACCGACAGGAAAATATTAATGGAAGGAAATGGCCCTTGCCTATTTCTGAGTACATCTCAGGTAACTGACGGTGTCATCAGAGGCTCCACTACCCGTTTCTTCAAGTCTACCAAAGTGCAGAATGAAAAATCTTCCAAGCTAAATGGGTAAAACTATTTATTCATCTATTTATATATTACACCCTATCTTGTACTTAAATAATTCAGGCAACCTATTTCTCAACAGAATTCTACTTCACTTGCATGTTTTAAACAAATATCGATTACCTGTTTTATATCCACAGAAGAAAAAGGAAGAAAAGGGGAAAGGAGGGGCAAGAGGGTACATGGTAAGAATTGATTCAAATCTCTCTTTCTTTGAGCATCAAGTCCACAGGCATTGACTCCCAACCTAAAAGCAAGAACTTTTAAAGGACTGTACCTGTAAGAGGTCTACAAAGCCCTATGCCTAAGATCAAGAATTATATTCAGATGGAATCACATTACACACTACCACTTTAAAAGCTCATACAGATACTCTTAACAATTTTTAAAAATACATAGTATCTATAGGGTGATAGTATCTAGGGGGGATAATAAAAAATATTTAATAAATGGTCAAGCATGGGTTTCAACTAATAAAGCAGACCGCTGGCCTGCCAGTGGCCAGCACAGATGGACAGGTTCCCACCAGCTGAAAAGCAGACAGCCAATCCAGGTGAGAGGAGACAATTTTTCCTGTCTCTTTTCTTTTTTCATATTAAGAGGGGTCCTCATAGTTAAAAAAAAAAAAAAAAGTATTGAGCATTATAATTCTAAGAAATTTGATTCCAATTACATCACAACTCACATGAGGAATCACAATAAATTCAGAAATTCATCTTTTGCTGGTTCTTAGTCTTTCCTCATCATTAACAGATTCATTCCCTCATGTTCCCACAAAATCCTGTAATTGGTTAACTCATCATTTAATTGGTTAACTCTTAACTCTTACCATATGTTTTAAAGGCTATCGGTACTATCCCTTGAAAGAGACTATNATGAGGAATCACAATAAATTCAGAAATTCATCTTTTGCTGGTTCTTAGTCTTTCCTCATCATTAACAGATTCATTCCCTCATGTTCCCACAAAATCCTGTAATTGGTTAACTCATCATTTAATTGGTTAACTCTTAACTCTTACCATATGTTTTAAAGGCTATCGGTACTATCCCTTGAAAGAGACTATTTAATAACCTTTACTTATAATAAGAAATAGCTAGTCTCAGGCTTGTGGATTCAACTTAGTTAAACCATTTAATACTCTGCAAATAGGAAGGATATCTGGGATGGATTGCACTTTGCGCCCAACTGTTTTACCCTAGAGTGTGTCTGCAATTAGCAGCAGTGTGTAAGATTACCAGAATGGACATCAGTTCTTCCCTGGTAAGAGAAGAAAATCAGCTGGGCTGGCGGGGCTACCTTTTACTTTAGCCCAAGGGGTAACTCCAAGGCTCTTTATCTCTTTGTCTGAGCTTAGCCAAATAAGTTATTCACATTAATATATTTAGTACATGACATTATTTCAATGAGTCATTCAGGTCAGTTTCTCAGAGCTAACAAACAATGATAAGAGGGACAGTATAATAACCTCAAGAAAAGTTTATAAAATCCCTATCTTTCCTACAGATTCAGTATGAAGCCAAGTAACTAAAGCAACAATTAGAAATAAAGGTATAGTAATAAAGAAAATTATTTAGTCATACTTACCAAAATGTAAATTTAAATACAGATGGATTGTACACATTCAAATATAGATTTGATGTTTTTTTTTTTTAAACCAAAGTCATAATTTTAAATAAAGTGGCAAAATTATATCATCTAATTTCTCTTGGAAAAACTGGTACGATTCTGGTTACCTTCCTAATCTAAAGGTAAAATCCTGAGGGTCTCCTCATTAGAAGACTCTTCAGATATCAAATCATTGGAAATAATGAATGCATATTCCAACAAAATGTACCTTAAAAAAGGCGAACCACTTGTAGTCATTCAACACAATCTCAAAGCCTTGATTGTAAATGATGGTGAAATGGCCGGAATTGCCAAAGTCATCATATGCTGTATCCAACTTTTTGAGGTGCACCACTACTTTTTTTTCTGGTGGTCCTAAAGAAAAGAAAATACACAGCAAAGGAAAGTTATTTGGACTTCGATGGGAGGTAGTCTCATCTATAAGTTCCGTTATTTTTAAGCTGTTTTCCTTTCCTGCTGCTGAATACCAGTGGATCTGGCTTATGAAGATACCAGAGTGTGTTGTGGCCTCTTTCTGAATAATCCCAGAGGGGTCTCAGGCAAGCCTGTGAAGTGAAGGCTCAAAAGATATATTAAGTAACCCATCAGGTAGAGACCCCCCAAAGTACAGCCACTACCTTCCCAGAGGATCCAAACACTGAAAAATTTTTTCCCTGAAGAAAAGGAGAAATAGGGAATGTTGAAAATGACAGACAGAAATAGGGNCAAAAGATATATTAAGTAACCCATCAGGTAGAGACCCCCCAAAGTACAGCCACTACCTTCCCAGAGGATCCAAACACTGAAAAATTTTTTCCCTGAAGAAAAGGAGAAATAGGGAATGTTGAAAATGACAGACAGAAATAGGGAGAAGACAAAATGGTAGTCAAAAAGTGGAAATATAAAAACATAAAAACATCTGCTATCAGGTCATAAGAACAAAGGACAATGATCTCTTCAAAGAAGAAATGGGGTATCTTTCTCCTAAACGGCTACAAAGCTCAGAATCTCAATCCTTCCAGTCTTCAGCAAACTCAAGGTTTTTATCCTACAAAGCTAATTTATACTGATAGGAACTAAACTTTTAACCTTCAGAAAATAGGGACTCAGATTTGTCTTTAATGATTAGATTAAGGTCAAAGTATGGTATATGGGCAGAGGCTGCCTGAAAAGGATTCTGCTTGTCCACTCTGGAAGTTTCCACACTGTGCACAAATTTTCCATGTTTCCTATTAATGCTATGAAATAGAAGATTCCAAGGGCTTCTCAGGTGGCACTAGTGGTAAAAGCCGAGGCAGGAGACACAAGAGAACCAGGTTCGATCCCTGCGGGGGAAGATCCCCTGGAATACGAATGGCAACCCACTCCAGTATTCTTGCCTGGAAAATTCCAAGGACAGAGGAGTCTGGCAGGCCACAGTCCATGGAGGCTGCATGAGCACACAGGACATTCCATGCGACAGAACAATGCAAATCCTGACCTCCCTTCTGCTTTGGACCTCCAAGTTCAACTTTTAAAAGAGAAAATGATTATAATTCCCCATATTATGAAGTGCCACATAGTCATTTGGAGTTGGACAGCTGAGTAAGTCTGTTCAGTGGCAAATGAACTGGCAATCTTTGTTCTGTTAACAAGGAAATTGTGGCCAAGAGCTTTGCTCATTCTGCAGAAGCCACAGTGTGGTAAGGGNATTATAATTCCCCATATTATGAAGTGCCACATAGTCATTTGGAGTTGGACAGCTGAGTAAGTCTGTTCAGTGGCAAATGAACTGGCAATCTTTGTTCTGTTAACAAGGAAATTGTGGCCAAGAGCTTTGCTCATTCTGCAGAAGCCACAGTGTGGTAAGGGTCTGAGTAGAACAAGAGTGCCTCTTCTGACCCAAGACTGTGTTTTTCCTCTCTCTTGACTAAATTTTGTCCTCAGGATAGCAGTGTTATCTGAGAGCATATGAAATGTTCCAGTGTGTTCAAATATTGTTGTTCAGTGGCTCGGTCGTGTCTGACTCTTTATGACCCTGTGGACTGCAGCAAGCCAGGCTTCCCTGTCCTTCACCATCTCCCTGAGTTTGCTCAGATACTAGATACTCAGAGCCTTCCGTGACCTACACATTGTGCTTGGCTCCCTGCATTTCAAATTACTGGCTACAGAGGTATTAAAAAAAAATTATACACTGCCTGCCCTGAAATACATGAACCCATTCTGCAATCCATGAACCTGTGGAGGGTACCATAACCAGAAGCTTTCTCAGACTAACAGCATCAATGTAAGTCCAAATCAAAACCGCTGGGCATAAGGGCTCTTTTCCACGATCAAATAAAAGGCGAAAAAGTTAACAGCTACATTCTCAAGAGTCTTTAAGCTCATTTTTCACTGGCACAATGAAATACTGAGCACTGGATGGGAAGATAAGAATGCCTGGTCTCAACTCTCTTTCAAACAAACAAAAAACAAGAAACAAAACTCAAGGGAGGAAAAAAGTTATTGCAGAAAAGTGTTGAGGGCCCAGGAAATACTCAAGACCACGTGAAGTTAGAAGCGCTCAGCCTCTCCACTCTGACATCGCCGCCCTGGGGCGAGAGGGGGCGCCCAGAGGGACCCCAAGTCCAGCCAGGACATCCCGGCCACCCGTCAACAGGGGTGGGGAGGGGGAGGTTCGCTGCGAGGACAAGGGCACAGGGATCGAAGGGCGGGAGCCCCGGGCAGATCCAGGGAGGAAGCGGGNCTGAGTGAACTCCAGGAGTTGGTGATGGACAGGGAGGCCTGGTGTGCTGCGATTCATGGGGTTGCAAAGAGTTGGATACGACTGAGTGAACCAAACTGAACTGAATGCCTGCAAAAGAGAACTTAGAAAGGGAAGAGGAATAGGAAGGGAAAGTCTCAGACTCCAATGTCGTTCTGACCTCTGTGAAAATGAAGGAGGATCAATCTGAGAGAAAGAGACTCGGGAATACTACTCTGAGACAGCGTCAGCCAGTCCATCAGGGAACTCTTGTGTGATGACTCCCATGCAGGAGCTTGTCTTGGGAAAAATGCCCAGGCCAATGATCAGTTCATGGTGCACTTAGCCATTGTCCTGGCCTGGAAAACTGAGGTGGTTCCTGAAGTCACTGCCACCGGAGTCTGTCAGCAAACTGCACTCCTAGGACACATTCTCTCTTGAAGAGAAATAGGAGTCAAGTAACCACCTTGGTGGCTGCAGTGGGCCACTTCTATTTAAAATAAGAGGTTGAGCCACAAGAGTAAAAAGAGGGCTGAATGATTTGTTCAGATCTTGTGGTGCTCCAAGTGCCATACTCTGCTTTTTCCTTCTGATCTCCTAGGCAGATGTCAAAACTCTCTGTTCTGTGACCTTATGTTCCTGTCTTTGAATGCCTTTTTCACTAGAGTCCATGCTCTATATGGAAGCTATGGACTATTATTTTGTATCTCAAGATTTTTGTCAGTTAGCCAACTCATTCATCCTCTCAATAAAATTAATGAAAGAAAGGAAGGCAGGAAGAGAAGCAAGAAGAAAGGCGGGTTTTACACCTTTACAGAAGGTTTTACACCTTTACGGAAGGCAGGATTAGCTTTCTGTGCATGAAAACTCGATGAGAGCTTTTCTGGGAAAGATCACAGGGTTGCTTAATAATGCTGCCTAGGCTACTTGATTGCACTCTGCCAATATTTCACAGACTTTTTGTTCTTGGCATCCCTTTACATTCTTAAAGATTATGAGGACTCCAGAGAGCTTTATATGGATTATATCTGGCAGTGTTTACTCCATTAGGATGAAAGTAAAAAAAAAAGAAAAATTAACAATTGTCTTACTCATTTAATAATAATAAAACAAAAGCGGCACTGTAAAATATAGCATGGAAAAAAATTAGAAGAGGTACATTGTTTTACAGTTTTGCAAACTCTAATGCCTGGCTTAATTGATGAATGCTATATTATCTGCTTCTAGTCCATTCATTATGATACATTGTTTCAGTTGCAGTATGTGAAGATACACAGACTTAATACTTGAAAAAGGAATAACCTGTCAACCCATGAGGGAGTCTCATGAATCCCCTGGCTCCTTGGACCACATTCTGAGAACTTCTTCACCAGAATAATTTTACATTCTGAGATTCTCTTACTGTCAACTATTGGAAGTGTGTGCCCTTGGTCATGACGTGAATAGGGACAAGGAGAGATGTGGTTATGTGACCACGGACACAGTTCCAACCGTGGAAAAAATCCACTCAAGCACGTTCCAGTGTCATTTTCCAGGAGCAGGAATATTGTAGGTTTACTTAGTTAAGATATAGAAATAGAAGGACGTTATCTTGAAATTGATGCAGTGTGAGCTGGTGAAGATAGAAAAATAACAATTATGTTCTATTTGAATAGTTCATCATTATTTGCACAGTACATTCATGTATTGTGTCAATATGATAGTAATCTCCCAGATAGTATTAGTCCCATTTTACAGATAAGAAAAATGGGGCTTAGAAAGGATAAGTGACTTTTTTTGTGGTCAAACTGCCAGTGAGTATAGATCTGATAACCAACGAAAAGCCTCCATTTTGAAGTTAGAGTGTCTGAATGAAATTAAGCACGTGAAGCTTCGCTTTGATGAGAGTCGGATACAAAATAAAGAGAAAGAAAAGTTCTACCGCAGATGCATGTTGATGCAGCCGTAGAACTAAGAATTGCTGAGCTAGTCTCTACTGTTGATCCTGTTCTCAGTTCACTATTTCCTTCTGTTAAATAAACCGCGTGTTTGAAATGAGAATTTTGAGAAGCTTTACTTTTTACTGATACACCAGGATTATTCTATAGGTCAGGGGTCCACAACCGGCAGGCTACAGACCAGTACACACAGCAGGAAGTGAATGGCAGATGAACAAGCTGCACTTCCTCTGTGTTTACAATGGCTCCCTATAGCTCACATAACCCCCTGAGCTCAAGAAAACCAGCTCGGGGCTCCCACTGGTTCTGCGCTGTGGTGAGCTGTATAATTATTTCATCATCCATCACAATATAATAATAGTAGAAATAAAGTGCACAATAAGCGTAATGTGCTTGAATCATCCTGAAACCACCCCCAACACCAGCACATACATATCCACACCACCGCCCCCTCCCCACATGGAAGGATTGTCTTCCACGAAACCCACCCCTGGGGATGGCTGCTGTAGGTCACACAGAGAGAGGGAGAGCACCCCTAGTGACCCAATAAACAGTGTCTCCACTTTCCTCCTTTTCCACCACCACCACTCTGGGCCAATAGGCTATCATTTCTTCCTGGTTGATCAAATTTACCTTCTAGTTTCATCCACTATTTCTTGAATTTATGAAAGCCAGGAACTTAAGTGTCATCCTTGACTCATTTTCCCCCCAAGGGCCCTCACCCAAGCTGATCTGCCAATTTATCATACTAAGTTTGTTTTACTTGGCACCATTGTTTTTTATTGAAATGTAAACCATATCAAGGTACTCCCAGTGTTGACAAGTGGAATATTTCACAATAGGTTACTTTTGTCATCTTCGAATAAAATTCTATGAGATCCTGTACAATGTGCCCAACTTATTCCTTCATCCCCCTAATTGTGTCAGGAAACTCTGCTTTCTGTTAACCCTCAAACCTTCTAAGTTTTCTGTCTCCATTACCATTGTGCTTTATCATCCTCTCTGCCTGAAATAATTTACTCAGCTTTCCCCACGACCTGCCATTCTCACTGTATGAAATTCTCACTGATAAGTATTTTATTTCCGCAGGAAGGTATCCTCTAATCATGCTATCTGCAGTGGCCTTCTCTAGCTCTTTGTTTTCTTGCTGTTTCTACCTAACAATGATAAATGCCTGTATTTATTGCACTTGTTTATTGTCTATCTGCCCCACTGGAACAGAAGCTGCATGAGGTTTGGGCCTTGTCTGTCTTGTTCACCACCGTGCCACCAGGACATAATAGATGCTCAATAAATATGTATTAAATGTTGATTGAAACCCCTTACTCTACAACTTATCAGGTTTGTGATGTCCGCTTATTTTCAGCTTATTATGGTGAAAGTCTCTCAGTTGTGTNCATTACCATTGTGCTTTATCATCCTCTCTGCCTGAAATAATTTACTCAGCTTTCCCCACGACCTGCCATTCTCACTGTATGAAATTCTCACTGATAAGTATTTTATTTCCGCAGGAAGGTATCCTCTAATCATGCTATCTGCAGTGGCCTTCTCTAGCTCTTTGTTTTCTTGCTGTTTCTACCTAACAATGATAAATGCCTGTATTTATTGCACTTGTTTATTGTCTATCTGCCCCACTGGAACAGAAGCTGCATGAGGTTTGGGCCTTGTCTGTCTTGTTCACCACCGTGCCACCAGGACATAATAGATGCTCAATAAATATGTATTAAATGTTGATTGAAACCCCTTACTCTACAACTTATCAGGTTTGTGATGTCCGCTTATTTTCAGCTTATTATGGTGAAAGTCTCTCAGTTGTGTCTGACTCTGTATAGTCCATGGAATTCTCCAGGCCAGAATACTGGAGTGGGTAGCTGTTCCCTTCTCCAGGGGATCTTCCCAACCCAGGGATCAAAGCCAGGTCTCCCACATTACAGGGGATTCTTTACCAGTTGAGCTATCAGGGAGGCCCTTTCAACGTATTAAAATGAAGTATTTTAAACAACCCCATATCATTACCAGAGTTAGTAATGTGATTCTTGGGAAATGAATTCAGTTTCTCAACTTGGAGAAACTGATAGACTTGACCTTTAGATCAGTCTCAAGTTTTCATGGGGCAAATGTCATGTCACTCGAAAAACGTTTCTATTTCGCATCTCATGCTGTTCACTTTCAGAGGTATTCAGCTTGTAAGGGACCAACTTTGCAGCCCCAGCAATATCTGAAATTTTAAGTTTCTATACCTGTGTGGATTAGCTTCAATGTTGTAGAAGCTGACCTAGAACGATTTCATATGCTGTCAGCAAGTCAGGGTGTGAGCACATGTAGGACAAGAGGACCATGTCTTGCTGTTCAGTCTCTCAGTCGCCTCCGACCTCTGTGACCCCATGGACTGCAGCGCCCCAGGCCTCCCTGTACATCACTGTCTCCCTAAGTTTGCTCAAACTCATCTTCTTTGAGTCAGTGATGCCATCCAACCATCTCATCCTCTGTCACCCCCCTTCTCCTCTTGGCACTTTATTTCCAAAGTTTTGCAGTTCAGTTTGACTCCCCTTCTTTCTCTAGGTTATTGCTGAAAGGGAAACATGAAGTCAAGGTAAATTCTAAAATAGCAAGCTGCAGAGAGTCTTGGCATGAACACAGCCAAACCAGCACAGGGTGGCTGATTTAAAGGTCAAGACTATCAGTTTATTCACGTTGAGACAGTGCATTCCTTTACCAAGAATTACATTACTTACCCAGGTAATGATACGGAAATGTTTAAAATATTTCATTTTGATAAGTTGAAAATAAGCTAACATTATTATTACTTTTTACTTATTTAATTGACAAGATCAAACTGACATGCATTTCTCTCATTTTTGAAACTAATACTTAGTACTTCTTAGAATTTAAAAATAGTTAAATATTTAAATAAATAACTTTAGTTCAGATTCAGTTAATGTAACAACTTGAGCCAAAAAGCTCTCAAATTTATCATCATTTTCATTTGTTCCTATTCCTTTTTTAAATCCCTTCTTCTTAATCATATTTGTGTTTTTATTACATGAGATAGTAAAACTCAATAAATTACATTAAATATATTTTGCCATTTGCTACAGATTTTTCCCCTTTCCATCTGTACTCTGCCAAGAAAGGCAACTTTTGTTCCCTCCCTGGTGTGAACACTTCCAAATTTTCTACTAAAATTACCCAGTCACTTACAAGTATGCATAAGAAGCAGGGCACGTATGTTCAAGGGTACAGATTCTAGATACAGAATGCCATGATTTGAATCTTAATCTCACTTCTTACTATGTTCAGAAAAGCTGTTTATATTCTCTGACTTGGTTTCTTTGTTAGCAAACTTTAATAATAGGCCCTGCCTCATAGGGATGTAGTGAAGTTCTGACTGAGTTAATATGTGAAATGCTTAGAACAATGCTGTCAACTAGTTTTCATTCTTTCGTTCTCATCAACCTCATTTCATTCTTAATGAAATCCTTTCATTCTTAAATATACATTAGAGAGAGCTCTTCACAGCAAGAAATTGAATTCATTTTAAGGAAAATAGCTGCATGGTACTTTACAGGTGGCACAATGGTACAGAATCTGCCTGCCAGTGGAGGAGACGCAAAAGATGTGGATTTGATCCCTGGGTCAATAAGATCCCCTAGAGAAGAAAGTGGCAATCCCCTGCAGTGTTCTTGCCTGGAAAAGTTCGTGGACACTGGAGGTTGGCAGGCTACAGTTTATGGGATTGTTAAGAGTCTGACATGAGTCACTGCGTGCACATGCGCACACACACACCCACGTTGCTAAACATGGTCGACAGATCCAAAACGGCCTCACGTGCTAAAAACCCATGGTACCAAACCTAGATTTAATACCTAACAACTGCAGTTTTGACCTTCAGTTCAGTTCAATTCAGTCACTCAGTTGTGTCCAACTCTTTGCAACCCCATAAATTGTAGCACACCAGGCCTCTCTGTCCATCACCAACTGCCAGAGTTCACCCAAACTCATGTCCATCGAGTTGGTGATGCCATCCAGCCATCTCATCCTCTGTCGTCCNGGCATCCAGTCCCATCACTTCATGGGAAATAGACGGGGAAACAGTAAAAATAGTGTCAGACTTTATTTTTCTGGGCTCCAAAATCACTGCAGATGGTGACTGCAGCCATGAAATCAAAAGATGCTTACTCCTTGGAAGAAAAGTTATGACCAACCTAGATAGCATATTCAAAAGCAGAGATATTACTCTGCTAACTAAGGTCCATCTAGTCAAGGCTATGGTTTTTCCAGTAATCATGTATCGATGTGAGAGTTGGACTGTGAAGAAAGCTGAGCGCTGAAGAATGGATGCTTTTGAACTGTGGTGTTGAAGACGCTTGAGAGTCCCTTGGACTGCAAGGAGATCCAACCGGTCCATTCTGAAGGAGATCGGCCCTGGGATTTCTTTGGAAGGAATGATGCTAAAGCTGAAGCTCCAGGACTTTGGCCACTTCATGCAAAGAGTTGACTCATTGGAAAAGACTCTGATGCTGGGAGGGATTGGGGGCAGGAGGAGAAGGGGATGACCGAGGATGAGATGGCTGGATGGCATCACTGACTTGATGGGCGTGAGTCTGAGTGAACTCCGGGAGTTGGTGATGGACAGGGAGGCCTGGCGTACTGCGATTCATGGGGTCGCAAAGAGTTGGACGTGACTGAGTGACTGAACTGAACTGAACTGAACTGAAAGAAGAACAGAGAAATTTAATTAAAAGTGCAAAGTGCAGAGGTAAATAATTGCTTTTTATGATAACAGTTATCAGTTACTGAATGTCTTCTATGTGTATACACTACATACATGTGGTCACTCTCTAGTCCCTATAGCTGCACTATAAGGTCGGTATTACTCAGTTTAGTTTAGAAATGAAAAAGTGTTTAGAACAGAGAGATTAAGGATCATGCCAAGTGTCATACAACTTGAGTGACTGAGCTAGAGACTTTGGCTGATTACCAAAGTGTGTTTGAGTTCCAGTGCCCCCTTCTTTCCACTGTACCACACTCCCCTACTTGTAGGCAGACTTAAGGAGATATTCTGCATAAAAAGTTATCCATAAATAAAAAGCACAATACTTCTTTAGTCACAAAACTGTATTTATTTAATACATATTTATTCAGCATGGTATAGTGTTGTAACCACTAAGAGGACGTGATGGTAGAGTAGGTGTTTCTGGGAGAAAGTAAAGACAAATGGAGGCTTCCCTGGTCGCTCAGCAGTAAAGAATCTACCTCCTTGCAGGAGACGAGGGCTCAGTCCTGGGTTAAGAAGATCCCCTGGAGAAGGAAAAGGCAACCCACTCCAGTATTCTTGCCTGGGAAATTCCAAGGACAGAGGAGCCCAGCGCACTAGAGTCCATGGGGTCAAAAAAGAGTCACACACAACCTAGCAACTAAACAACAACAACAAAAAAATGGAGACATTTATTTCAAGTACCTGTGGGATATCAGAATGAAGGTATCTAATGATAAGCTGGATATATTGCTGTAGGACTCAAGGAAGGGGCCATTCAGTCATTCAGGTCAATACAGATATTTTTCGGGCATCTCCTCTACTCAGGTATAGACAGGCAATGAGAATACCTGCAGGGTATTCAGACTACTTTAGGTATTGACTGAATGCAGTTTTTATTAATTCTCACCAAATAAGTAAGCGTTGATAAGTGGTAGAGATCCCCCAAAGCAAGCCTATAGAACATAGAGGAAGTGGAGGGAAAAGGCTGAAGACAGCCTGACAATTACCAAAGTGTAAGGGCTAAGCTAAAGAACAGGAGTTCACAAAGGAAAAATTAAGAGAATCAGAAGGAGGACCAAGAAAGTTACTGATATGTTGAAAACAGAAAGAGGAAATATTGAGTCTAAAGTCTAACGGACGAGTTTTTGCTTCAACCGTCACTAAGTCAGGACCAATTCTAGCTTCTGCTTCTAGAACCACATACCAAATTGGTGTTCTAGTTCTTTGGTTCAGGGCAAAGATCCCTGTTCTTTGTGAAACTGATTCAGAAAGCTGGAGCTGAGAGTCCTGAAACCCTCTCGACAGCTGACAGCTATCTGAAACTGCGGCAGGGCATTCCTGATGGACAGGACTACAGCCCTGACTCATATTCTGGACTCAAGATGGGTGAATGGCATCACTGACTCAATGGACATGAGTTTGAGCAAGCTCCAGGAGACGGTGAAGAACATGGAAGCCTGGCATGCTGCAGTCTGTGGGGTCGCAAAGAGCTGGACACGACTGAGCGACTGAACAACAACAAGATAGAGACTGAATAGTATCTCGAACCTGTCCTGTTTCATTATTCCTTTTTACTACAATGTGGCCATGCTTAGAGTTGCTTTAAAAAATAATTTTTTCATATCAAGCCATCGTTTGTGTATCTTTATAAAAGTATACAGACACATTACCATAATTTGAACTTTCATAATTCTAGTCACTTAGAACCTGAATAAATAGGAGCAAACAGGAATTATTGTGTCTTGTTGAATTTCTTTATTAACTTGTCTTTGAAAAACTCTACCTGTAGGCAACAAACTCGTTGCATAATGGCAAGAGCTCATGAAAAAAGATCATCTGTACATGACTCACATGACATGTCTCAAAGCCAAAAGGGAAGTGCAATTTCATTTTCCGCCCAATGCTGAGTTCAACATTCTGGTTCACTAGAAGACCGGGAAAACAGTTCTTCACCCTACAGTTATAATTCCTGATTTGGTTCAACTGAATCCATTTATTGGGGAATAATTAAATCAGAGACATTATGATATATCTCTACAGAGACAGTAATGTATTTTAAGAATCTCTATGATATCTCTAATTGAGATCTCAAGTTCCCTGAGATGTGTTATTTTTGATGGTAAAAATCTTCAAATATTTCTTGAAGCATTGATTGAACTTTTTCTCAAATCTCTGCCAGAAGTCAGGAAAGCTGGGTTGTGATAATGTCTTTGCCACTAACTCACATGGTGATCTTGAGGAGATCAATTCAAACTATGCCTGTGAGTTTTCCTTGAAACTTCACCGGATTGTTATAAAATTTGAAAAAGATTAATTGATTCAAGAAATATGTATTAAGTAGTTAC
Source organism: Neotragus moschatus (assembly GCA_006410615.1). Classification (NCBI taxonomy): domain Eukaryota; kingdom Metazoa; phylum Chordata; class Mammalia; order Artiodactyla; family Bovidae; genus Neotragus; species Neotragus moschatus. Next base: position 1,074,398 of record SJYA01003201.1, on the reverse strand, counting down.
TGTATATCAAGATCTGTTTTAGCACCAAGGATTCAGTGAAGAACATGCCAAATGAGATTGCTGCTTTCCTGGGCTTAACTTCAAGCCAAGAATAAAATTATTTAACAGTTACATGTGCATAAATAACACAAAGGAGAGTATTAGAGGTAAGGGTATTGTGTGTTAGCTTGGGAGTCAGAAAAGAATTCTTTGAGAAGTAACGTGTAAGCTGAGATCTGCAGGGTGAGAATTGTACACGTCAACACCATTCTATGTAGAAAGAAAAACATGTAGAAAGGCTGGAAGTATCTGAGGACATATGAAAAGTTCAGAAGAGCTATCATGATAAATGATGGCGAAGAAGTGAAAGGTAGTTATGAAAGCACATTGTGACGTGGCTAGTGGGAACATAAATTGGTTTGAACATTTTGGAAAGTATTTTGGTAACATGAAATAAAAATCTCAAAAAGTAGTTCTAGTCTTTGATTCAACAATTTGATATCTGGATGTCTATTCTGCTAAAAATCATATGAAATACAGAAAAAAAAAATTTAAGAACAAAGATTTTACAGTGCATTTGTAACAGGAAAATAAATGACTACACAGAGATGAGCATAAATATAGCATGTGAAAATCAAGAAATACATACAGCTAACAAAAGTCTGCTTATGAATAGTTTGTAATAATATTAAACGTTATATTATAAACTATTTTATATACTTAAAGAAACAGGCACCGTGCAGGCATGGGTCCAGGTGAACAATGCTCACACCATGGTCTAGATCACAACTGAGGAATTCAGATGAGGATATCCTGATCTCTGTAGGAGTTCCTGGCAAATTCGTCTCACCTCTCATCTGCAGAGAGATACCATTTTTGTTGTCTGGATTGTCTCCAGGAAGAAGAGGGAATCACCTTGTGTTTACTGTCCTGGTCACCAAACAAATCTGTTCTTTGACCTCCGGCATGGTGTGTGCGTGCTCAGTCATGTCCAGCTGTTTGCAGTCCCATGGACTGTAGCCCACCAGGCTCTTCTGTCCATGGAATTTTCCAGCAAGAATATTGGAATGGGTTGCCAGGTACCATTTTTCTCTCCAGTGGATCTTTCCAACCCAGGGCTCTAAACCATGTCTCTTCCAGCTCCTGTACTGGCAGGCAGATTCTTTACCGCTTTTGCCATCTGGGAAGCTCCCTTTTGACTTCTAGAGAGACACCGTTTCTAGCTTCCAAGGCCTTCTGCTAAGAGAACAATCTTGAAAAGATAATCTCTCAGAAGATGTGTAGAAATGCCATGGAGAATTGGCTCCTTAATTCCCTTATTAATACTTTTATCATTTTAACTGATGATAATTCTTAATGTTGTTTTAGCCAGGATTATTATAGCAAGCATATAATATTCATAGTTGTGTTCAAAATAGAAAGTTGGCTACATATGACCCAGGTTTCCCTCCGCAGAAGTGTTAGCCAATCTAGGAAAGTTTTTGCCACTAATTAGCTGTAACACTTCTCTGGGCTCCAGTGTCTATTAAATGATAGTTCAAGACTTGTTGGCTGTATAATCTCTATTCTACTTTAAATTCTGTCTTTTTGTTATTCCATATGTGGAGGAGGGGGACACGTATAACTTGGTGAATACAAGTAGACTTAAGTCACTTTATTTGAAGGAATTTGTCCAGTTGTAATCTCAATAGTATACAGTTAAATTAATCCAGTCAAAGATCTACTACATCTTCTGTGTGCAGAAACATAAATGTAAAGTATTATATAGATTTAAAATCAAATTCAAGTAGGTTTCAATGCGTATTAATTCCACAGGCTATTTCTATAGCAAAAACACAGCTGTGATTTTAGAGATAGATAACAAGATATGATAAAGACTACTGTAAACTTAAACATACAAGGAGAAGCAAGGAAACTAAGAAAGTTGAAAAACATGCTGCTTATTATTTTCTCCATTCACACCCAAGTATGATTTTCCCAATTTGTAAGGTGTTATATAAAGAATTTTGTCTCATTGTTCTGTTGTGGAAAGAACACTAGCATCAGAAGACAGTTTTGGCATCCACTTGTATTATCTTGGGAAATTTCTCTGAGGTTTAGATATTCTTAATATATTAAAAAAAAAAAAACAGGTTTTACCATAAAGAGTTGCTATTAGGATCACACGTGTTGATATAGGTGAAAGTGCTCTCTCTGTAAACTAACATCTACAACAGGAATGTAAAGGTTGGTTTCTATTAAATTGGGCGGTGATGGTGATAATACACAGAATTATCTGATAAGGGATCTGTGGTAGGCAGAGAGGGTGACTGACTTAAGGAGTGCACCTTGGGCAGAGGGGAGAAAATAGGCAAAGAGGTATGAGAGTTTCTATTTTGTTTGTAAAAAGTTTCAATGTGACAAGAAAACAGAGCTTAGCTTCTTGGTAGCAATTTCACTACCAGTTTATCACTGATGTCTGAAATTTCACTTTGATTTCACTTGTATGATTGATTCCAAGACCTTCCTATTACACCAACTAGGCGACCCCATTCCTTTTTCTGTAAAACTGCTTTGTAACGTACCTGCTTCCGCTGACAGTTTCGTTGTGTGCATGCTTGCTCACTCATGTCCGGCTTTTTGCAACCCCGTCAGCTGTAGCCCATCAGGCTCCTCTGTCCGTGGGATTTTCTGAGCAAGAACACTGGAGTGGGTTGCCATTTCCTTCTCCAACTCAGAGACTGGATCTCCCCAACTCAGAGACTGAACTCATGTCCCCTTCATTGGCAGGGGGATTCTTACCACTGAGTCACCTGGGCAGCCCCACAGTATTCATTCAATTCATCTATTTGTCTGTGTGTCTGAGCATGCCCCTAGGGGCGGGCCTGGGGTGGAGGAGGGGCTGTAACTAGTACTATACAGGCTTGGATTCGGCTTTAATGAAGGGTTGTTGGATTGAATTGTCCCCAGTTAACATGCAAGCCCTTTGGAGCACTATGACCAAATGTGCCTAAATCATGATCTCCCCACTAATAAAACAGAAAAACCACTCCTAATTTCACTGTTGACTAAGATCCTGTTTCCTACACAACCCCTTAGTGGTACCAGAAAAAGGGGTGGATTCAGAGTTGAGTAAAGCTCAGAGAGAGAGCATCACAGCAGGGGAGCCCTCAAGTGCCAGAGGTTTCCTGGGAGCTAGTCCGAGGAATGGGGAAATGGAACAACAGAAACAACACTGAACTTCCTCATATTTCTTCCAAGAATTGGCCCTCCCTGCCTTCAGCAAACTCATGTTTGTAAAAAAGAAGAAGAACTGTACTTCCACAATTTTCAAACATGGATCATATGAAGTTATTTTGTAGGATGTAAGGAACAAAATGCACCAATATGTACGCACCAATATGTACGTAGAAAGGTAATATGTCTCAGATGCATGCGCATGGCTCTGTTTCATAGATAGGTGTTAAAGTAGATCCTGTTGGATTAAGAAGATACAATTTTATGGAAGGCAATCCATAGAAATATTTAGTTAAAATGTGTCTTCTTTAGGAACTAACTTTAAAGGTAGAGCCGTTAAGAGAGTAGTGAAATGGAGATGGTGACGTTTTAAAAATTATTTAAAGAGAAGATTTTATATTTGAAAACATGGAAGAGACTACCACATACCGTCTTTGAGAAGCAGCTTTTGGTATTCTCTGCCCAAGTGTCAGGAAAACTAGATTTCAGACCGAACTTAATCATTGAAGACTATCCAGCTGGTAATCTTGGACAAGTCGCTCTGCCTTGACTTATCTGTTTTGTGTTAGTCAAATGTCTTAAGGATAATTGGGAGAGTTGGACAAGGAAATGGAGACCCATGCCAGTATTCTTGTCTGGAGAATCCCATGGACAGAGGAGCCTGGGGGCTATACAGTCTATGGGGTCGCAGAGAGTCAGACACGACTGAGCCACTAACAATCAGGAGAGTATTTTGTAATCATGAAAGTTCCTGAATTAGATTTAGAAATGATAGTTCCCTGTGTAAAGACTTATCAAAATTCTAGTCATTTGACATTTGGTTACTTGAATGTCAGCACAAATAGGATAGTACCTGCTAATTCTGATATTTTGCTTTAATTTTTAACAGAGGCAACCCTCATCAAAACATGAAATAAGTAGAACAATGTACAGACAGCCCCCAGCTTATAAATCATGGTAAACACTCCACCCAGGTCAATATCTAACCCCCATGCTCTCTCGTTGTATCACATGCCTTATGCACCCAAATTTGTATTGTATAAAAATAAAAGTAAACTTTCCTATCCTCTAAAGCCTCCAAAATCAAATGTTGTCTAAAACTATTGTGAGCTCCTGTTTCCCTCTGAGTATTATCCCTTGAGAAATTGTAACACTTTAAGAAACGTTTCCATTATTTAATAAGTATCTGTCTCATAGAGAAAACTTCAAAATCAGTCTGACAGAGCTCCCCAAACCACAAGATCTCTCGCTTTGGGTGAGTTAGAGTCACTTTTAACTTACCTTTGTTTCAAAATGAGAGCAACTACCACCCTAATGGGGGTTTCCCAGGTGGCTTACTGATAAATAACCCGCCTGCCAGTGCAGGAGATGAAGGAGACATGAGTTTGTCAGGAAGGTCCCCTGGAGGAGGAAATAGCAACCTACTCTAGTATTCTTGCCTGGGAAATTCCGTGGACAGAGCAGCCTGGCAGGCTACAGTCCATGAGGCTGCAAAGAGTTGGACATGACTTAGCAACTGAAGCAACCACCACCACCCTGGTACACCCTGTGGCCCGCAGGAGTGCACTGTGGCCGTGAGAGGTGCTGAGCAGCCTTGGAAGATGTGTAATTATCCACAGGAAGAGTAAACTGACCCTGCAGTGGCTTTAAGAAACGAGGAAATGGTTTCTATAGATGCTGACGAAGCTCTCACATGTCCAGTTGGATACGTATGCCACCTGAACCCAGGATGAATTTCCCTTTATTTTTCTCTTTTGCTTCATCTTTTCTTGTACAAAGGAAGGGTTTGAAAGAAAGAAGTAAGGTGTTTTTATATGGGAAAAGATTTTAAATTTTTTTTGTCTTACTTTCTTGTTTCTAAAAGCNCAAGGAAATGGTTTCTATAGATGCTGACCAAGCTCTCACATGTCCAGTTGGATACGTATGCCACCTGAACCCAGGATGAATTTTCCTTTATTTTTCTCTTTTGCTTCATCTTTTCTTGTACAAAGGAAGGGTTTGAAAGAAAGAAGTAAGATGTTTTTATATGGGAAAAGATTTTAAATTTTTCTGTCTTACTTTCTTGTTTCTAAAAGCAGAAGATTGGACTAGGTTTATCCTCTTAGTTTTGGTATACTGAAATCACAGTTTTTCATTTAGAAACTTATTTTAGTTAGCAGCTTATAAAACATTAAACATTTTTAGCAATAGGCAGAAATAGGCTTATTTCTTTCAAATATAGAAAGGACCAAGCATTTATTGTGTATTTATGACAAATTAATACACCCACCTACATCAATACTNCTGAAATCACAGTTTTTCATTTAGAAACTTATTTTAGTTAGCAGCTTATAAAACATTAAACATTTTTAGCAATAGGCAGAAATAGGCTTATTTCTTCCAAATATAGAAAGGACCAAGCATTTATTGTGTATTTATGACAAATTAATACACCCACCTACATCAATACTGTTTTAACAGTAGTCAACTTCTTGAATGCAAACCAGCATCTCTGGAATGAAGTGAGGGAAACAGGAAGGTTTAACTCAAAGAAAACATAACCAAAAAAAGAGAAAAGCAATGCATGAAGTGTTTTCTATTAACTTTGCTAGATATCAACAAAAATAACTAGATAAAATAATTATAGTTTAGGAACTATTTTTACCATCGTTATGTTTGTTAATGACCCAGACATGCTCACCAAACATGGACTTTGTCTCCCCGTTCTGCCAAGTGTTTCAAAATTTATCAGTCNGAAGTGTTTTCTATTAACTTTGCTAGATATCAACAAAAATAACTAGATAAAATAATTATAGTTTAGGAACTATTTTTACCATCGTTATGTTTGTTAATGACCCAGACATGCTCACCAAACATGGACTTTGTCTCCCCGTTCTGCCAAGTGTTTCAAAATTTATCAGTCTGTATATTTAACTCTGCCGTCCATCCACCTGCCTTATGCCCCCACCTCTACTGAAGTAACGGAAAAGGGGAAAGAAGAATTCTAGTTGTCTCTCTCTCCAGCTTTCGGAAATTAAGTCACAACTGTTTTATCTTACAGTGTCCCTATTAACTAGCAATCACCTATGAATAGATGAACTGACACCTCTTCAACCTGAAGAGGGAAAGAAGTATCTGAAACATTGATTGGAGCTTCCCTCCCCAGTAGAAAACTGAGGGCCCAGTCAAACTCTTAACCTTCTGCTTTGGGGGCTTAGATACTTGTTTTCAAGCACAAAGGATTTTCTTTGCTTCTAGGGAGGGAATAAGAGCAAAGCTAGCTCTTGCTGAAATTGCCAGATTGAATCTTTTCTGCTTCCCTTCGGACTTTTCTTTACTCCCCAGCTGTAAATGATTTATTTCTCCTGGGTAAAAGACTTACATTTAGCAAGGCTCTTTAGTGATTTCATTTCAATCTTCCTTTTGAACAGATACACATTCTTCATTAATAATGAAAGAAAACGCGATAGAAAAATGAACCAGAAATATGAGTTAGCAGTTTAAGTGAAATAAAAATATTTAATTTTTTTCCAATTAAGTCAAAATGTATCTTAAAGTGTGATATTAATTTTTGCCCATTACAGTGATAAAAATGCAATAAATAGACTGATCATATCCACTTTAGCTGAAGATGTGGGAGAATAGGTAGCTTGCTACATTACTGATCAGCACAATAACGGAAATGGCCTTTCTGAAGAGCAATTGACGATACTGATAAAAAGTTTAAGTACACGTAGTGCTTTGACTCTGCAGTTCCATGGGTTCTGGGTTCATTATAGCATTGCTTACAGTAGTGAAATGATGAGTCATGAAAGAGAGGTAAAGTAAATTGAGGAAAATGCATACTAGGACATTTTTGGAGATGTTCAAACAGCGAATAAGGTAGAAGTTCACATAGAGACATGGAAAGGTGGACATAATGCATGATGTGAAAACAAATTACCAGGTAAAAGAATATGACTAATGTCGTGTTTGTATATACAAGAAAGAAACTGAGATAATCAGAACACTCTTCACAGTGGTTGCTTTGTGGTGCAGGGGCAGGGGAAGCAGCGGGACACGTGCGCTGCAGTCTTCTAAATGAGTACTTACCCTAATACTCTGCAAGGCAGTGGTGATCATCACCCCAATTTTTATGCTNACTGAGATAATCAGAACACTCTTCACAGTGGTTGCTTTGTGGTGCAGGGCCAGGGGAAGCAGCGGGACACGTGCGCTGCAGTCTTCTAAATGAGTACTTACCCTAATACTCTGCAAGGCAGTGGTGATCATCACCCCAATTTTTATGCTATAAACTCAAAGAAAATGCTTAAAGCAAAATTTCAACCTTAACACATTTAAGGCGATGTGAAATTTTTCTCTATTTATTCCTCACACATACATTACTTGGATACTTTATGCCATGAATTTTCCCAAACAACTATAATATATATGCAAATACACACTGCACACCGACACACACACACATCTCTTCTCTCATAGAGCTAACGGACTGTGTGCATACATGCTTTTCTATTTCTTAGAACTCATACCTGCTATTATTTTTCCTATTTTATTACCGAATTTAGTAATTATTAGTTTGAGCATTCCATCAAAGAGAAGTCCCCAAATGGACATAATTATTGCTCTATAGATGAGCATTTAGGATTAAGTGGCCTAACACAGGGGTCCCAGAAGGAAAACAGTTACATTAACACCTTCCCTTCCTCTACTTCTACTACCCACCTACCTTATATACCACATTCATTCTCACGGTAGCAATATAGTATTAGTGTCCTGATTTTACCGATGAGAAGTTCAGAGAAATTTTGTAAGGAGAGTATGATTCACTGCCACATTAAAGGAAAAAAAAAAAAAAGGCTCCTTCCAAATTGCCTGTTTCAGTTCAGGAGCTTGATTAATGGTTACATAATCATTATGTTTAATCCATGAAAAGCTCCAACTGGATACATATCTCATGTTTGTATCTGAGGGAATTCAAAGAAAATAAAGTATTCGTTCACATCAGGGACTGACTTACCAGACTGTTAGCGAGGGTATCAAGCAACACTAGTGAGTAATCCCTCTCACCGTGAGAACAGACTCATCCTCACCCAAGTACAGGTGTCAGGCGAGGAGGAATTCTCCGTTTAAAGTCTTCCTTCCTTGTTGTTACCAGAATGGACATCCTCAGCTAGTGCTCCTTAGGTGGAATTAAGTTATNAAAAAAAAAAAAAAGGCTCCTTCCAAATTGCCTGTTTCAGTTCAGGAGCTTGATTAATGGTTACATAATCATTATGTTTAATCCATGAAAAGCTCCAACTGGATACATATCTCATGTTTGTATCTGAGGGAATTCAAAGAAAATAAAGTATTAGTTCACATCAGGGACTGACTTACTAGGCTGTTAGCAAGGGTATCAAGCAACACTAGTGAGTAATCCCTCTCACCGTGAGAACAGATTCAACCCCACCCAAATACAGGTGTCAGGCGAGGAGGAATTCTCCATTTCAAGTCTTCCTTCCTTGTTGTTACCAGAATGGACATCCTCAGCTAGTGCTCCTTAGGTGGAATTAAGTTANGGCACCCAAAGCCGGTGCTCTGGGACAACCTAGAGGGGTAGGATGGGGAAGGATCAGGGAGGGGGTTTCAGGATGGGAGGGACACATGTATGCCAATAGCCGATCATGCTGATATATGGCAAAAACCATCACAGCACTGTAAAGTAATTGTCTTCCAATTAAAATAAATTAATTTAAAAAGTAAAATAAAATTTAAAAAATACAAGTAATCTACCTAGCAACAAAAGACCGCATGTGAGTATTTAAACTAAGAACTTTCATTAGATGCAGCCTGGATCTTCTCGAGTTGTCTGACCATTCTCTTTGACCCCGATTGCTGTCTTCACGAGAAATGATCTGTTGGCATTGTACATAAAGTTTACCAAACATGTCTGCACGTACCAGATGAGTGATGGATCACTGTGACTACTTGTAGGATTGAGAAAGAAATGTCCTCTTTTAAGGAGTTATGTGGATGATGTCAGAAGAGGAAAAATTGATCTTTATGCTTGAGCAAGCATATCTGCCATTGAGGAGGCCTGATTAATGCTTTATGCAGATGGACAACGCACACTAGTGGGGAGGAAGGAGTTTCAGACAGGCAGAGAAAATTTCATGTTTAATTGTTTCTTATCTTACCTTGAAATATGAATTTTTATTTCATCAAGAAGAAACTCAAAGAAGTATATCCTGCTTTATAGAGTCAAACTGTTCTATAATGAGCATAGCTCCAGTTCTCATTGGTGGTGAAATTCCTGGCCGTTGCTCGGTATTCTTGGACCCCAATCCTCCTTTCCAAACATGCCGATACATACTTTCTTTCAAATATGCCTCAGCCTCTGAGCCATGCTATTACTCATATTATTCCCTGTATTCAGAATGTCCTGCTCTCTCTCTTCAGGTTCAAATCCTACCCATCCTCCAAGAGCCAATTCACGTTCTGCGGTTCTTCCTTATCCAGCTCCACTGGCAGCAATGACCAGATTTCTTCTCCTCCACCACTTCCCTTATCTGTACCTGCTATATGTAAATATATTTAATTTCTATATCCTTCTCAAATAAAGTCTAATATTATACCTTGTGCAAGGTCCAGATTTCATATATTTTTCTGGAATAAAATAACTTTTAATGTGACTTTTACTGAATCATGCTTGGGACTGATGCAATAATTAGGATGGGGCCTCAAAGGTCCATAGAGTCCCAAAGTGAAACTCTTTAGTAAAACTCTAGTTTAGTCAGAGGTTGGATGTACTTTTATCATGTATATCATGTTTGCTTGCAATCTCTCCTAGCAAGAAATTATGAAGAAATCAATAGACTTCCTTTAACCACTCTTGGAGATTAAGAGAATAAACCTTATAGCCTAGGACTTCAGTACTTCCCTACCACTATATGTACATACATATATCATGACAAGGATATTTATTTCCATTATTTTTTAAATTAAAATCCTAACTTTTAAATTAAAATCCTAACTTTTTAGTTTTTCCCCACTTGGTGTCTTCAGAAGTCTGTTTTGTTGAAGCTGTAACTCTGTTCTCTCCATGTACCAGCTTCACATAATTTTAAGGAATAAATTAAATTTGGCTCTGAGATCCATGGAGGCATGGGTTATGAAACCTACCTATTTTTTTCTGCATCTGCTTGAAAAGTCTTGAGTTGATTCAATCATGGTCTTCTCCTTAAAGCCTCAGTACCTTCCCTCTGACACAAAACTTTATTTTTTAAAAACTTAATTTTTCTTTTGACAAATTGGAGGGCTTACATAATTTCTGATTTCAAACCTGTGGGGATAAATTATGTCATTCGGGGCCTGGATAGTTAATTATGATCCTGTCCAGGAAAGACATGATGCTTTCTAAGCCTGGTGTCTGCAGAAGTCCTGTTGCTATGCATGGCAAGGAAAACTAATCTGTGGTCACAGAATGAACTGCTAAATTTGGCTGGCCACCTTGTGAATGTATTTAATCACCAGACTGCCAAAGAGGAAAACCATTGATCTTGGATCCTACTGGTCCTCACTTTCATGAGTGAGGAATGAAGAATATTTGAAGTTAGGAAGAGCCTTCCTCCCCAACTGTATTTCTCACTGACAGCAAAGTGCCAGGATATTTCCACCTCTCTTTGAGTAAAGAATGAAGAGTATGCTTGAGTCAAGCACGACTGAAGTCTTAATAGTTCCATTGAATTTGTGAAACAGCCACTACTTAAGAAGTCCAGCTGATGAATGTGATTCCTTAGGGATTCAGTCAGCAGAGTCGTGGGAGTGCCTCAGAAAACAAAACAAAGCAATCGTTTCATCTACACCAGGGAGGATACTTCATATAGTCATGAGAACAGGAAATATGTTGGCCTGAGGTCCACATTATATCAGTTGGTTTAGAGTGCCATCTAAACTGACTCTGCACCAGTCAGCTTTTCGCTCTTCTGCCTCTAAGTTCTGTCTCTTTCTCTGCAGGTTTCGTCACGTTGACTTTTCTGGTTCTGCAGTTTTTTCTTGAACCAGAACCAGGAATTTCTTACTGACAGATAAGAGAGAGATAATGATGTTGTCCTTTTTTTTTTTAAACTTCTAAGAATTTCATACATGTTGTCAAAGGTGACTGAAATGTGAGGTTTGCTCATGTTTTACTGGTGGTGTTTGTTCAGAGGTGGGAGCATGGAGGAAGAAGGGCCTGGAATCCCTAGCACACTGAAAGAAGATCTATTCATTGACCTGTTTATTGCAAAGTCACATCCAACTCTTGTGATCCTGTGGACTGTACACCATCAGGTTCCTCTGTCCATGGGATTTTCCAGGACTGGAGTGGGTTGCCACTTCCTTTTCTCCAGGGAATCATCCCAACCCAGGGATCAAACCCAAGTCACCTGAGCAAGAGGCAGCTCCTGCATTGCAGGCAGAGTCTTTCCCGCTGAGCCACAGAGGAAGACCAGTTCATTTGCCTGACTTCTCCCTAATCTGTACTCTTTCCCCAGAGCGGGATCTATATTCCCACTTGCCGCTGTATTCCCAGTGTCTTTCTTAGTGTCTGGTATACCAGTGAATGTTATTAGAAAAAATAAACTGTACAGAAGAGGAAGACAAGTGAGAGACTTTTAGATGTTTTGCAGAACATAAAATACCTAAAAGGGTCATGAATCCCACCTATTGGTTTCTTAAGAGTGGACATTTAGAGTGGACCTGGGAATGATCTTCTCGGTGTTAATCATAACAGCAGAGTTCAGAGTCAGGACCAACAAGAATTTGTTCATGAAGAAAGATTTGTTTCAAGAGTCTAATGCTTTTTAAAACTATCATCAAGGCTTATATAGCAGCTACATCTGCGAATGTGAATGAAGAGGAAGCCAGCGTGAGAATGTGATTTTTATCCCTCGTTTCAGGTAGACAGATTACGTGGTGCTTTTCTAGTCCTGCAGGCTCATTTGTTCTGGATAGCTTTCTCCAACCTTCTCCCCAGTTGGGAAGAAATAACTCCTCGGTGTTAGGATAGCAACTTCACACATCTTTCAGCACTGTTACTCTTAAAACATACTTCACTTGCAACACGTCGAGATCCTTGCTGGAAAGGGAAATGGAAAGGAAACCAAGAGTTAATGGACTCATTGTTCCATCAGATACAATACTCGATTTTTAAAATATTCTGTGCCTCATTTTTTGAACAGCTTTATTTTATTTACGTGTTTGTTTTCGGCCGTGCTGGGTCATCACTGCCGCACAGGCTTCTCTCTAGTTGTGGAGGTTGTGGGGGGGGGGGGTTCCTCTCTAGTTGCAGTGCGTGGGCCTCTCGTTGCGGGGGCTGCTCTTGTTATGGAGCGTGGGCTCTGGGGTGCGCAGACTTCAGTGGTGGCAGCCTGTAGGCTCGGTAGTTGTGACTCTCAAGCTCTACAGCACAGGCTCACTAGTTCTGGCACGTGGCCATGCGTTGCTCTGCGGCATGTGGGATCATTCTGGATGGGGGATCAAACCTGTGTCTCCCGTATTGGCAGGCAGATTCTTTACCACCGAGCCACCAGGGAAGCCCTGTACTTTGTTTTAATCACTGAATTGTATAGGTACTGCTTGCCTATTTTTCAGATGAAAAACCAAACAAAGATGAACAGATCTAACCAGGACCTAACCAGGAGTCCATGGTGTTTCCAAGATCCCTAAACTTTACTGACAGCAGTACCTATCTTTTCTTCATAGTTCATGTATCTCAGGAAACTTAACGTGGGGTGCCCTCCTTGTTACTCACTGACACTCAGCAACCCTTTTCCACCTGTTTTTTCCCCCAAAACACAAGCTCTCAAATGTCAAGCCATAGATGTGAAAGGGATGATGAACTTAGAAAAATTTACAATAGGAGTGACAATTTCAGGTAAGTCATCAAATGATGTGAAAAGTAGTGGACAAGCATTTCCATTTCTGCTTAGGATGTAGGAAGTGGCAAGCAAATGTCAGTGCTGCTTAACAACAAGAAAAAGTTACAAAATCATAAATTTTCTTGAAACTGTTAGGTAGTTAGAATAGGAAAAAGGAGTCCAAAATGGCTGTGGCTAAAAGACAAAGAAGGGGAAAACCCACAGAAATAGAACAAAGGAAGGTCCAAGGACTGGAGTGAGGACCTCAAGTAAAACAAATAGCCCTCTTGGCCAGCCCAGTTTACATAGGGCAGGCTCGGGGGAGGAGGAAAAACGTAAAAAGAGGAGCCAAAATTGAGCTGGAGGCTTCTCTTCTCTTCGCATCTTTTGGGTTGACCTTCCCTCATGCCTCGGGGATGTATTTTCCTTTGTTTTCTAAATAAAACTAAGCTGTAACGCGGAGCTGTAAGGCCTATCCGAGGAAATGACACAGGGCTGTAACAATGGTCCAGCCATTGCTTCAAATTTTTGTTGTAACAAGAAAGAACCAAGGAAATTACAAACTCCCCTGAGAGTTGAGACTTCAAGGCAAAGCAACTGAATTTCAATGAACGGCATACACCTCTGAGAAGAGATGAGACTAAGGAGTTATTTTATCTTTGACAGAACAGTAGAGGACAGTTTTGCTCTCATCAGAGCAGTTGAAGAGGAAATCAGCTACCAAACGCTGAAAATCAGTGTGTAGGATAGCTTATCAGTTTAAAACGACTGCAAGAACCTGGCCTGTGGAATGGAACTTGTGTGTTAGCATGAACTCCCCTTGTGTCCAGGCCACCAGAAGAGGGTTCCTGTGTAAGACCGGGTGCAGGGCTGAAGACAGCACAGAGACTCCCTCTCAGTGAAACTAGTGTGCAGGTGATTGTTTAGTGATTGGTTGTCACCGGGACAAAGTTGCAAACTACCTCTCACTTGGCTGGAAACATGTCTCATATAAAACACAACCCTTAAGCCAACTGGGAGAGGGGTAGTGGCCTCTCTGACATGTAGGGCCCAGAGAAAGGTCCTCTATTTATGTGAAACTGATAATGTGAAAACTATCTATTCCCAAGGAAAAATAGGAAACTCTTCCAGTCCTGAGACCCAAGGGGAGGGAAATCCTCTTCTCCTGGGCGAAGTGTAGCATTAAAAGACTTCTGTCTTTGGGAAAGGTGAAAGAAAAGCTCCTGGACCCTGCTTGCTGGACTGACACAGCACAGTTCAGTTACTACTGGGAGATGGTTAGGAAACTCTTTCCTGCCCAAGACCTGACCCTGAGAGGAAAAACAAAACAAAACATCTCGGAAAGGAGCAGGAATGCAGAAAAATTATGACTCCAAGGCCAGACATTTAGGGCCTGCCTGAGATGGAGGCATGAATTTTATTTATGATAATTAACTGTAGTAATGGCAGTCCGTGTTAGGATTCTTTTCTAACCACTTAACTCACATGATGTCCATATTGCCAAGTTGAAAGCCATGATTGTGAGTTTCAGAATCCATTAGACGCGCAGAAGTTACATCCAGCATCTGTAATCGCACTGACCCACCCTCAATCATCTTATTTACATTCCACTCTACCCTACATGTGGAGACGGAAATGACAGCCTACTCCAGTATTCTTGCCTGGAGAATCCTATGGACAGAGGAGCCTGGAGAGCTACAGTTCATGGCGTCACAAGAGTCGGACATCACTGAGTGACTCAACCACCACCTACTCTATACGGACTTCCTCCTGGTGGCTCAGTGGTAAAGAATCCTCCTGCAATGCAGGAGACGATCCCTAGGTTCAGAAGATCCCCTGGAGGAGGCCATGGCAAACTACTCCAGTATTCTCGCCTGGAGAATCCCACGGACAGAGGAGCCTGGTGGGCTACAGTCCATAGAGTTGCAAAGAATTGGACATGACTGAAGTGACTTAGCACCCATGCTTGCCCTACACTGTGTAACACAAGTTCTAATAAGCCTTCTAGATATCTAACATCACATCCTCCGCGAAGAAGTCTTTCCTAGCACTCTAGGCTGAATTAATTTTTCCATCTATTCTAGAAAATGAGACCGTTTATCACAGTTCACAAGAATGTCATGAATTTTGCAAAGCTAAGGCTAATCCCAAGCCTATACATTTATAAGCTTTAGTATTCAAATCGGAGAAGGCAATGGCACCCCACTCCAGCACTCTTGCCTGGAAAATCCCGTGGATGGAGGAGCCTGGTAGGCTGCAGTCCATGGGGTTGCACAGAGTCGGACACAACTGAGCGACTTCACTTTCACTTTTCACTTTCATGCGTTGGAGAAGGAAATGGCAACCCACTCCAGTGTTCTTGTCTGGAGAATCCCAGGGACAGGGGAGCCTGTTGGTCTGTCGTCTATGGAGTCGCACAGAGTTGGACACGACTGAAGCGACTTAGCAGTAGCAGCAGTATTCAAATACTACCCTACCACAAAAACACTTACCTGACTCTTGTAAAATTCTCATCCCCATTGAACTCATTTGGAACCACACATAAGCTAAGAAATAAAGACAAGATATATTTATCTTAGTGTTTTCACTTTGATTTCTTTGGGATCATACAGTAAGCTGGGCATCCTTTTGTGTCTGGTTTTTGCTATTCTAGACAAAATGAAATTACTTTGTCCAAATAAATAATGCTGTCAACTTATAAAATAAGAGTATATATTTTTTATACTGCTTGGACATTGATAGCCCTAGCCAGAAAACTGCCTACTGCAGCATGACAACAAGACATATGGAAACAAAAAGTCTAATAACAGATCGCTTAGAACAAATAGACTTGGAACAAAAGCAAAGGTTTTTGGCTCAAAGTGCTGGGTATTTTACTTAGACCAATGTTTCACAAACTCTGTCTGTGTTTCTCAAGCTGATAATGTTTCCCCTGAAATGAATAATTTCCTAGTGAAATGCACTGGGGAAATGATGCACAGTGTGATTTACAGCACAAATGGAGTACTTAAAGTTTTTGAGAAGTCCTACGGAAAAGAAATCTATTATACTTAGACACCTATTTAGATATCTCTCAGATCACTAACATTTTTAGATCAGTTTGGGAGATTTTGACTTTGACTATTATCACAACTCTTTCAAGGCACGTTTTCCTTTTGTTCCTCAATATTGTGTCTGTTAGATTGCATAGTACTGAATCCACTGTAGCTAATGCAAAAAGAAAGAAATTTACTAATCTGTGTTAAATGACCTAGAAAAATCTGGGGATAAATAATGCAACAAAGTTTAGGCTGAACTTTTATCAATGACCCCCAAAATTTCAGCATAGAACTGTACTTCAAGACTTCCCTGGTTGTCCAGTGATTAGGGCTCTGTGCTTCCACTGAAGGGGGTGAGGGTTCAATCCTTGGTTAGGGAACTAAAATCCCACACACCACCAAGGTGCCTCCAAAACATTAAAAAAAAAAAGAAAAAAAGAAGAAGAAGAACCATAAATCTACAGGAGCTGCTCTTCCCGTTGTAGTCAGGAATCTTCCTGTTAAATCAAGGTGATGCTGTTAGAGTCAGATCTATAAACTCTCTATTCTGCTATAAGTCACATTAGCAGAACATATCCATCACACCTGGCCCTTCTCTCTATTTTATTGTGTGTGTGTGTGTGTGGGTGTGTGTTCAATTGTTCAGTCAGGTCCGACTCTTTGTGACCCTATGGACTGTAGCCTACCAGGCTCCTCTGTTCATGAGATTTTCCAGGCAAGAATACTGGAGCGGATTGCCACTTCCTGCTCCAGAGGATCTTCCAGACTCAGAGATTGAACCTGTCTCTCTTGCATCTCCTGTGTTGGCAAGCAGATTCTTTTCCACTGAACCATCAGGGAAGCCCCTTCATTATGTTAACCCATTAACTAAACCCAGTTTAAATTCAGGTGTCAAGCTTGTGCATCTGGTTTGTAAAACATACGCATATGCAGAATCTTAGTGTCAAGGGAATATGGAAAAGGTGATTTTTCAGTTTTCCAGCCTCAACAATACTAGAAAGTGATTGAAGTAGATATGGAGATCGTCAGTCCACGGTATCCTACACACCATTGCTATTTTCTCCCAGCGCACGTGACATTGTAAAGTAATGAGGTTTCTGATGATGCTATGAGATGAAATAATAATTTTAAAAATTTAAGAGTTAATTTTATAAAGGAAGGAACTACTTTGTTACCAGTCTCTGGTTCCTTGGTTGTCTGCCACATTTCTCTGCTGAAAATTATACCCTTGTCCTTTGTACATAATTTATGCAGGAGAACTGTGTGTCTATGCAAATATTGTTTTTTTCCTCAAACTGCACCTGCTAGCTTTAGGATCTAGTGATACACTTTGCCCAAATCAATTATTATTATGATGCTTGACAAGTTGTCCTTTTTAATTCCATCATTCCTTATATATTTGTTTGGTGGCTTTCTACTGTAAGGAAGAACTTTCATTATCCCCTTATATATTCACCTGTTTTATTTATATCAGGGAAGACTCATAGATTCTTTATTCAAGTGTTATAATCCTTTACTATCATTGTTTTGATGTTTCAGTTTTTCCTGATTTGGCTGGGAGGAACCACTTAAAGCTGACCCCTGTGCCCTTTTGACGTGACCGATCATTGTTTGGTGGCTCAGTGGTAAAGAATCCATAGTCAGTGCACGAGACACAGGAGATGTGGGTTCGATCCCTGGGTTAGGAAAATCCTTTGGAGGAGAAAATAGAAACCCCCTCCAATATTCTTGCCCGGGAAATCCCATAGACAGAGAAGCCCGGTGGACTAGTCCATGGGGTTGCAAAGAGTTGACCTGACTTCATGACAGAGCGTGAGCGTGCATGTGTGCACACACACACATGCACACACACACGTGATTCTTTAGCAACCTTACTTTCTGTTACCACTAGATGTTTTAGGAACAACTTTTCTCTTTCTTTGTCTGATTCTAACAGCTAGTTATTTCTCCCTTGAGTACTTGTTCCTCCATTTAGTGAAGTATGGTGTTTGGAGATCAAGATGTAGGCTATTGTTTTTAATCTTAAAAATAATACCTATAAACTAGCAGATGACATGAAAACAAATTGATATTACATTATTCCTGGAGCATAACAGGTCCTCAATAGAAATCTATTGAATGAATAGAGAACAATTTTTAAAGTAGATTTTAATAAGTAATTTGAGTTTGACAATTTCATCCATTATTTATGCTCTCCTTAAATCATTTCGCAGCTGTTGATGGGACAAGTTTAATTCTCCTGAATTTTATATCTAGATCTATGACTCATCTATTCAAACACACTATATTCTGTGTTTAATCTAAACCTCTTGTTCTGATGATAAGGCCTGAGACTCTAGGTCATGTGTAAGCATCCCTGCATCTGTTTCCTCTGTTAATCATGTTCCAGTGAAAATTTGCCAACAACCAAGGATGTGTTTCTCTTTCTTTCATATACTGTACCAATGCTTGAAAACTTACCTACCCTATCAAACAAATCTTACTCATTCATGAAGCTTTTCCTCATTTCCCTCGCTTCAAGTGATTTATACTTTTTTCACATTCACTGAATCCTGATTGATTTATCTGAATTGTGTCATCTTTCACAATCATTTTATCTCAGAAGCATACTAAGTAGATTTGTCTGGAGAAGGATGTGGCAACCCACTCTAGTATTCTTGCCTGGAGAATCCCATGGACACAGGAGCCTGGTGGGCTATGGTCCACAGTGTCACAAAGAGTTGGACAATTCATTAAATTAATGTCCTTATGATGTAAAAAGATACACACACACACACACATTTATATAAATACACATCAGTATGTATACATCACTGTGCTCCACCTGCTTAGTGATTTTAAAATAGCCATAGCTATAATGTTTGCCATGATTTAGGTAGCACATAGTTTTCTAAGCATCATTGTGTCCAAAATATTAGATTTGTTTTAGAAATAATGCATTTGTAAAAATGTACTCTTTGTATGAAAGGACGAAGCTTGTTAAACTATGTACAAAATATTATGAAAAATTATGTATTACTAGATACAATATTAAGTGAGATTGGCCAATTCAAGTAATTTTTGTTAGAAGAATGCTTGTGTCTCTAAAAGAACACTTGAGCATTTCCAGAATTTGTCTTGATTATAGTAAAGGTGAAATACAATGATTAAAAGAAGGCAAATACTGTAATACAATGCTTTATCACCATTTTAAAGCCAAAAAAGCCTTTTAAAGGAACACTGAATAGAGGCTAAATACAGAGAATATATTTATAGCTCCATTCTTCCCATTCCCAGGTTGAACTGGAAGTGCAGAAAGTTTCCTTAGGAGGATGCCCTTCCACTTCCTTTGTATTTACACACAGACACACGCACACACATTCCCCTGAAGCTCAAGGAAACTGCAGTGCCCCGTCTGAGACAGATTGAAAACATCTGTGCACTAGAAGGAATCATTAACAAGGCCTCGGGGGACCTGGATAAATAACAGTNAAGTGCAGAAAGTTTCCTTAGGAGGATGCCCTTCCACTTCCTTTGTATTTACACACAGACACACGCACACACATTCCCCTGAAGCTCAAGGAAACTGCAGTGCCCCGTCTGAGACAGATTGAAAACATCTGTGCACTAGAAGGAATCATTAACAAGGCCTCGGGGGACCTGGATAAATAACAGTCTTTTTACCAGGACATTCATGATCTTAATTTTTTAAAGTTCTCCAAGTGATTCCAATATTTAGCTAGACTTAGGATCATAGGACTCTTGTTGAAAGTGAAAGAGGAGAGTGAAAAAATTGGCTTAAAGCTCAACATGCAGAAAACAAAGATCATGGCGTCTGGTCCTATCACTTCACGGCAAATAGATGGGGAAACCGTGGAAACAGTGGCTGACTTTATTTTTCTGGGCTCCCAAATCACTGCAGATGGTGACTGCAGCCATGAANCCTGAGAAAGACACAGCTCTCTCAACTATTTTCCAGGACAAGAGAATTATTTAATTCCCTGATTCTCCCTAAATTCCTCTAAACAGATGTTCAAACTTGTAATACTAGAATAACAACTTTACAACAATCATATGTATCTTCACAAGACTGTTCAACTTCCCATAATGCAAGAATCAACTTTTACAATGGGGGGTACAATATTCATGGTTTCTCGAGGAATTGCAGTTACCTGACATTAATCAAATGCATTAATCAAATGTATTAATCAAATGTATCTCTCTTCTGAGAGATACAGAGAAGCAGTTAGCAAGATACATACATATACACACTCTTGTGCATGTGTGCTAAGTTGCTTCAGTCGTATCCGACTCTTTGCAACCCCGTGGACTGTAGCCCACCAGGCTCCTTTGTCCATGGGATTCTCCAGGCAAGAATATTGGAGTGGATTTCCATGCCTTCCTCCAGGGGATCTTCCTGACCCAGAGATGGAGCCTGGCCAAGAAGATACTATTAGAGGCTACTGGAAGGATCTTTCCAGAAAGCAATATTTCCTTAATAGAATGTAGCATGCTTACCTAGCATACCTCTTTGGTTCTTGGCATCTTCCTTTGTTTCCTTCCTTGCACCTGGGCATGAAGGTGAAATACCTGGAAATGAAGAATCATGACTGTGAGAATGACGTAATGCACACGTACCTGTGAAAATTTTCAGGAGTTAGTTAGCATAATTTGAATCTTGGTGTTCACTCACATATGTGAAACCATTATGTAAACTTTATGAGTCCCAGTTTCCTCTCCATGTACTTTTCAAGGTCCCTGTGAAAATTTTATCAATACTATAAAACATTGATACATTTATTTAAAAATATTTATTGTTTCAACCCCTTAGATCGTAAAAGTATGAAAAGAAAAATGAACACGGGAAGGCCCCCTAAAGAGTTTCTAGGGAGGGGAGTCAGTACCTTAAAAGAAGAACATTGTCCTGGGTTATAAATTATTACGAAATATAAGGTATGACAGGCAGTATGTTATTATTGGAGACAGAAGAGGCAGCCAAGAAAGTTCTGCTACTTTCCTCCATCGTTAAGCTTTTCAAAATAGTTATTTATACTTGACTTCATTCTTTGCCCCTCCCCTAGTCTCTTTCCAGTCTATTGTAATCTGTCTTTCCCGTTTCTACCCTGTCACTGCAATGAAAACAGAACTATTATACTCACCAGAAACTTCATGTCTCTATAATGAATGTACATTTTTTGGCACCTGGTTTTAATTATCTTTTTGACATCATACGACCCGATTAGATTCCCCCTCTTTTTTGAAGGACCCCTTCTCTTCTGTGACACTCCCCACTCCTCTGTTTTTCCTCCTGACCTCCCTGTCAGCCTGCCAGCTCATCCTTGTTTACTTTCTATCACATGTTGAAATTCCTCAGAGCCAGACCCAAAATCTCTCTTATCTTTCTATATTCTTGATGATATAATTCATCCCTTGGGGGTCAATAACAGTTATGTGTCAGTAATTCCAAATTTTTATCTAAAGCCAAGATTTCTTCTTCTAGTTGCAGACTCCTGACAAATCCCTGCTACCACATGACAAATTATAGCTAAAACCTGATGTATGGGAACCCTCTTTTCTTACTTGAGAAAATTAAGAGAGATAGCCCTTGTCCTGCAATAAAAGTTTAAGTTCCAAATCCTTGTTTTTCCATATTTCCTGGTAAAGAGCAAATGGGGACATGTCATAGGATCCATCAATCTGATGTATCTGTCACAGACTTTGAATGGAGAACTGGTGACATAAGGAATCAGAATTTGTGAGACATTTTCTCTGGCCGCAGTGTCAAGGGGAAAGATGGTGTAGCAGCTATGGTGGAGTTGGTGACAGGACTCAGTGTTCAGAGTTCATAAGGTCAGGGGTGAACTCTACAGTGTCTATGGCTGGGTTCTCATGGGCCAGTCCTATGGCACAGTTTTGGCCATTGTTCCTGAATCTGTATTCCTGGATCTGGCTCTGTACCAGAGTGGTGATTCTGGGAGCCAAGAGATAACATTTTTTTTTGCTTGTGAACTGTTTACTGAAACACAACACTGATTCAGAAAAGTGACCAAATTCTAAGTGTATAGGCTTAATGAAATGACTACAAACTAAAAAATAATGAATATGTAATCAACCCCCCCGGAAGCATCATTCATGCCTACTTCCTTTCACAGCCTCTCTGACAAATGTAACCATAACCATGACTTGTGAAACCACAGGTTTGAACTCTATATGAATAGTTTCATATAATGTATGTCCTTGGCATTGGACTTCTTTCACATAACATTATATACTTGGGATTCACCCCCATTTTTGCAGGTGGTTGTCAATTCATTCATTCTTATTGGTTTATATTTATCATCAGGTGAGAATACACAGTTTACTAATCCATTTTCCTGTATACATCTGAGTAGTTGCCAGAGAGGGACTATGTCCACCATTATTTACAACAGTATTGTTTTGAACTTGCCTGTTTTTATCTTTTGGTGAAAATAGGTATGCAATTCAATTGGATACATGTTTATGAGTGGAATTTCTGAGTCATAGGGTTTTTGAATGTTCAGTTAGACATTTCCAAACAGTTCTCTAAAGTGATTATTACAATTCACTCTTTTGTTAGAGTGTATAAGCCCTCCAGTTCCTGTGTACTGTCATCAACATTTTAAATCAACATTTATGTTTTAGCCACTTTGGTGACTAGGTAGTTTTGTTGAATGAACTTATTTCAGATTTCCTTTATAAGCAATTGTCTTTGTTCCAACTGCTATAACCAAAACACCATATACCGGGTGGGTGGCTTAAATGAAAATCATTATTTCTCACAGTTCTGGAGGTTAAGTCTAAGATTATGGTTCTTGCAGATCCAGTGTTTGGAGAGGGCCCACTTCCTGGCTTATAGACAGCCACTTTCTCCCTCTATCCTCACATGGTTTAGAGAGAGGGGAGCAAGATCTCTGTGTCTTTATGAGGATGCTAATGCCATAATAAGGGCTCCACCCTAATGACCCAATCCCCTCCCAAAGGCCATATCTCCAAATACCAGCAAGTTGAGGATTGGAGTTTCAATAAACGAATTTGGATTGAATTCCAAATTCAATTGAATTCCAAAAACTTGAATGTTTAGCAACAATGAAATTGTCTCTTCACATGTATATTTTCCATTTGGATAGCCTATGATCATTTCTCTCTTGAGAGCTCTGCCCTTCCCATTAATTCGTAGGTTTTCTTGTATATTCTGCATATATTGTTTTGTTAACATATGTATGTAACTATTTGTAGGTTTTTTTATGCTCTCTGGATAAGATTCCTTTGAGATACATAATATCTCATCTCAATCTGTGGGTTGCTTTTATCTTTTCATTCTCTTACTGATGTCTTTTTATTAAAAAATTTTTTTAAAGAATTTTCAAGTTATTCTGTATGTTCAGTGCTTTTCTGTCCTAATTGATAAACAATTGCGTTCATGTAGATGTTTTTCCATATTTTCTTGCAAAGATTTTTTCCCCAGCAAGTTATTTTCTGTATAAACCAAAGCTTGCTTACTTTGCTTGCAACTAAGAATCCTGTTATTTATAATTACTAGATGTCCCAAGGTACCCCAGATCCATAAAAAATAAAGAAAAATTTGTTCTACCTTCAAAAATAGGTCATTCCCTCTGTTATCTGTAAAAGCATGTCAAACTAGCTGTGCAAGCCAGAAATCTAGGAATTATCCTTGATAGTGCCATCTTTCTCAGTTACAATATTTAATCTGTCACTCTATTAACTATCTATTTCAGTGTAACAAGTTAGTAGTTTAAACAATAACCTATGCTATCTCACAATTTCTGTCATTCAGTAATTCAGATGTGGCTTGGCTGGGCAGTTCTGGCTTGGGAGTTCTAAGGACGTAGTTGGATGTCAGCTGAGACCACACTGATCTGAAAGCTTGACTGGGGCAGAGAAATCTACTTTGAAATTGGTTCATTCACATGATTTGCAAGTTGGTCCTAGATGTTGATGTGAAGCCCCGTTCTTCTCCACGTAGACTCCAAAGAGCTGCTTGAGTGTACTCATGACACAGTTGCCAGCTTTCCCCAGAAAGAGTGATCTAAGACACCAAGGCAGAAGTCGCAATGCCTTTTATGATCTAACCTCGGTAGTCATACATTGTCACTTTTGTAACATTCTATTGGTCATGCTGGCCAATCCGACTCAATATGGAAGTAGCTTATAGAAGAGCGTGACTATCAGGAGGTGAGGTTCATTGGGAATCATTTCGGAGGTGACTCTGAAATCATTAATTCTTCTCTCGCTTCATATGTTGTTATTAAAATGAAAATACAGAAAGCCTTATTGAATATTCTGATTATAAACGTTATATATTCTGATGGTAAAGCATTCAAACAATACAAAAACATTTAAAGAAGTAATTATAAATCATTGGAAATTTCATCTTCTATAGAGTATGGCCAATTTTTTAGGTATCTCTTTACGCAAACCCTCTTAGTTTGACCTTCATAATATATCCAGGTTCATAGAAAACACCTGTCTTGTTTGCATTCAGCATGTTATAGGCATATGTCCAGTTAATAAATATAGATTTATATTACTATTTTTAATCACTTCCTAGTAATCTACTTTAAGAATTACCAAATTTAACACTATAGGTGATCCTTTAAGTAATTCCCAGATTACTTTCTGTTTTGTACAGTACTGTATTAGGCAATATTATACATAGATCAAGTCTTCTCTATTTTTGGTGAGAAATATCTCTCAGCTCTGCCACCACTGTGGCTCCAGAGACCGTCACTTTTCTCTTGTTTAATATACATAGCCTCTCTGGACCCCCTCGTATGCCTTCATCTCACCAGCAACCAGAGGGATTGTTTTTTCAAAAAATAAATCTGAGCTTTTTAGTCTTGAGTAGTTTTAGGAAGATGTCTAAAACCTCTCTGAAAGCTGGATTGAGTTTCATGATCCGGCTCTCCCTCTATTTGCTGTGCTGTTTCCTCACTGGTCCCTTTCGCTTTCTCAGTGCCCAGACACATTCAACATGAGAGCTCCCTGAATACTGTACTCTCTACTCCCATTTCCTATTTGACTAACTCTTAATCATTCCTAAATACCCAATTTAAGTGCTATTTTCTTAAAGTTCTTTTTTCCACCTAAGTTCCCAAACTAAATTAAACCTCACTCTTAGTCTCTCTTATAGGATATGATATCTTTCTACCATACTTTTTATTTCAGTCAACAACTCTTTGTATTTAGGCAGCTATTTACTTACTATCTCTTCTACTGAAATACTGAAATATAAGAATAGGAATCATATTTCTTTACCTCCCTTAAAGAAATGCCTAACTTATTAGAGTAAGTCAAGGCATACTTTTGAATAGTTTTGAACAAGTGAATGGATGGATGAGAGTGACTTAGCATCTCAAAGGCCAAATGAGCAGGTTGGGAGATTTAGCTGGCCATATCATTTCCCCAAATGACTGGATCCAGAATGTCTTTTATGAAATTGCCTGTGTCTGGTGAGTGGTGGAGGGGCTGGGGGATTGCCCTCTGGACAACAGGCACAATTTGTAAAGCAGCTCTCAGCAGGTTTCACTCAGAGTGGGAGCTTGATATGTCACCGTTGTTATTGAAGGGATGCTAGTGCATGTGTATAAAAGAGTGGGCACTCTGCAGACACATTTTGCCCTAAATGTGTTGCTGCTAATTATCATACTCTAGCTAGATTATATAAGCATTTCTGATACTCTTGCATTTTGTTTAACTACAAAAGTCCCTAGCATTGGCAGGAGATCTCTCAATCTGAAAAGTCTGTTTCCTCCAATCTTTATTTAATCAGAAGCAACCTAGATTCCATGTTAGTTTAATGCTCTATGGAATAAAAGGGCAATGAAAGAAGCATTTTCAACTAGGGCCATAACTTGAACTCTTTAAAATAAAATGCTTCAAGCCTTCAAGAAATGAGGGCATGAAATATTTTTAGTTGTCATTATTCTTTATTTGAGGCCCAGTTTTTAATTCCATGGACTAACTTGATAACCTTTAGTTTCTTAGAAATACAAAAGGAACAGCAATTTCACAGCTATAAATCAACTTCCTGAAAAGCAAATTTGGAAACAAGATCTATACAAAGATGAACATTACGTACAATGCAAGGGTTTGCTATATTTATTTTTTTTCAGTTTCATGTATGGTGGAAAAAAAATCTATGTAGTTGAAATATACAGCCTATGTTACAGACCACTTGTTTTGCTGGGGACCCTCAATTTCTGAATCGTTTGTCAAGTCTCTCTCCTGTTTACAGGCAGAATTTGTCTCACGCTAAAGCTTCTCTCTGTTTGCTGAAACCAGATGTGCATGGGGCTTTCGTGCAGAATTTAGGAAAGAGGAGCAGCTGTAGAATTTTCTTTGCCTCCATCAAGCAAGTTTTTGGTGGAAAATAACAAACAAGTTCAATTTCTCCCAAGAGGGAATCATTCTGCCTCACTTCCTGGGATGGAAGGCAATAAAATAGCAGTTACCAGCCGGACTCTTAATGGCAACTCGAAAATACAAATTTTTAACTTCCATTTTATTCTAGTTTCTAATAATAACCCTTTGTAATTTGTGTAACATTATAGGGTTTTTATAGTATTTCCATGTTTACTGAAATATACTTTGTGCTTGCTTTTACTTTCTTGTTAAAGAATTTTTGTGTGTTTCTTATACTTAACACGTTAGCTTAAGTCTTTTCATCATTTCCTTCTGGGATGAGGTTCCCAGAACTTTTTTGATGAAAACACATTTATTGGATCTGTGCCATGAATACTTGTGCTCAGTACATTTAAGAATTCACACAGACAGACACACACACACACACACACACACACAAGAAAAAGCATGTGCTCATGATCCAAAATCCAGTAGAAAGCAAGGACAAGTACCTAGACACCAATAACGCAAGAGAAATGTGGTAATATGTGAAAGGATTGACAAAATAAAAATGCCAAAAAAGTCCTGAGCAGAAAAACTATCATTTAGGATATTTGAGTATTTATTATACACTATATACTTTGTATTTTTATATACTAGGTTTGAATAGTTGACCATTTTTTATGTAAAACAACTCATTTTGTATTTTTATTCATTTGCCAATGAATGAAAAAAGATCCTTAAAGTTCTTGAGTTCACAAACCCAGAATAAAATATTTATTTTATTTAGAATCAAAAAGTGTGTCTCCAGCCCAAGTATTTGTTTACCGAAAAGCTCCCTAGAGGAGTGTCCTTTGAACTAAACTGAGCCTTGAAGGAGGAGTGAATAGAATTTTGAAAAGGCGAAGAAAACAGCCCAGAGGAGGCCAACTACTTGAGCACAGGCGTGGAATGGATCTCTGTAGAGGGAGTAAACTCAAGCACAAAGGTGAGCTCTTGGCGCAAAGCTGAGAGTTGATGGAGGAACATGAACGCTAACGTACAACTAAGAATGAGGCCAGGAATAAGATAAAAGGGGAGACTGGGCATTAAGTGAGAAGGAAGTTAAGAAGGTGGAGGTATGAACCAGCTTTTAGGAGATATGAGAGATTTAGATGTAAAAGTACATCATGTCACTAGATGAACTGAGCTTTAAAAATCCCCATGTCTATTTTTATCTTGTACTGAAACGCGTTCTGGTACCTCACTTTTGCCTTGTGTGTCAGAGACTTAAAATGGTCACCAGTAGCTTTATTATCCTCATCTCCAGGACATATGACTTCTTTGTTCATTTCCCCTGGCAATTAGATCAAACCAGTGATAAAGTTCTGGCCAGTGAAGTCTGATGGAAGGGATAAGCAGTAAGTACATGCAAGCCTAGCTCATCAAAGCCCTCCATGTCTAATCCTAGCATTTTCACTGCACCACTGGATAAATAAAGAGAACCAAAAGACCTGCCTGAAAGGCAAGATGAAAGGATCTGGGTGCCCAAGTGACTTTATGGAGCAGAGACCATCCACGGACCTACACTTCCACGTCAAGCGAGAAATAAGTTCTGTTTTGAGGTAAGCCACTGGAATTTGGGGACTATTTCTTTTAGCAGTTATTCTACTCATACCCCTTGCTGAATAATCTGCAATAATCGTTATCACTAACTTGGACTCTGATTGTCCACTGCTAGTCCCGAGAGACTGAGCATTTTGGGAAAAATTGTTTCAACCCCATTGAATACTGCCTCAGCAGGACTCACAGTGTTGCCACAGAACCCTGTGTTCTACTGGTTACAAACTTTCTCATCGCTTCCATAGCCTAATTTAAAGACTCATCTTTCTCCTTTGGATCTTCCTGCTCCTACTTCCAGCAAGTGAACTGGCTGTTGTTTTTTTGTTTTTTTTTAATTAAGTGCTTATTCAAGAATCATGACCATCTTTGTTTTTTTTTCTTATTAAATAATTCTTTAGGTACTAGAGATATAAGGTCATTATAGATATGATATATAAAATGGCTACACGTTTAAAAGACGGACTATGCCAAAAGTTGAACAAGATGTGGAAAAACCAAAACTCTCATGTACTCTAGATGGGAATGCAAAATGGTACAATCACTTCGTAAAATTGCTTGGCAATTTTTAAAAAATTTCATCTATCATATAATCCAGTCATTCTACTCCTGGGTAGTTATTCAAAGATCAGAGAGGAAATCCCCAATAGTACATGGCCAAGAAGAGGTCTTCCACTGAGGATTTTCTGTGGTTTGTGGTTGGAGCAACATGTAAACACTTTTCTCTGTTTTTCCCTTGAAACCTTCAGTAAGGTCTGTGTAAGTCACTGGGTATTGTGCGTCAGTTGTTTTTTTTTTTTTTTTTATGAAAAGACTGCCGATAATTTGATTACAATAGCAACATCTATTGACCCTTTAACTTTGTCCAGGTATTCCACTGGGCACAGTCACATATATTATCTATTTCAAATCATACAGTCATTTTGAACAGTAATTATTAAAAGATAATTATTTAATTAACATATGCCCCATACTAAATGAAACAGATAGCAACAGAAAACTTGCTAAGAATAACATACTGGAAGGTCCCAACGTTTGCCCTCCACATTCCGATTAAAGATAGAGCTGGGACTTCCCTGGTGCTCCAGTGGCTAAGACTGCTCTCTGTCCACGCATGGGGCCTGAATTCAATCTCTGTTCAGAGAGCTGGATCCCACATGTCACAACTAAAGGTTCACTTGCCTCAACTAAGGGTCCTGCAGGCTGCAAGTGAGACCTGGTGCAGCTGGGTAAATGAATAAAATAAGTAAGAGGGAAAATAAATAAATAAAATAAATGTAAAGATAAAGCTGCTTATGGACTTCCTTGGCAGTCCAGTGGTTAAGACTCCACGCTGTCAATACAGGGGGTGTGGATTCAGTGTGTGGCTGGGAAACTAAGATCCCACGTGGTGTGGCAAAACACAAGCCAACCAATGGAGCAACAACAGCAACAAAGCGGTAAGGCTGCTTATTTTACCTCTACTTGGAATTTTGATCATATTTTTATTTCTATTTTTGACCAGCCTCTAGTTAAGTATTAGTGAGAACCCATTGTGTGCTGGGCTTGAGATTAAAAAGAAAAAAAAAAAAAAGAGAGGAGGGCAGAATAAGAAATGGTCCCTCCATTCAGTGTTTGAAAGAAGATGGAGACTAACAAGGTATTCCCTAGATGTCTACAGTGAAAGTCAAGACAGAGTCCAAAGACACCCAGAGGCAGGGTCTTGATGGTGTGAGAGATGCAAGTCTTTTCAGAGGAAGTGGCCCTTAGCTGAATCTTAAAGAGAGGCAGATGCTAAAGAAAGGTAGGGGAAAGGGGCACCAAGCCACTTCTGGGGGAGGGACTAGATGATACTAAGGCGTTACAGTGAGGAATCCCAGAATCATCAGAGAACAGCAGATAGTCCCAAATGGCTACAGCCTGCTGCAGGTCAACGCATGGGGCCCTGGGATGAGCCTGGGGAACAACAACAGGTGATGCAATCTGCAATGCAAGCTCCTGAGAAACTACTCTTGTGCCTGGCAACCAACTGAAACCCAAGTTGGATTCAATCTCCTGGACTCTAGCCACAGGGATTTTCCAACCATTTTTTCCCCCTCCCTCTTAGGTATATAACATGGAATTCAGGACTTTGATTTTCATTTCTTTTTTAATATGCTGATACTCATTTTAAATGAGAGAACAAATGATTTAATGGGGCAGGACTTCTTATGTGGACAAAGATTGGTAAAACAACCTGATTTCATCCACAATTTTGCAGGTTCTTTAATGTGACCTGATCACCTTCTCAAGGGATGAAAGAGGCCCTAGAGGACCACCTCATACTAAAAATACTTAACTACTGAACTGACAAATTAAATGGCAGCTTATTCATTTGTAACACAGGGCTGACTCCCCATTATCCAGAATACCAGATCTGGACGTGCTGAGTAAGTAAGGAGAATACCATTTAGTGAAGAACTGTTCCATGTGATAGTGGGCACTTCCTTGCATTATTTCAATCACTTGTCAGCACAACTCTGTGATATAGTTCTTATTTTGTCCCAGTTTTATATATGAGAAACTTGAGTGAGAAACATGAAAAGATCTACCTTGATCCCACAGCCTATAAGTTTTAGAGCTAAGATTGAAGTGCTTTGATTTCTACCCCATGCAAGGAGCTGAATGCACCCACACTGGCTTAAAAAAAAAAAAGATAATTATTTAATTAACATAATTATAATTTATTGGATATTTTCTGCATGCATGCATGCTTGCTAAGTCTCTTCAGTCACGTCCAACTCTTTGTGACTCTTTGGACTGTAGCCCACCCGTCTCCTCTGTCCATGGGATTCTCCACGCAAGAATACTGGAGAGGGTTGCTGTTACCTTAAATACTTTGACAGGTATTATCTTATGTAACCTTAACAACTCTATTAAAAGAGTTGTTGAGAAACTCTCTTCAGTGGAAATGAGAAACTATTTCCACTGAGCAATGAGGAAACAGTTTGCTCAAAAAGTTTAAATAACTTTCTTAACCTGGTTAATTGATGGGGCAGATATTCAAACCAGGTCTCTCTGCCCACAAAGTACTTTTCACTGCCAGGCAAGGCTAAGACTATCTGATGAATAAGAGTCAGAATGGAGAGAATTTGTTAGTTGACAGACTATTTCATCAGGAGTGTGTTAGAGGATAGAAAACCACTGAAGTTCTCCTAGGAGGGACTGATCATGTACCTTCATGCCATGATGCAACATACATTGAATATCTAATACTATTATTTTCCATTCTTACTAATAATTCTTAATAGTCACAAAAACTCATCACTATCTTTTTTCATGATAGAGAGTATGCATTATGATTTTCAGCCTATATTGTCTCACCTTTATCTGAGGATAAATTTTAGGAATTGGAAAAGAAATGAAATGTCTCAAACCTGAGGAAAAACATGATTACTTTTTGATGACATACTTGAGCAATCTTTCTTTACTAAATTGGCAGTATATCTGATTAACTTCCTAGTCAGTGAAATTAGAATTTCGCCTGCAAAATGGATGTGCATATGCTAGTTTTACAGATTTAAACCCTTTAAGAAATCTTGGGACTAGATCAATAAATTTTAACAGATATTTCCTTCTAGCACCTCAACTTACAAACTTATTAAGACAGTGTTTGTGTTTTGGTCTGCTTCTCTTTGTGGAAGTAAGATTTGGATGGGCTTTCCCTGAAGTTATACCCTTGTGGCAAGTTTGAAGTAAACCTTGACCTTTGCTTAAAACCAATGCATCTGAGAACTTTCCATTAACATCCCTTTGTTTCTTGAACCTGGACTCCTTGGGAAAGGGTTTGTTTCTTTCCACTGCAGCCCAGTCACCTGATAGGAGGCTGGGTACAAAAGAACGTGCTTTCTAAATGTCAGTTGAATAAACGAATATTTGAATAAATTCACCAACTATGAACATTGTTTCATTTTTGCATTGCTTCAGTTCAGTTCAGTTCATTTCAGTTGCTCAGTCGTGTCCAACTCCTTGTGACCCCATGAATTGGCCTCCCTGTCCATCACCAACTCCCGAAGTTCACTTAGACTCATGTCCATCGAGTTGGCGATGCCATCCAACCATCTCATCCTCGGTCGTCCCCTTCTCCTCCTGCCCCCAATCCCTTCCAGCATCAGAGTCTTTTCCAATGAGTCAACTCTTCGCATGAGGTGGCCAAAGTACTGGAGCTTCAGCTTCAGCATCATTCCCTCCAAAGAAATCCCAGGGCTGATTACTTAAAAAAATAATAATCAATTGAGTTTTCTCATCCATTCATTTTTATTCCTTTGGGTCGTCTTGTGGTCGTCTTTGCCAGATCTTTCTGGTGTGCCCCGGCCTGTCTGGCTTGGCATCTCCTTGACCGTCTAGGAGGACCCTGTGCTTCCCCCTGAGCCACGCCCTCCTCCAGATCAGTTCACATTGTCTTTGAGGATGGAGTTTCCAAACCACCTTCTACTATGCATGGTTCCCCCTCCTAAGCTTGAACAGGATGGTGAAAATTTAGGCCACATAGAGAATATTTAAAACAAAAGAGAAGTAATGGGAGATTGAGGAAAGGTCACTACAGTTCGCAAGAAGGGTGTGACTCACTAAGAAAAAAAAAAAAGCCACATTTAACTGACAAAAAGCAAACCAGAAAAATCAGGAGATTTTTGATTTTTCAAACTCAAACAATACCAGAGCTACAAGTGATGAGAGTGGGAAAGTGAACCAGAAAAGACTATGAGGTGAAGAAATTTGCACAACTCTTGGAGGGAGGTCTACGCCTGGCTTTCCCCAGGCTAACTGACTTTTCTGTGCATATGACCTTCATTTTTAAAATAAGGATATTAGACCAAATGATATATAAGACCCTTTCCAATTTTAACATTTTATAG
The DNA here is from genome assembly GCA_006410615.1 of Neotragus moschatus. Classification (NCBI taxonomy): domain Eukaryota; kingdom Metazoa; phylum Chordata; class Mammalia; order Artiodactyla; family Bovidae; genus Neotragus; species Neotragus moschatus. Next base: position 1,041,470 of record SJYA01003201.1, on the reverse strand, counting down.
AGGGCTAGAATTTTCTAGCAGCGTAAATGGATTCCTTTTTTTTTGGTTGAGCTGGGTCTTTCGTTACTGTATGCAGGTTCTCTCTAGCCATGGAGAGCAAGAACTCCTTTCTAGTTGTGCTGTGTGGCCTTGTTGTGGTGGCTTCTCTTGCTGCAGAGCACAGGCTCTAGGCACATCGGCTCCAGAAGCTGCAACATGTCAGCTCAGTAGCTGTGAAACACGGGCTTAGTTGCTCCGCCCTTCCCCCATCCCACCCGCCATGTGGAACCTTCCCCCACCAGGGACTGAACTTGTGTCCCCTGCAAAGGCAGGCAGATTCTCATCCACTGAGCCACCAGGGACGTCCTAAATGGATTCTTCTTTCAAGTTCCATGTGTATATTTAGTCTCACATCATTTGATTGCTCTTAGCATTTTCTTCCTTATTTTATCCATGTTTATTGAGTGGCTGCCTGGTGTTTGACCAGTGTTTTAGGCAGTGGGCATACAAGATGGGGAAGATATTATCACTGCCATCTACCGCCTCACAGGCTGAGTGGTCACAGATTTGTAAACAGCAGCGAGGCAGTTGGAGCAGAAGCGAGGGCTGGGGAAGGGAGGCAGGGATGGAGATGAAATGGAAAGGACAAGGCCAAGAGAGAACATTTTATAGTTTCCTGAGATACAAATGAGGCCACTACTTTCACAAAATACAGTAAAAGATGGTTTGATTTTTACTTTTACTCCTTCATTTTATGAGGATGGGTAGCGCCTACTGTATGACCGTGGCTACTCAGAAGGTTAGTGAGGGATTCACTGGACTTTCCACACCATCTGTGGAAGGAGATGGTTGATTTTTCCTTTATTGATGTGGCCACTACCAAGCCTATATGTTTGTGTTAACTGCACAGTTGGCTGCTTGGAAATATCAAAGGTTGCTCAGTGATTCCTCGTGGAGCTTGATGGTGACATTCAAATTCAAATCACAGGTGGCAGTCTTAAGAATAGAAGAGCCTAGCACTGATTGGGGCCCTGCAACTGGGCATCAGTGAGTGAAGCAGGTGGGCACGTGGCAATAGCTAGTGGTGTGGTTAGCAATTAACCAGAAAGCACAAGCTTCACCCCAACACTGTGACTTTTGATCTCCAGTGCCTGGCACACTGTCGTATTTAACCAAAGAAGCTATTTTTGTTGTTATTTGTTTTTATGCCCCCTTGTCATGGCATCTGGTCCCATCACTTCATGGCAAATAGGTGGGAAAACAGTGGAAACAATGGTTGACTTTATTTTTCTGGGCTCTAAAAGCACTGCAGATGGTGATTGCAGCCATGAAATTAAAAGACACTTACTCTTTGGAAGGAAAGTTATGACCAACCGAGACAGCATATTAAAAAGCAGAGACATTACTTTGCCAGCAAAGATCCATCTAGTCAAGGCTATGGTTTTTCCAGTGGTCATGTATGGATGTGAGAGTTGGACTATAAAGAAAGCTGAGCACTGAAGAATTGATACTTTTGAACTGTGGTGTTGGAGAAGACTCTTGAGAGTCCCTTGGACTGCAAGGAGATCCAACCAGTCCATCCTAAAGGTGATCAGTCCTGGATATTCATTGGAAGGACTGATGTTGAAGCTGAAACTCCAGTACTTTGGCCACCTGTTGTGAAGAGCTGACTCATTAGACCCTGATGCTGGGAAAGATTGAAGGTGGGAGGAGAAGGGGATGACAGAGGATGAGATGGTTGGATGGCATCACCGACTCAATGGACATGCGTTTGGGTAAACTCCAGGAGTTGATGATAGACAGGGTGGCCTGGCATGCTGTGGTTCATGGGGTCGCAAAGAATCAGACACGACTGAGCAACTGTACTGAACTGAACTGTTGGACAAAAGTATTTAAGTTGGTCAAATGTAAAATATTATTAGGGCGATTATTAGAAACAATACTGGATTTAGAGTTGAATACAGTATGAAATAGGAGAAGGACATGGCACCCCACTCCAGTACTCTTGCCTGGAAAATCCTATGGATGGAGGAGCCTAGTGGGCTAGTCCATGGGGTCTCGAAGAGTAAGACATGACTGAGCGGCTTCACTTTTAACTTTTCACTTTCATGCATTGGAAACAGAAATGGCAACCCACTCCATTGTTCTTGCTTGGAGAATCCCACGGATGGAGGAGCCTGGTGAGCTACTGTCTATGGGGTCGGAGAGGGTCGGACACGACTGAAGTGACTTAGCAGCAGCAGCAGCAGCATAGTATGAAATGGTTGGATGCCATCACTAATTCAATGGACATGAGTTTGAGCAAGCTCCAGGAGATAGTGAAAGACAGGGAAGCCTGGCATGCGCAGTCCATGGGGTCACAAAGAGTCAGACACAGCTTAATGACTGAACAACAATAACAACAATATGTAATTAGTTGAAGGGGATTTTAAACATTTTTGAATTAAAATAGTACATATAGAATACAGAGATACGTTAAAAATTGATATAGAAAAATACACATAAAAGCACCGAGCTTAAGAAACACATCAGCGTCAAAGAATGAGGAGCCAAGAGCTCCTCTCTAAAGATTATTTGTAATACCAGTTGGTACTATCTACCCTCTAAAGTCATCTAAATTGTAGATATGAATTATCTTACTTATCTTCTCCACCAGACTGTGACAAACATTAGCCAGGGAGTGGTCTTTTTCTCCTTGCATTTGTGTTATACTATTCCAATGGCTCCTGGTAGGTTTCTGTAGGAGGCTGTTGAGCCGTGAGTCAAAACTGAAAGACCCCAGAGCCCAAACATCTGTCTCATGGGGAGTCCCAGAAAAATCCCGTTTCCAGGTCACATCTCAGTTTCTGAGTTTATTTCTCAGATTGAGCTCTTTAGGTGTACTTAGAGCTCTCAGGAAAGAAGCCTTTTCTAAATTTAGTCTCTCTGGTTGAACATTAAAATATTGGAGTGGAAGAGTGACGGTAGCAAAAGGGGTTAATTAGCATTTTGTGTACATTAGATAACGCAGCTGCTTCCAATTCAATGGCCAACATCAGAGGTTCTCTAGAAATATGTTCCGTGGAAATTCCCATTTATGCTTGCTTAAGTGGGGTGTTGAGAGTTAGGTAAGCAAATTGCATCACTGGGGATAAAATGGAGACAAGCACCAACAAAGAATTTAACTCAAGTGCTTGCTGGTTGGCCAAATAGTTGTGGGAAAAATCAAGGCAGGATCAGTTTTCTGGCAAGTAGCCCCTTTATTCAGTTCCCTGTCTTTCTTTCCCTGGATTATAGCACAGATCTTGGTACATGGCTTTTTTTTTTTTTTTTTTCAGACCCTTGTGTTTAGCTTAGATATACCTCTGATCATTTCAAACTATCCTTCTGCCAGTGCTGTGTTGAAATGCTACTGAGCACCCACCGGAAGAGATCAGACTGCTTTATAAGATGGGAGTCCAGCAAGCCATGAAGAAAGGGTGCACTAGTCAGTCTAGAAACATCTGTAGGAGTTACCAGATGTTTTAATTGGAAGAGAATCACAGGCTGAGTGAACAACAGAAAGAGATAAAGGCTTGGATGACTCGTCTCTGAGGAGATGCGAACATGAATGCTCATGGATTTTCCCTTTTTAAAAACACTGTGGTTCAATTAGGTGTTTGAAATCAACTCCTTCATGCCTTATATATTTTTAAACCCCGCTTCTCCCTGCCACACACACTCTTTTTTTCTTTTCTAGGGGGAGGAGATTCGTGAGTCCTACTCAAGGATCACTGTCTTTGCCTAGCAGGTTTCTGGTACCTGGATTGGAAGAATGAGAGCAAGGCCATACCTCTATGTAGGCTGATGCCATGGTGGTGTGACTTCAAGGCCACCAGGAAAGCCTTCACTGACATTTCTTTCTCCATGAAGTTCGTTATCTCGCCATGAAGGATTCCTTCTTTCATCAAAATCAATCAGCATCTCAAACTTGGTTTTAAAATGCACATCCTGGTAAAATGAGTTTTATTAAAAGATAAAATTCTGTCCGAATCTCTCAGGGCCCAAGAAAAAGCTGCAGTGACATGTATCATTGATTCCTGAGAATGCAGCCCATCAGAGTCACCCCGATCCCAGATTTTGAAATTCTAGCAACAAGCAGAAAATGAAAGGCTTTTGAGGTAGATGTGTGCATGTGTGCTAAGTCGCTTCAGTTGTGTCTGACTCTTTGCAGCCCTATGGATTGAACCCAGCAGACGTCTCTGTCAATGGTATTCTCCAGGCAAGAATACTGGAGTGGGTTGCCATGCCCTCCTTCAGGGGATCTTCCCAATCAGGGATCGAACTCACATCTATCTGTCTCCTGCATTGGCAGGTGGGTTCTTTACCACTAGGGCCACCTGGGAAGCCGTTTGAAGTAGATAGGAAGAAGTAAAAAGGAAGATAAGGGCTCTTATCTTAAGAAAGTGAAGGTGATAAGATGAGTAGAGATAAGTTGGATTTAGAACTGGTGATTTGACTTTTTTAAGCCTCAGTTTCTTCATCTGTAAAATGGAACCAATAACATTTTTTTTTGGAGATTCTTGGTCAGTGATCAGGGTAGATTCTCTTTCCTTTGTCAGGCTAATTAATTAATTTGTTCTCTATACAAAACTGTAAAATTCAGAAACTCAGGAGATATATATCATCAAAATAATCTTTTCCGATATCTCCTGTATTTGTTTCTGGGCTCTTCCTGGTAAGAATGCTTTACTTTTTTTAAAGGTATATTGAAAGGATATTCGTATCGTCTTAGATTAGGGACTGAAGTTGGCCCAAGTTCATAGTTCATGGACATGATTTGATTAGTAATTTGAAAAGACAAGATGGTTTTGTGCTTTTGTTCTCTTTCCTTGTTATTTAAGTAATTTGGGGGCAAAGTCTTTTTAGATATTGTATTCCAGATTGCTCCCCTAATAACAGTTGAAAAAAGCCCCAATTTTTCCTGAAAAGGGAGAGTGGTTTCTTGTCAAATGCTCATCCGTCTTGGCCCTATAAGCCTCTAGGAACAGCTCAGGGTCATGAACACTACACCTACAGGTGGATGAGAAAAGTAAGCATTACACTGTGTGTAAAGTGCCTAGCAGAGAGACAACGTTCAGTAGGTATTCATAACAACCTACCTACTAAACAATTTTAAGAGTCGCTTTCCTAGGTTTGGGGGGACCACTATACTTTATGCTGCAAAACTGGTTGCCCTTCTTCAATCATTGAATAAATAAAACATAAACTGACAGGAAATTCAAATTTCAGGACACATTATATTTGTTTCTATGGGCACCCAGAACTGTTGCTACTACTGAGTTATCAGTACATTGGATATTAATGTGTCAATGTCCAGCTTATCTGTTTAAAATAAATCAAAACTATGTGATTGGCTGACTGGAGACACTGGGATATCATCCATTTTTTTCCATTACCAGTCGGCACACGGAGTGAGTTCCATGTGTCAATTTAGATTTTATCTGAAGCTGGTTTTCCATCTGTACCACCTCTTGAGGTAACAAGTTTCAGAAGCTTGCTTCCTGGCGTGTGGCCTTCTCTTCCTCCTCCTCCCCTTCTTCCCTTCACTCTTTCCTCCTCCTCCTTATTTTCTTCTTTTTGTACTAAAATTAACTGTCAAGCTCAAGTTAGCATTTCCTAGAGCTGATAGACTGAAGCTTCCAAATTATGTTCACCTATGAAGACGATCAGATTTGGGGAGTATTTTTAAGCATTTTGGTTGGCATCATCTCCAGGCTGTTCACAAGTATTACATTTCGTATCCTTTCCGTCACGTAGAGAAATTTTACTCCCTGCCTACTTTAAGATTGGGCATGTGTGTGTGTTAAGTCACCTGGGTCATGTCTGACTCTTTGCAGCCTTATAGACTCTGTAGCCCGCCAGGCTCCTCTGCCCATGGGATTCTCCAGGCGCATACTGGAGTGGCCTGCCACTCAGTTCTCCAGGGGATCTTCCCGACCAGGGATCGAACTGGCGTCTCTTATGTCTTGTGCATTGGCAGGCGGGCTCTTTATTACTAGGGCCATCTGGGAAGCCCAGTACTGGGGACAGTCATATGATTTACTCTTCGGAACGAAATCGGAACGAAAGTGGCGCATGCGCACTTCTGAGCAGAAATTTTAAGAGCCGAGGTCTATTTGCCCCGTCTTGTCTCCTGTCAAAGTAATTGAAGATTAAACCCCTATCAGCCTGGGTCCCTGAGGGAATAGTATGAGCAGTGATGACCTCAGTGGAAATGTACAAAGAGGAGAGGTTAAAACATAGAGATTCAGAAGTCAGTTGTTAACTGCAGCATTATCTACATTTCTGCAATAAAACGCAGCCACATTATAGATTCTTGATCTTATCTCCTCAGACTGAAGAGTTAGTTTCTAAAGATAGTCTTCAAGTCACTGCAAACACATGCCATAAGTTCATTATAAAATCTTATACTCTTGGCTAGTGGAATCCTGCCTTGAATCATTTACTTTTTAAATCAGAATCAGTATTACCAATCGTGTACTGAACAGTAAATTAGAGACCCTTAAAGGATAAAATAAGCTAACAGTCTTATTTCAGAAAGGAGAAACTTCAGATTTTCCACAAGATAAGACATTTATCTGGGAACATCCAGGTGGTTTTCTCTTAAATTTTCACCTGTAATACTTTTCTAGGTCTTTGTACTTTGTAACCTACTCCATTCATTTATTCATCCAATTTTTTAGGTTAAAATTTAACAAGTGAATACTTGCTGGTTAGTCTTCATGATTTTTACTAGCGACGAGTGCGGCTTTGAAGTGTGTTAGTTTGCTAGGGCTGCCATAACAAAATACCACAGGCTGCTTGACTTACACAGAAACCCACTCTCTCATAGTTTGAGGGGCTGAAAGTCCTCACGCTGTCAGCAGCGCTGGCCTCTTCTGCAGCCCCGCTCCCTGATGTGCAGATGGCCGTGTTCGTGCATGTTCTCACATGGTNAGAATGTTTGATTTAAACAAGCAACTCTGTAGACTCCCCTTAAATCCGTTTGCTTATTTTGTACAGTTGGTTTCCAAGGATCTGTGGTAAAAATGTGATCCCGGTGAGGGAAATGATGTCATGTGAGCTGAAAAAGGCTTATATTAAGGCATCATTTTAAGACTGAAAAAGAAATGGAGGCAGGAAGAAGGAGAGGATGTGGCTTAGCGGTGAGGAGAGAAGAGGATGTGTTCGGGGAGGGGCATGTGACATGTGAGATCCCAGGAGACGGGAGATCTGCTTGGGGAGGGAAGGGAAGGCTGTTTGTGCAGAGCGCAGGGCGGGGAAACCACTGTGGGGCAGGGGGCAATTGCAGCTCTGGGCAGGGGACTGCTGCAGCCAGGAAACCTGAGCTGAGAGCCACGGAGAGGCTGGTTCCATTGTTGGTTTTAATAGCTGGTGCATGGCTGTGCCCATCTAAGGATGCTGTGAGCAACATCCTGTTTCTGACAAGTTCCCTCCCTGGTATATATCGGGATTATTATTATTATTATGAATTTTTATTTTTAGTTGGAGGATACTTGCTTTACAATGTCGTGTTGGTTTCTGCCACACAACAATGTGATATATGCATGTGAACATACGTAGATCTTCTTCCTCTTGAGCTTCCCTCTCCCCACCCCCCACCCTCCACCCCCTCTAGGTTGTCACTGAGCAGCGGGTGGGTTCCCTGGGTAGCAGCTTCCCACTAGCTGTCTGTTTTACACACGCGAGTGCATGTATTTCAAGCCTACTGGGTCAGTTCGTCCCAGCCTCTCCTTCCCCAGTCGTGTCCACAAGCCCGTCCTCTGTGTCTGCAGGCACCTCTATTCCTGCCCTGAAGACTGACTCAGCAACAGCACTTGTGTGGAGCCCATGCGTGTGCGTAACACGCCGCCAAGGCCCTGACAGTGTGTCAAGTCCTCTGGGCGATTTTACTGAGCTGCGCGATAGCGGAAGCACCCACTCCGCCTTGTAAAACCCCCGACAGTATTTCTCCCCCTCTTCAGCTCTAGTGACAATCTGCGGGGTAGTCACCTGCTGCTGCCTCTGCCTCCCCAAACAGTGGCTTTCCATTTTAAGGTGCTTAGGAATTTCAAGGGTATCTTGCAAAAGCATTTTTAAAAGACAGATTTTGACTTTGTGGATCTGGAGTGGGACCCCCAGTGTCAACATTCTAGGAGGTCCCCCTTCTGAACACACAGAGGAGCGGGGGCTTACCCTCCGCCTACCCATGGCCTTGTTCTTGGTTCAATTTTGGTGTCGTTTTTCAGAGTCCAGGCTGTAAGCTCAGACCACATGGGCTTCTGTTTTGTATTTGCTATTGAGTCTGGACACATTCATTAACCTTATTACCTAGTTCCTTCACTTCTGACGAGATAAATCAACACTAGGGCAGTGGTCCCCAACACTTTAGGGGCCAGGGACCAGTTTTGTGGAGAACAGTTTTTCCATAGACTTAAGGAGGGGATTGTTTTGGAATGATTCCAACTCGTCACATTTGCTGTGCACTCTGTTTCTATTATTATTACATCAGCTGCACCTCAGCTCTCCAGCATTAGCTCCCAGAGGCTGGGGAGCCCTGCACTGGGGAATGCCTTAGCGATCCAGGGGTTAGGACTCTGCACTCTTACTGCCGAGGACCAAGGGTCAATCCCTGGTCTGGGAACTAAGATGTCACAAGCCGTGTTATATGGCCAGAAAGAAAAAAAAGAGAGAGAGAAATAAACAATAAAGCAAGCCAGCAGCTAGCTTTTTTCCTGATTTCTGTGTTATATCCACAATGGCCAGTGTGCGCATCCATAAACAATGTTTCCACCACAGAGATGCAATCAATGAAAGTAACCTCAAGAGAAAAGATGAGTGAATAAGTAAAGGATAAATAGGAATGATGAGTCATTGTTTATTACCTCTTAAAAACAAAATTTGTTTGATTATATACTTTCATTTTTTTAATAATATGTGTGGTTAGCCTCCAGATTACAAAATGTCTGAACATTTAATGATAGGCCCTTGTTAGTTGATATAGCCTGGCTCCAGCATGTGACTGACTTGTGAAATAGATGCAGTCACTGCCCTCACGAAGTATATAGTCCAGAAGTGAATGGGCGTGCTTCCTATGAGGACACGAAGCCAAAGGAGTGCCCACTGGGGTAGGCAGAAATTTGACCCCCATAACCCTCACNCTGAACATTTAATGATAGGCCCTTGTTAGTTGATATAGCCTGGCTCCAGCATGTGACTGACTTGTGAAATAGATGCAGTCACTGCCCTCACGAAGTATATAGTCCAGAAGTGAATGGGCGTGCTTCCTATGAGGACACGAAGCCAAAGGAGTGCCCACTGGGGTAGGCAGAAATTTGACCCCCATAACCCTCACCGTCTGGTTGTTATGACAAGGAACATGTTATGACACATGGTAACGGGACTTTGTAGATCTCACTGGTTTTATAAAGTAGAAGACCAGGAATTCCCTGGTGGTCAAGTGGTTAGGACCTTACAGTTTTCCTGTCAGGGGCTCAGGTTCAATCCCTGGTTGGGGGACTAAGATCGTGCAAGTCATGGTGAGGCCAGAAAAAAACNGGAACATGTTATGACACATGGTAACGGGACTTTGTAGATCTCACTGGTTTTATAAAGTAGAAGACCAGGAATTCCCTGGTGGTCAAGTGGTTAGGACCTTACAGTTTTCCTGTCAGGGGCTCAGGTTCAATCCCTGGTTGGGGGACTAAGACCGTGCAAGTCATGGTGAGGCCAGAAAAAAATTTTTTAGACAGAGAGGTTATCCTTGGTTATCCAAGTGTGTGTAATGCAATCACATGAACCCTTAAAACAGAAGAAGGAGGCAGAAGCAGAAACCACAGAGGTTCAAAGCACAGGAAAGATCTGGTCCAACTGTTGTTTGTTTGAGGAGGCAGGGAACCATGTCACAGGGAAATGGCAACCACTGTCCTCTAACCACCAGAAACTGAATTCTGTCAATAACCAGTAAGTCTGAAAGAGGAACCTCCCTCAGCTGCCAGTGAGAACCCAGTCTTGGCCAGTCCTTTGATTTTAACCCAGTGAGACCTTAAGAAGAGAACCAAGCCACATCATTCCAGACCTCTGATCTAGAGAAACAGTGAGGCTTGTGTGATCATTTGTTACACATCAATACAAAAGTAACACAGTCAGTAAAGAAAGGGTCAAAGTAACAAGAAGAGCAGGGAGGAAAGAATATGCCAGCACTCTCAGGGATCTGGAGGTGTTTGGAAGGTACAAGGGAGCTGCAGGGGGCTCAGTCTGTGAAGGATTCCCCCGCAGTGCAGGAGACGGGGGTTCCATCCCTGGGTCTGGAAGATCCCCTGGAGAAGGAAATAGAATGTATGAGAAGGGAGAAGAGACGGAAAGATGAGACGGGGTGCGTCTGATCGTGAAGAGCCTTTTCAGCCGGGAGAATATTTTCCGAGAGCAAAGGGAACCGGTGAACGGTTTAACAGAGTGTGCGTTTATGGAGCCTGAGGATCGCGGCACAGACTGGGAGCCCGCATTCAGGATCCCAGCTTCGTCAGTCAGGGAAGCCGGCGAGGAGTAAGAAGAGTGGTGCCGAACCCCAGACGCTGACCAGCATCTGCTTGTTTGTTCTTTCTCCTCCGGCTCCTCAGGCACTCACAGCGCCAGCTACTTGTGGGGGCACCACGCCAGGGGGCAGGGACACCCACTGCTCCGAGCTCCCAGTCCTCAGCAGGCCCTTTGTTATTGCCCTTGCTTTTCCAGAAGTCATGTGGAGTAAGATAAATATAGTTTATGGATTCCCACAACTAGTTCTGCCACTTATTAAGCACACAAGCCAGGGCAAGTCACTTAACCTTTCTGAGTTTCCCTTTCCTGATTTGTAAATAACTATTATAGCTATTTCAGAAGGCTATCGCAAGAATCAAAGACAAAGTATATAAAAACTTTAAACCTCACGAAAGCCCTGTTCAGATGATCCACTTTCCTCTCCATGTGCTGTAGTTCTCCTATTCTTTTTTTCTCTCTCTCTCCTTTCTTGTTTTCTTTATTAAATTAGTTCAGCAAATATTTCTTGCAAGCCTGTGCTATTCATTCATCTAAATGTCTGCCCATATTTGCTTTACGCACACACGTTCCCATCATGGAGCTTACTCTCTGAACACCTAAGGATACAGAACAAAGCTCGTAATGTATTTTTAAGTGGAAAATAAAAGTGATTACAAAATATGTTCGATTGACAAGCAGGTGTTTTGGTGAATATGTGTGTGCTGTGTGAAAGGGAGCAAGAGAGAAAAACTACAAATATATTCGTAGAGCCAAAGATTGGAAAATGTACCTCAAAACATCAGTAGAGTACCTCTAGATGCTTTCATTTGGCTTTGTTTTCCCATTTTCTTGTATTTTCCTGTAGTTTTCAAATTTTCTGCAAGAAATACATTTTGTAAAAGTGAAGCAGCCCAACATGTTTTAAGAAAAATATAAGATGTCAAATGCTATGAATAAGTTATACATAGGATGTTATGGGAATGGATGTTTCTGAATTAAATGTTATGGGGTAGAATCTCTGTGCTTAGCTTTGAAGGATGAAAGCTCTTTAGGAAAGACCTTAGTGAATGGCATTCGGGAGAAGGCCTCGAGGTGTGCAGACCCTGGAGTGGTCAGGAAACAATATCATGCGTGGAGCTCCTGCCACCTGAAGTGCGTCCTGGGTTGCACTAGGAGATGAGAATTAGAAACCGTGCTGTGAATCTTAGCTTTTATCCTCTAAGTACACAGGCATTTAAGCAGAGGATTCGTGCAGTCAGACCTTCATTTCTATAGATTGCAGTGGTGGCAGTGTGAAATGCATAGTAAAAAGGTTAGAAGCAGAGAGGAAGCAGGGAAATTTGCCAGGACGCTAGTGTCCAAGTAAAAGGCAATGAAGGTCTGGACCAGAANTGAGGGCACATGTATAAGATTTTCCGTTTCGTACCATCTGGTTTCATTTTGAGTTGGAATTCTTTCAAGGTTTCATAATCACATGAGAGAGACATGTGAAAAGGCAGCCGCTGGGCAGTGTGATGCTCACTCACACTGCAGAAGCAGGGCTCTGTGCAGTCAGAAGGGGCTCATTTATACTGTAGGGAGCTGCACAAGGAAGAAGGTGATATGGAGGGGAGGAACCTGGTGGAAGGAGTGAGATTTGGGGGAGATACTCCTGGCGAAAGGAAGAGTGTGCGCAAAAGAGAGAAAGAAAGAAAGTAGGGCACAGCCAGGCTGCAGAGGTGGCGGGTGGGAGTTTGGCGTTCTTGAAATGCACTGGTATGCAGCAGGCCTGTGCAGCCCACCAGGCTCCTCCTTCCATGGGATTCTCCAGGCAAGAATACTGGAGTGCATTACCATTCCCTCCTCCAGGGGATCTTCCCAACCTAGGGATGGAACCTGCGACTCTTACATCTCCTGCCATTGGCAGGTGGATTCTTTACCCCTAGTGACACCTCTGGGATTTATTCTCCTTTCTGAAGATAGAGCAACTGCTGGTCTTTGAGGGTTATACTGCTTCTCACCTAACAGCATGTTAAAAATCATTTATGTTCAAAGGGCCCACCTAGGGCCTCGCTTCAGAATTAAGTCAATGGAGAAGAGTGTTCTGGTTACTATGCTGTGTAAGAAACTGTTCTAAAGGTAGTGGCTTAGAAGGACAGTTGTCTTGTTTATGTGGGTCAGGTGCTCATGCTAGAGTGTTGAGGAAGCCTGTCACACATCCACGTCCAAAAGCTATCTCCCGTTGAGTACAGAATCTGTCTTTGGCGGACCNTTGAGGGTTATACTGCTTCTCACCTAACAGCATGTTAAAAATCATTTATGTTCAAAGGGCCCACCTAGGGCCTCGCTTCAGAATTAAGTCAATGGAGAAGAGTGTTCTGGTTACTATGCTGTGTAAGAAACTGTTCTAAAGGTAGTGGCTTAGAAGGACAGTTGTCTTGTTTATGTGGGTCAGGTGCTCATGCTAGAGTGTTGAGGAAGCCTGTCACACATCCACGTCCAAAAGCTATCTCCCGTTGAGTACAGAATCTGTCTTTGGCGGACCACTTGGTCTGTAGTGTGCAGGGGGCAAGCCAGGGCACCTAAGAGCCTTCTGGGAGGCAGACTCCTCCTCCAGTTTCCTTGGCCCAGTTGATTCAGCTGGGCCTCCCATGACCTTCCAGTTGCAGAACCCCTGCATGGCACCAGGGGGCGTGCCTGGGTCTTTGCTGCTGCTGCTGCTGCTGCTGCCGCCGCTGCTGCTAAGTCGCTTCAGTCATGTCCGACTCTGTGCGACCCCATAGACGGCAGCCCAACAGGCTTCCCCGTCCCTGGGCTTCTCCAGGCAAGAATACTGGAGTGGGTTGCCATTTCCTTCTCCAATGCATGAAANGCAGGGGGCAAGCCAGGGCACCTAAGAGCCTTCTGGGAGGCAGACTCCTCCTCCAGTTTCCTTGGCCCAGCTGATTCAGCTGGGCCTCCGATGACCTTCCAGTTGCAGAACCCCTGCTTGGCACCAGGGGGCGTGCCTGGGTCTTTGCTGCTGCTGCTGCGGCCGCCGCTGCTGCTAAGTCGCTTCAGTCATGTCCGACTCTGTGCGAGCCCATAGACGGCAGCCCAACAGGCTTCCCCGTCCCTGGGATTCTCCAGGCAAGAATACTGGAGTGGGTTGCCATTTCCTTCTCCAGTGCATGGAAGTGAAAAGTAAAAGTGAAAGTGAAGTCGATTGTGTCAGACTTCCAGCGACCCCCATGGACCTCAGCCCACCAGGCTCCTCCGTCCATGGGATTTTCCAGGCAAGAGTACTGGAGTGGGGTGCCATTGCCTTCTCCAGCGTGGGTCTTTACTCTCCTTCTAAACAAGGCCTTATAAATGGACTTTTGTGAATGGACTGATCTCTTGAGGCCACAGTGGCCCCTCTTGACCACCTTTCTATCCTGTTTGTTCTCACCTCTTTCCTTCAGCTCAGAACTAAGCATGACTTGAGATGCCATGGTACTTTCACAGAAACTGTAGTTGAGGTCCTTAGATTCCTGATAGTGCTCAAACATCTCAGGTTTGTTTTGTTTTGTTTTTTCCTTTTCTTCCACCTCAGCATAATTTGAAGAAGCTTATCAAGTTTATCAAGTCAAAGCTATGGTTTTTCCAGTAGTCATGTGCAGATGTCAGAATTGGACCATAAAGAAGCCTGAGCACTAAAGAATCGATGCTTTTGAACTATGATGTTAGAAAAGACTCTTGAGAGTCCCTTGGACAGCAAGGAGATCAAACCAGTCCATCCTAATGGAAATCACTCCTGAATATTCATTGGAAGGACTGATGCTGAAGCTGAAATTCCAATACTTTGGCCACCTGATGTGAAGAGCTGACTCATTGGAAAAGACCCTGATGCTGGGAAAGATTGAGGGTACGGGGAGAAGGGGACGACAGAGGATGAGATGGTTGGATGGGATCATCGACTCAATGGATATGAGTTTGAGGAAACTCCAGGAGATAGTGAAGGACAGGGAAGCCTGGCATGCTGCAGTCCATGGGGTCACCAAGGATGGGACATGATTGAGCAACTGAACAACAACAAAAATCAAAGTAAGACTAGAACTATGTCCTATAGGTTTCTTTTTATAATTTTCACTTTAAAATGATTTACCTTTTTTTTTTTTGAATATGCAATTCATTCACAAAGATCAGAATTCTAAGATGAAAGTAGGGAAGTACCAAGAATCCCTCCCACATTGTCACGTTCATCATAAATCTCTCCAGTTTTGCTAATGTAGGATCTCAAAATCATCACTGAGTTTTAACTGTCAAGTTCCTAGCCGACCGAGTACACTCAGCACAGGAGATGAATTTACTGTGCTACGTGCCAGGAACCCTCCCTTGCTTGGGCCCTGTCTTAGCCTGTTCAGGTTGCTGTGACAAACTACCGTCGACTGGGCGCCTTATAAACAGTAGAAATTCCTGCTAGCTCAGGATGCTAAACAGCCTGAACCAGGGTGCCAGCAGATCTGATGTCTGTTAAATCCTGCTTCCTGGTTCACAGTTGTCTTTTCACTGTGTTCCTTTCTGCGGCAGGGGGAAGGAAACTCCCCGGGGTCTCTTTTATAATGTTACAGATCCCATTCATGCAGGCTCCCCCCTGATGACCCAATGGTCTTCCCAAGGCGCCACATCCTAACACCATTATATTGGGAGCTAGAATTTAACGTATGAACTTGGGGAGACATAAACATTCAGTCTATAGCAGGCTACTTCCTAGTCATCTTCTAAGAACATTTTTTTTCCTTTGGTAATGAATTTTATTTTTAAATTTTTATTTATTTTTTACTATTTATTTGACTGCCTCAGGTCCTTGTTGCATCAGGCAGGATCTTTCATTGTGGTGTGTGGACTCTCTAGTTGTGGCACGTGGACTCAGTGGTTGCAACACACAGGCTTAGTTCCTCTGAGATATGTGGGACCTTACTTCCCCTACCTGGGATTGAACCCAAGTCTCCTGCATTGCAAGGCAGATTCTTAACCACTGAACGACTAGGGAAGTTCCCTAGGTGCACTATGAACATGTTGATATGCCTTTTAAACTCACAGTCCTAATACATTTTAACCACATGAGTTGCTTATTGCCTTTTTAAGCTCTAGAACCTATAGGACCAGAGTTATTTGCTATATAAACATGCTCCATATAAGGCACCAGTAATAGGACATACGTATGGAGGAAAAAAAGCATTATTGTGGTGGAAGAGACAGTCTATTAATATTATGCTATTTTTCTAGGTTTTGTGACGGCTTGTAGTATCTGTCATCACTTTACATCTGCCATTTTCCCCATTTCTTTTGCCATTTTCTAAACACTTGGTTACATGATTTTGATTTGTTATTGTGTGCCCTGTTTTCTTAGGAACCCCACATTAGGAGAACTTTCGGTCCCATGCAACTTTGAGCCTCTCCTGATAAACAGCCCAGCAGGTGTCTCAGCACATTGATTTGCTTTCAGTTCGCCCATCTGTCCAGCGTGAACGACCCAAACAGCAGAAGGACGGGCCTTGTTTCTCAGTGTATGGGCTTGGCAATTTCTTGGCCCTTGTCCAAGTCACCGGATACAGTTTCCATCATTACCATTAACAGCAACGGGTTAAAATGCAGCCATTACAAATCATCTACGCCAGCGCCTGAGTTGATGCGTTGAGAGGAGAGGACAGAAAGGAGAAATCTAAAGGCAAGGTGCGGTGGGGGTGGGAGACAGCTTCTCCTTTTCCGCCCTTTCTCCAAAAACTTCCCTAGTTTTATTTACCATATGCTCAGCCATGTGTTCTCACACTCTCCTTTACCTTGAGAGCTGACTGTTAGACACGCACAAGAGAAGGATGAAGGCCTCCAGATAAAGTAGACGCTGACACAACAGAGTCCCAGTCCCTTGGCTTCTTTGACAGGGCTTTACCAGGCTGGATGGAAGAAGAAAAGACCGCCAGGAAAGCGCGCGGCTCAAGTGGAGTTACAAACCAGCTCTGTGCTCTTCCAAGGATTTATATTCAACTGAAGACGCGTCCGATGCAGGACCTTATGGCTTTCTGCTTTCTGCTTTCTTTTTGCTTACGTGGAGAAATAACAGTTAATATAGTCAACTATCCCAAGGGAGAAGAGTATTATTAAAAAGAATACTTTTGCACCATTATTGATTTCTCGAGTCACTGTCAGATATTTTAAGATTTGGATTTAATAAAACATAATATGATTTCTTTTATGCGATTTTTATGTTTTCCCAATCTTTATCACCCTTGTGTGTTTCTTAGTTGAAAATGAGAGTATCTACTAAGTATCAGCTGAACAAATCCTGATCTAAGTTATAAAAACCTTTATGGCCACATTGTCGTTTTCCTCCACTTACCTCTTTCTATAAGCAGATTTGTGGGGCAGGGGTTGTCCCTGGAGAAAGAGAATCAGGCATGGCTTTCTTGACATAAGAGAAGCCGTTTTTGGCCCAAGCCCTTTATGATCTCAGCCTGGCCATAATGCTCAATCTTGAACAGGTCTCAGTGATAAACGATCTTAAGGGAACAAAAAAATGCATAAATAACAGACTGTTCACGGGCTAGAGAAATAACAAGAGCAAAAATATTAGATCTGTCTCAAAGACTCTCAGTTCTCTTTTGATGGTAAAGACTAGCCTAAAGCACAGTCTTGAGCCATTTTGCAGAATCTGAATGCCAACAACTAGATCCACTGGAATCGAAAGGAGAGCGGTATTGACCTTTTCTGACCCTCTTGACTTCAATCAACTGAAGCTTGGACTCTGCCTGCCATCCAGGCCCCTTCATGAATATGCATGTACCAATAGCTTAAACTTCCCCAGTTTTGCTCTTCAGAGAAAACACTGCTTTAAGAAAGATCCCTAGTGTTCGCCTCACTTGCAGACAAGACCTTCTGCAATTTGGCTTTTCTATCTTTTGGCAGAACCACCAAAAGGCAAACCCAATGTTCAGGTAACAATTCTACGTCATTGAGCCTTCTTTATATTTATTCATATTTTTCTATATACACAGCATTTAGTATATATACCCAGTATAATGTGATACAGTGTGTAAGAGGAAAGATTGGAGTAGCAAGGATTCCTAAGTTGGTTTGGGGAGTGAGTAAAGAAAGTTTGGTCTTCCCTGATAGCACAGATGGTGAAGAATCTGCCTGAATTCAGGAGGCCTGGGTTTAATCCCTGGGATGGGAATATCCCTTGGAGAAGTATTCTTCTCCACTCCAGTATTCTTGCCTGGAGAATTCCGTGGACAGAAGAGCCTGGTGGGCTACAGTCCATGGGGTTGCAAAGAGTCAGACACGGCTAAGCAACTAACACATACACACAAAGAAAACTTAGAGAATCATCTGAGCTGGTTCTTTAGAGAAGAACCGTGTCTGTTCTCCACTCTCTACTTAGCACATGGGAGCTCCTCTGGTATGGCAAAAGGATGTGGAAATGGAAAAAAGAAATTGTTTTGGGTAGGAAAAAACAGACGTTGTTATTATTATGTCTCTAAGTCATGTCTGATTCTTTTGCAACACTGTGGACTATAGACTGAGACGCTCCTCTGTCCATGGGGTTCTCCAGGCAAGAACACTGGAGTGGGTATCCATTTACTTCTTCAGGACATCTTTTTGATTCAGGGACTGAGCCTGCCTTTCCTACCTTGGCAGGAGGTTTCTTTACCACTGAAAGAAACCT